>JBBBDQ010001156.1:260000-345000 GCA_037127315.1 Ascarosepion bandense
CATCGCTCATTCAGTGAAATGAATTAGAGTGCTCTAGCTATTGGGCGCGTATAATGATATGCGCTAAAAGTCTGCCTACTTCCACCGAACGCCCATAGCCCATGGGTAGAGTCGCCGACTGACGGCATTTCGGTGGGGTTTCAATCCTGGGTAAAAATCGAGTCTAACCGTACGGCGAAACAGATCTGTCTGGGGATGACAATATATATATATATATATATATATATATATATATATATATATATATATATATAATTACATCGAAACAGATCTGTCTGCGGATGACTATATATATAATTATATAGTGATGTATCAATTGTACATTGTGACACGGAAATTTCTGTTTCGAGATAGATTCTCATCATCAGGCAATGTTGATGTTAGTTGTGCAGATGATTCACATTTAAATGACAAAAATCTTTGGTTTGCTGTGAATGTATGTGGGTGTTTCTTGTGGCTAATCAGAATAGAGATTCATTTTGGAATTTGACCCCAAAGAAAACTTACTAACCAACTTTTTTTCTTTTTTCCTTTTCTCCTTTTCTCCCCTCATCTTATCCTTCCCTTGTTTCTTTTCCCTCATATATATATATATATATATATAAACATGCGGTATAGATATAAAAGAATCCAAAGGAGTATCCTATATATAAAGCGGTAGGATAACTCTATAAGAGAGCTCTAAATATATATGTATATAAATACATATAGAGTAAAGATATATAAAAGTTAAAGCACGATACAATATTCCATAGTTAAGCGGAAATATAGGCCTATTTCAGGCGTACCTCCATCAGCTTTCGTCTTTATTGTACAGAAGATTTTACACAAAAATCTTTTTAAAATATTAGTGTTCGCTGAATTATAATGAGTTTTTCCATTGATGATTAATAAATGAAAATTTTACTGATCGAGTATAAATTAAAACAGAATTAAAATAATAAAAAATGAAAAAAATTCTTGAAAAAGGTTATTATTCATCGAAAATATTTTTATTCTTAAGGCCATAATATAAAATATTATAATAATATGTCCATAATTTATATACATAAAAAGCAATCTGTGAGTCTGTGTGTGACTGTTCTCTATGCACGCCATTCATACTTTCTAGGGAAACATATCTACAGGGAAGTCTACACATATTTTCCCTTCCGTAGTTTTTGGCCAATAGTGTAAATTGTTTATATTTGCTCCGTAAAACATCTAAGAGCTAAGATGATTGCTAGAGTACGTCATGGAAATCAAATCACACGTGTCAAACGCGACTAAAAAAAACAAACAAACAAATGAGTCTTTACAATTAACTTTTATTCCGACGTTTTAAAAATTCATTTGATCAACCGTAACTTTGAAACAAAATAAATATTTTAAAAAGGTTTCTGAACTGAGAGTTTTTATATTTCTATATTTTTAAATATTCTTCGAAAATTTCTGAACTGAGAGCGTAATAGTTTTTATATTTCTAATTTCAGTAAAACAAAGTAAATAATTTTTGTTTTCATGCTAAATTCATTTAGTCAACAGAAAATGTAAATATTTACCCCTTAATTTTGAAACAAAACAAACGCAATGTTGTTTACAATGTCGCACTAAACATCAAATCACGTTTACGCAAAACAAAAGAAAATAGATTTTTTAATGGAATTTTCTAAACAATTTTTAATCAACAATGTTTTATATAATTATTGTTTATATAACCGAGTCCTACTATTAAGATGTTCTGAGTTGCACGGGCAACGCCGGGCTTTGATGCTAGTATATCTTATTCGTAAAAGTAATTAAAAGATTTTCTAACCAAATACTATATTAATTTTATTTTATTTTATGACACAAAGTAGATTTTCGGTAACTCATTTCTGTATCAAAACAAAAAACAATATGGTGACTAAAAATCTTCAAAGAATCTATGGATAACTCATAAACATAAAGCGATACAAAAATGTATTTATTGCAGTTCAAAAAAAGTAAATACATTAAGGTCCGGGGGAGTAAGAGATTTTTTTTTTTTAATCATATCACCCCGAGCAAGGTGGTAACGCCATTGATGTGCTGGGGGCTACGTGAGAGTGAAAAGATTTGGAAAAGAGAAAGCCGGAAACCACATCCTAAACAGAAAACAAGGGATGAGCCTCTTCACCTGTACAATAGACGTGGGTGGAGTGTGAACCAGGCGATAGTTTAGTCTATCTACTCCAATTATAAAAATAATGGTTTTACCTCTATAAAATTTTTTTATTTAAATTAGTTTTTAAATATAGCAAAATAATTTACTAATAATAAACTCTTGAAAAAATAAGTATCGCGTTTCCTGAGATTCTTTAATCAGATAACTATTTGTTTTTTGTAAAAAGATCCAAATCAATGCGTTTTTCACTGGAGCCGCTAAGTCGGTACCTATCACATCACTGAGATGAACAGTAGGGGCGCCTGACCATATATGACAGCAGTATTCCATGCACGGACGAATGGTTGATTTGTATATATGCAGGATGGGTTCATGCGGGAAAAACATCCTGGCCCGACACAGTGACCCAACCTTCTTAACAGTGGATTTAGCTATGGACTCAATGTAGTGGTTCCATTTGAGATTAGAAGAGAGGGTAAGACCGAGGAGGCGCAGTCTATTGCTCTCTGGGAGACTCGATTGGTCAATGCTTATGGCAGGCAGGAGAGGTTAGCTATGGACTCAATGTAGTGGTTCCATTTGAGATTAGAAGAGAGGGTAAGACCGAGGAGGCGCAGTCTATTGCTCTCTGGGAGACTCGATTGGTCAATGCTTATGGCAGGCAGGAGAGGTTGCCTGTGATGATTAATTATACTTTAGAACATGTACAAACTACAATTTGCTACAAAATTGTACATTTTATTTCGACATTTAAAGAACAATGTCTCATCAGGTAGTTAATAATGATAGGAATAAACGATATCATTGGCTTTTTCCTCTCGGTTCTTTCTCTCCTTTTTTCCTTTGCTTTTTATTTACTCTCTCTTTTTCCTCCGCTTTTTCTTTCCTTTTCTTTTGAGTTCTCATTTTGCTTTCTCATCTTTTCTAACATCTTTTTTTTCCCCTTTTTTGAATATCCTCTTACATCGCGCGAAAAGTTTTCCGAAAATAAAAGGAAGTGAGGTTTTTAAATTTTCTTTTAAAAAATAGCGTTTATTACCATCATTATTTCCCTGATGAGATATTGTTCTTTCAATGTTGAAAGAAAAGGTAAAAATTGTTCTTTCAATGTTGAAAGAAAAGGTAAAAATTGTTCTTTCAATGTTGAAAGAAAAGGTAAAAATTGTTCTTTCAATGTTGAAAGAAAAGGTAAAAATTGTTCTTTCAATGTTGAAAGAAAAGGTAAAATTTTATAGTAGATTGTAGTTTCTACATGTTCTAAATCATAATATATATATATATATATATATATATATATATATATAAAAGGGTTATCTGTGACTCTATTTAACTTTAGCCTAATTTGATCATATGTACGTATTGGTGTCAACATTCATGCACTCACTTATATATACATAAAAACAAACACATCTATCTATCTATCTATCTATCTATCTATCTATCTATATGTGGTGTGTGTGTGCGTGAGTGTGTGTAGACATAAGTAACTTATGAAGTTGGACAAATATTAATTTTATATTGTATTTTTACGAAAGTATATTTCTGAAATACGTTTGAAGATTTTATTTGAATAATTCCATTTGCGAATTCAATATACATAAATAAACACACACACACACACACACACACACACACACACACACACACACACACACACACATATATATATATATATATATATATATATATATATATATATATCTGTATGCAGAGAGAGAGAGAGAGATAGAGATAGCAGGAGCGTAATCATTAACGATCATATTCGTATGCCGTTCATTGCTTTGCTCATTTTTATTTTCTAACAAGGTACTTCTGAAGCATCCTAATGTCAGGTATTTTTCTTTTTTCATCAAAAGCGTCTTTCAAATTACATGTCTAGTCTAGACCTTTTGATTTCAAAATCCGATGGCTTCAAACAGGTTGCATCAATGAGTCAACCTTCGCTGTCAAAAGCTCGCCCTCAAACCATCCTCCATTTCTGTTGAAAGAAGTTAACCCTTCTATACTCGGAGCAGGCGCAACACTTTTATAAATGCGTACGTCTAAATGTCATCCCTGGAACAAAGAGCGTCCATATGGATTGCCAAGTAAAAACACAAACAAAAATCCAAGAGACTAAGAATTGATTTGTTTTTTTTTTATAGCTTATCAACCCTCGGTAGCTTAATCTAAGACCGTAAAATGTTTTTGAGATTGCAAGATTTTTCTGAATATAAAAAAGTATTTCCGATACGGTTGCTACTATTTAACTCATAGGTGGGGGATTACTATATTCATGGATTTATTCTTTTTCTAAAGGTAATTACACGGAAGTGAATATAACGAACACGACCGGACGTGAAACTCGCCTCTCCGTTTTCTCTTCTAAGCCATTATCATTTACACCACCCGCATATCCAAGCTTACAATAACTATTCCCAAGCAGTAACCCATGTAGGTACTAACCAGACTTAACTCTGGTGATCATACTGAAACCGGAGTGTGATAAAGCAGTAACTAAGTATTCTGGTGTATATCGAACCGGGTAACATATCGAAAATTTGGAAATGAACCCTTTAATTAATTTACGAGGGTAAAGTGTTCTCGTTCCATTGCCCATGTCTAAAGATCTAGTCTAGTTCTTATCTTTAGTACTGCCCATTTACTGCTCACCACACTGTCCGGCCCAAGGATTGTACTCACAATTACTATATTTCCACATTCACGAATCATCGATTTAATTCACTAGGATATTTTCCCATAGTCGAATGTGAACTCTCGTAAATCATAATATTCAGCTCAGAAACCTCTGTAAATTTCCCAGATGGATATACACATATGTCTGCCATCAGCATGTCTGATGCTAGACTACTGGAGAGAAACACACTACACTTTCTTGGCCTCACGTTTTCCGTTGACTTGAACTGGATCGACTTCATTGAATCAGTAGGTGCATCTACTACAATTAGAGTTGGGCCGTGTCAGAAATTCATAAACTTTTGCTTCTCTACTTAATCTAGAGATTCATGATAAAATCCAATGATGGATCTGTGATATAATCGATCCTGATCAGGCGTTACGAGTTCATATGTTTACTAGCATCATAGCCCGGCGTTGCCCGTGCAAGTGAGAACATTTTAGTAGTAGGAGAAGATGCCAATGAGAAGAGTAGATGGAAATCATTTATTAAAAGTTGGAAAGGAAAGCTGAGGCTGTTAGTAACCATTTCCAGCATTAAGAAGGCGGCATCGAATGCATGTTGCTGTAGTATTCGAACGGAGTATAACGTGTAGTTTTAGTGCTGGTCATACTTTTGTCTGCTTCTAGGGGGGGGACTTAAGTAATTAAATTTACCATTGTCACTTCTGTTTTTGCATATTATGTTTTTGTTTGAAAAACACATTTTTTTAAAAAATATTTCTTTTGTTTCAAAATTACGGGGAAAAATATTCACATTTTGGTTGATCAAATCAATTTTTAAAACGTCGGAATAAAAATAAAATATAAAGGCTCATTTGTTTTTTTTTTATAAAAAATAATTTAATCGCGTTTGACACGTGTGATTTGATTTCTGTGACGTGATTTAGCAGCCATCTTTAATAAACAAAACCTTTTAGTCGTGTTTGATTCGTGTGATTTGATTCGTGTGACGTAATTTAGCAATCATCTTAGATCTTAGATGTTTTACATCGTTAGATGTAAACAATCGGCTCCATTGGCCAAAAAATGCGAAAGGGAAGATTGCTTAACTTAAATTTAAAAAGTATGTGTCGACCTGACTTCCCTGTAGATATGTGTCCCTAGAAAGTTTGAATGGCGTAGCTTAAAAATGTAGGTGTGCATAGAGAACAGTCACACACAAACTCACAGCTTGACTTTTATATATATAGGTGATCGACATGGCGTTGCTTCCCTTCGCCGTTTTTACAAAGACTTTCATGACAATTCTCTCTTACGAGTTTTCCTCTCCTGGTACCTTAACCACATGTGTTTAAGTATACGACTAGACTGGCATCTAGATACCAAACTTTTACCGTAGAAATAGCTAAAGGCAACTGCCAAATTCTTTTCTCGCATTCCCCACTTGTTGAAATCGCTTCCGTTTACTTGCTTCTCTGATGACTACAATCAATAAATATAAATACAGTATTTACCGACATCTTTCTTCTTTAATCATCTTAATCTTTTGTCTTTTCTTTAATCCTTCTCTCACCTTTACTCCATCGATTTAATTTCCTGTAAATCCGTGCAGACTAGTAACATTCCTGCCTTGCTTGGGGTGAAATGATAAAAAAAATCACTTTATAGCATTAACTCGCTACTCTCTTTTTCCCCGTTATTTGATATGGAACAATGTGTTATTTTGCTACGCAGTTTTTCACAGTATCTTCATTTGACAAAGTTTCCTCTTTTTACCTTTCATTTGATTCTTATCTTGCATCCTTTTTAAATTTTAACAAAAGCGATAACACTATTTTTCATCCTGTCAACATAATATTCTTCAAGACAGATTTTGATTCCGTAAACATTAACTTTCAGAATGTAATATTAAAAAGAAAAAAATTTTCTGTTGTTTACTACAAAAGGGTATCCTGTTTTTCATTTCCTTTTAGTCTGTGACGAGTTATCTTCCTTTACCAAATAACCACTATATATATATATATATATATATATATATGTGTGTGTGTGTGTATGTGTGTGTGTGTCTGTGTGTGTGTGTGAAAGAACGAAATATTTAGCACTTACTTTCTACCCATGTTTCAGTCATACGGGTTTCATCTGACGAAACCGGATGTTTGAAACCTAGGTATCAAATAAGTGGTGAACATTTTGTT
The DNA here is from genome assembly GCA_037127315.1 of Ascarosepion bandense. Classification (NCBI taxonomy): domain Eukaryota; kingdom Metazoa; phylum Mollusca; class Cephalopoda; order Sepiida; family Sepiidae; genus Ascarosepion; species Ascarosepion bandense. The sequence goes on from JBBBDQ010001156.1 coordinate 266,940, forward strand.
CTTTAAAATATTGTTGGCTCTGAATATTCAGTACTTTTGTCTGTGCATTGAGCGCTTTCTTAAACACCCGTTGCTGCTGTAACCAATACCACCTTTACTGATATATATATATATATATATATATATATATATATTTTAATGGTAGAAAATCTCATAATGGCGTTAGAGATAAAAAAAATAATATAATCGGCCATGCCAATTTTTAAAAGAAAAACACCACTCGACTGGTTTCGTCCCCTCTCTTCCAAACTGTAAACGGAGAAAAATTATGAAAAAAGAATATCTGTAATGTGTGAAATGAATGAAAAACATGTGCCTGCTAAATTACTCAACAAGAATTTGGTGATACCATTCGATACACATACAGGTCTTCTATCGCAAATTATCCGAGTTGTGCTGCATATTTTAGTGTGAACTGGTTCTCTGTTCTGACCAAACCCCACTCGTAGTTTTATCTGAAGGTATTGGAGACGCTATTCATCAGGTTCAGTTAGCCCTCACTTTGTAAGCAAGGAGAGTGTTTGCCTGGGCTTGCTCTGCTGGGTCTCTAGCATCGTTATATGTAATAACATTTATCAGAAATCAAATTCTTTCCCCCTTAACAAATATTTTAAAAAAAATTTTTTCCCCGTTTACAGTTCTGAAGAGAGGAGACGAAACCGGTCGACGAGTGCTTTTATTTTAAATTTTGGCATGGCCGATTATATTAAAAATATTTTTGTCTTTAACGCAATAATATATATATATATATATATATATATATATATATACTCTTTGTGTATTCATTCGTGTGCGTGTGTACAAGTTCATTAATGTTTATTGAAATCTCAGGCGCTCTACCGTCATTATAAATGCAAATGACGTCAAGGAAGTTGCAAGAAGCAAATTGTCTGTCAGTCAACCTTCCTTACGGAAGAGAAATACAGATGGCCCATCGAATAAACAGTCTGTAATCACTTCTCACTGCCTACCCACTTCCACCACGATATCAGCACGTCTCTTGTGACGTCAGAACAGTTTTCATCTGCTTTATGGCTTCCATAGAAGATTGATTTTCTTCTCACTTAGGTTTTTTTTTCTTTTCCTTCTCTTTCTTGACCCTCCATTTTCTCACAGCGTTGCTTCCAAAATCAGGATCTTGCGTTTTCTTGATTTTACTTTGTCTTTTTTTCTTACCTTTTTTTTTTTTCACGCGCACTTTTCTCCTTAAATATTTTAAATACCCTGCTGCATTTATATAAAATGTGCGATTGTTAAATTGTCGTCGAAATTACGCAAAAATGAAAATAAAAGTGACATCTAATTTTAACAAATACATTCACCAAAATTACACAAAAATATCAGGAAATATTAAGGAGTAATAAAAGTATTCGTTTCGTACTCTCCGGCCTTCGTTAGGTCTAGGAATTTCCTCAAGGACACGTTGGTGTATAAATACATGAATAATAACGTTGGTTAGTTCTAATGACTTGAACCAAAGAGTTGCCAGTTCAGTACCTATCTACAGCTGTAATTACGAAACAAATTTGAAGTCTTGGAATCAATGAATACTGAGGATTAGAATCCCCGATCAACCAAATTAAAACAGCTTTCAAAAATAAATGGCTGACAGAATCTTTTAATAGAACATAAGGGGTGAGAAGGTCACCCATTGCAAATTGATATTTCTCAGTGACATTTTCTGTCCAGCAGTCATATGTTTTCAGGAAACGCATAAAAAACCAAAAGACTTACTTCACATTAAAAAAATATACATCATACAACTTGTTATAGTGGAACATCCTGCCATCCCCGAGAATAAAATGCTCTACTGTATAAAAGATGGTAACGAGCGGTACGAAATGGGGAAAAAGTCTTAGGCATTCGCCGGACTGCTCTGTGACTATAAAATGATCATGTGTCACATCTGGCCTTGCGTGGGAAGGCTAGTAAATACGGAAAAGGCTGTTAGGCATTCGCCTGACTGCTCTATGACACTGTCAGCTGCCTGCCTTTGGGTAGAGGGCGCTCTCTGCTTCCGAGCAGAGAGCACAAACCCAGTCGAGGTTCCGCCGAAGAGTAGAACCACGACTGGGGAAAAATAGGCAGAGATTTTTTGGCCCGGCTATATGGCCGGGAATACCCACTATAAAATGACCATGTGTCACATCTGGCCTTGCGTGGGAAGGCTAGTAAATACAGAAAAAGTCTTAGGCGATAGTCGATTCGGCTCCAACCCGTTGCTTGTCTATATGTGTATTATTGTTAATTGTACCTTAGTACAATAAAAATCTATTTATTCCTGGTGTGGAGTTCCATTCTTCAACTGATCATTTTATACTGTATTCCTTTTCGGGATATATCATAACTATAATAAATGATAAAAGAAATACAGCCTCTGGCGGCTCATCAATTATATCTCATAACAACATCACTCAGAGCGAAGTCAAATTAAAAACAAAAAAGCAAGCAATTACAGTATTAGTAACACTACAAAGACAGTGATTTTCTGTTCACTATAGATACCTCCAAACGATATATTAGAAAAGAGAGAGCTGGAAGAATTAATTCAGCAATTACCTAAACCCTTCATACTGATGGGGGATTTTAATAGCAACATTGTAATAAGGATACAAACAGAGGAGGGAAAATAATAAAATAATTTTTAGATCAGAACCAATTATGTCTTTATACCAACGGGGCTAATACATATCTGCACCCAGCAACTAGAACATTATCAGCCATTGACTTAATAATATGTGATCCCAGCATTTACATGAATTATCACTGGAGAGTACATGACGAAACCTATAGAGGTGACCACTTCCCTATCATATTAGAAGGCCAAAACTCGGAGAGGGACAATAAAACACCTCGATGGAATATTCAAAAGGCAGACGGGCAAGGTTTCTAAAATGCATGTCAAGACAAATTGACACCAGAAGCAATTGGAGTAGATAGATCTAATTGGAGTAGATAGATCTATCTATCGCCCGGTTCACACCCCAGCCACGTCTATTGAACAGATTAAGAGGCTCATCCCTTGTTCCCTGTTTAGGATGTCGTTTCCGGCTTTCTCTTTTCCAATCTTCTCACTTTGGTTTCTTTTTTTTTTTTACAATTGGAGTAGATAGATCTATCTATCACCCGGTTCACACTCCACCCAGGTCTATTGAACAGGTTAAGAGGCTCATCCCTTGTTCCCTGTTTAGGTTGTGGTTTTCGGCTTTCTCTCTTCCAATCTTTTCACTTTGGTTTCTTTTTTTTTTTTTTACAATTGGAGTAGATAGATCTATCTATCGCCCGGTTCACACTCCACCCACGTCTATTGAACAGGTTAAGAGGCTCATCTCTTGTTCCCTGTTTAGGTTGTGGTTTCTGGCTTTCTCTTTTCCAATCTTCTCACTTTGGTTTCTTTTTTTTCAATTGGAGTAGATAGATATATCTATCACCCGGTTCACACTCCACCTACGTCTATTGAACAGGTTAAGAGGCTCATCCCTTGTTCCCTGTTTAGGATGTGGTTTCTGGCTTTCTCTTTTCCAATCTTCTCACTTTGGTTTCTTTTTTTTTTTACAATTGGAGTAGATAGAACTATCTCTCATCCGGTTCACACTCTACCCACGTCTATTGAACAGGTTAAGAGGCTCATCCCTTGTTCCCTGTTTAGGTTGTGGTTTCTGGCTTTCTCTTTTCCAATCTTCTCACTTTGGTTTCTTTTTCTTCAATTGGAGTAGATAGATCTATCTATCGCCCGGTTCACACTCCACCCACGTCTATTGAACAGGTTAAGAGGCTCATCCCTTGTTCCCTGTTTAGGTTGTGGTTTCTGGCTTTCTCTTTTCCAATCTTCTCACTTTGGTTTCTTTTTTTTCAATTGGAGTAGATAGATCTATCTATCACCCGGTTCACACTCCACCCACGTCTATTGAACAGGTTAAGAGGCTCATCCCTTGTTCCCTGTTTAGGTTGTGGTTTCTGGCTTTCTCTTTTCCAATCTTCTCACTTTGGTTTCTTTTTCTTCAATTGGAGTAGATAGATCTATCTATCACCCGGTTCACACTCCACCCACGTCTATTGAACAGGTTAAGAGGCTCATCCCTTGTTCCCTGTTTAGGTTGTGGTTTCTGGCTTTCTCTTTTCCAATCTTCTCACTTTGGTTTCTTTTTCTTCAATTGGAGTAGATAGATCTATCTATCGCCCGGTTCACACTCCACCCACGTCTATTGAACAGGTTAAGAGGCTCATCCCTTGTTCCCTGTTTAGGTTGTGGTTTCTGGCTTTCTCTTTTCCAATCTTCTCACTTTGGTTTCTTTTTTTTCAATTGGAGTAGATAGATCTATCTATCACCCTGGTTCACACTCCACCCACGTCTATTGAACAGGTTAAGAGGCTCATCCCTTGTTCCCTGTTTAGGTTGTGGTTTCTGGCTTTCTCTTTTCCAATCTTCTCACTTTGGTTTCTTTTTCTTCAATTGGAGTAGATAGATCTATCTATCACCCGGTTCACACTCCACCCACGTCTATTGAACAGGTTAAGAGGCTCATCCCTTGTTCCCTGTTTAGGTTGTGGTTTCTGGCTTTCTCTTTTCAAATCTTCTCACTTTGGTTTCTTTTTCTTCAATTGGAGTAGATAGATCTATCTATCACCCAGTTCACACTCCAGCCACGTCTATTGAACAGGTTAAGAGGCTCATCCCTTGTTCCCTGTTTAGGATGTGGTTTCCGACTTTCTCTTTTCCAATCTTTTCACTATTACGTAGCCCCCTGCACATCAGTGGCGTTACCACCATCCTCAGGATGATATGATAAGAAAATATATATCAACAAAGAGGATGATATCACATACTTTATGAACACATTGCAAACAATTGCAGAAGAAAATATTCCCAAAAGCTCACCCTAAACTCAATAACCCCTAGTTCAACACACCATGCAGACGAACATCCACCAGGAAAATTTAAAAATCGCACAACCAAAGAAAATTTATATGCCTATAGAAATTATAGAAATAAAGCACTCGGGACCATTAAAGAGGCTAAACAATCATCATAACAACAATACATTAGTAAAATGAATTCAGACACCAAATCTAAAAAGGTATGGGACATGATTAATAAAATTTCAGGGAAAAACATCAGACAACCTTACGAAAATATCATCCACAATGGCACCAGATTTACAAATAAAAAAACATAGCTGAAAACCTAGCCAAAAACTTTGCTAAAAATTCCTCCTAAAACAATCCTAAAAAAAAAATTCAAAACAATCAATAAGCGTGATCAGAAAAAAGAAATTAGCTTTCATTCGGATAACTCCAAAACCTATAACCTACATTCATGTTAACAGAATTACAAGACGCTTTCAAAATAAGCACATTACACAGCTGGTGGTTCCGATGAAATTCACTACGAATTCCTAAAGCAATTGCCCAGAGGACCAAAAGAATTACTTACTCAAAATGTATAATGATATCTAGACTACTGGAAAAATCCCAAATAAATGGAAACATGCCACAATAATTCCTATGCCCAAGCCTTCTAAAAACCCTAGGGATCCAATGAACTACCGCCCTATTGCACTCACCAACGTTATAAGCAAGACTTTTGAAAGAATATTGAATAAAAATTTGGTGTGGTATTTGGAAACAAACTGATGACAGAACATCAGGCAGGCTTCAGAAACAAGAGGAGCCCTATTGACCAGTCAGTCAGTCAGTTAAGTGCCATACGTGATACACGCTTCGGCGATTATGTCTTGAAAGAGACATGACTGACTGGGCAAAAGATTATCCCGCAGTAGGTTGCCATAGAACCCAATCTGTCCAGTTATTTAACCCATAACTGGAAGGAAGAAACGGATTAATACCTTTCCCAAGGGTATTTGCGCGTAAGTGAATACAATGAATTTAGCTGGAATTCGAACTCGGCTCCCACAACGCACATTGACCACATAGTAAAATTAGAAGCATACATACGAGAAGCTTTCATCCAAGAAGAACACGTCGTATCATAGTCTTTTGATCTGGAGAAGGCATAAAATACGACATGGAAATATGGGATAATAAAGACTTGAAGAAAATGGGTACTGATGGGCCGAATGCCAATACTGATAAAAAATTTTGAGCGATAGAAAAATTAAGGTGAAATTTAGAGATACGCTTTCAGCTTGGAAAGATCAAGAAATATGAGAGTCACAAGGCAGTATACTCTCTGTAATAGATTTTAATATAAAGATTAACAACATTAACAACGGAACAGAATGTGATATATGTAGACGGCCTAATGATATGCTATAGAGCAAAGTATATGCGCACAATGGAAAGACAACTGCAACTAAGCCTACAAAAAATTAATAAGCGGGCTACGAATAATGACTTTAGTTTTTATAAAGAGAAAAAAAAGTATATGCATTTTTGCCAACATCATAAAATGCATAACTTGGTAAGGACACAATAACTGTGACTAAATAATATAAGTACCTCGGTGTGTTATCTTTGACCAAAATCTCACTTTCATACCCCATATTAAGTCAGTCAGTTAAGTGCCATACCTGATACACGCTTGGGCGATCATGTCATGAAATAGACATGACTGACTAGGCAGAAGATTATCCCGCAGTAGGTTGCCATTGCTTTCTGCGGTAGACTGGTTGACACCCAAGGCTACCGAACCCAGTCTGTCCTCTTATTTGACCCATAGGTGGAGGGAAGAGACTGATTAATCCCTTTCCCAAGGGTATTTGCGCTTATATGATTGCAACGAATTCAAATGGAATTCTAACTCGGCTCTCCGTTTTCTCGTTCCGAGTAGATATCCACTGGACCACAACGCACATACCTGAGTAAAAAAGGTAACAAATCTATTCAACTACTTAGAGTCATAGCGCATACAAACTGGGGAGCTGATAAAAAACACTTCTGAAACTCTATCGAACACTAATAAGATCGAAATTGGATTATTGCTCTTTCTTTTATGGATCGACAAGGTAATCATATATCAAAGAATTGAACACTATAAATTACCAAGGGATAAGACTAGGAATAGGAGCATTTGCCACTACCCCAGTCGAGAGTCTGTACGTAGAGTCACACGAACCGCCACTGGTAATGAGAAGAGAAAAATTGGCATTACAGTACTATATCAAATGCCCCTCAAATCCTACATATAAGTGCGTCTTTCAGTCTTAACACAGTTTTGTTTGAAAAAAAAAAGAAAAGACCATCAAACCATATGGACTACAAACTAAACAAGCTAAAGATGAAGCCAAAATAAATATATCCACAATTCACAAATCCGTTAGACTGAAATACCAACCTTGGTTGGCAAAACAACAATAATATTTGACTTAATCAAGTACTCAAAAACAACAAAACTATCCAATTATATATCATGAAGAGCTCCAAAGTATTAAAGACAACTACCAAAACCACATGGAAATATATATACAAATCGGTGGAGTTTCGATCCCTGCCAGAAGCAAGTGGATGTGTCTAGCCACACTGATGAGCTGTGATACAGCGAAACAGGCTTGTATGTGGGTGACTAATATATACACCATATATCGAGCACTGTTTTAAATTAATGTTTTGGACGGAAAAAAATTTTCTTTTTTCTCTCCTTATTCTATACTCACTCGGATATATATATATATATATACAGACGGCTCTAAAATTGGAGATATTGTTGTATGCACAGCAGAGCATAACAAAGAAAAATTATTAAAAAGATTCCCTGATAAAACATCAGTCTACAGTAGTGAAGCATCAGCTATAGAACTGGCATTGGATACATTTGAAAACAGTGAACGAAATAAGCACATCATCTTTACAGATAATAAGTCAGTACTAACTGCATTGGAAAATAAAATAACAGATTATCCTTTAACAACCAAAATCCTAAACAGGATCGATTTAATTACTAAAAATAAGGAAATAATCTTTTGCTGGGAATAAAAAGGGGAATCACAGAGTTGACCAGGCTGCAAAAAAGCACTAGAAGTGGAACCCTCGAAAGATCAAATTCCCTTTACAGATTTAATAGCAACAACTAACAAACACCAAATGAACAAATGTCAAGAATAGTCGAATTCTTACACCAATAACAAATTAGATGCAATAAAGGAAAAATAATCGGAGAAATGAATTGCTCCAATGAAATGACTAGAAAAGAACAAGTAACGTTATCAAGACACCGTGTGGGTCGCCCGAGCATCACTCATTCTTACCTTCGTAGGAAGGAGGTATCTCCAGTCTGTATACCGTGCCAGGAGGCCTATACAAAATGCCACATTTGGACAAATTGTTTAGACTTGAAACGAACTCAGCAAAAGTACTACAAAGAAACAAACCTGAAAGAAGTATTCCTCCAAGTAAAACCTTAAAAAATACCTGAATATGTAAGAGAAGTTGATCTCTATAACAAAATCTAGAAAAGATTGAAATAAACACATATACACTAGCTATATGCCTCCATGGAGCTGCCTACTTCAAGATGCTAAACTACTTCAAAACGCCTTCCCAAGCACATTTAACTGAAGTTTCTTTTAAAGTCACTCAAAATCATTTCCGGCATAAAATGATCACTAAGGTTGGAATGCCATTAAACAAAACAATCAAATCAAATCTTTTTGGTATTTCTTTCTTTTTGGATCATCAACCAACACTTTTATCTTCAAGTGACCCAAAGATTTGTGAATATAATGCCTCGTGTTAGCAGTCGGAAAAAACGAACTTAGAAAGTTGAGTTAAATGGATGTAAATAAGACATCTTGAAGTGCCATGATTCATTGAACGAGAACAAGCTACCCCAGTGATTGAAATAAAGGGTTCTGTTCAAAATTCCAATAGTCTGATTAAAGGTCAGAGTGTATAACGTCGTGAATATAGCAATAAAGTTGAAGACAACAGTATATATATATATAGCCAACAGTATATATATATAGCCAACATTATATATATATATATATAGCAATAAAGTTGAAGACAACAGTGCGAACAATATAAATAACATAAGTAGTTACAATACCGCATCTCAGAAATATAGATGAATATTGATTTGTTTATCTACAATAATGAACGATTGGCAGCAAACCGCTTGTGTACGGATAGGGAAGTGAACTCAGCAGGTATGTAAAAATAGAAAGGGGCGAAAGACAAGGATGTGTTTTCTCACCGGAACTTTTCAACCTGTACAGCGAAGCAATTATGAGAGAAATAAAAGCCTTGCCAGGATTCGTCATTGGCGGTCACAATTTCAACAATATCAGATACGCAGATGACACGGTGCTGATAGCAGACACGGAAAGAAAAATACAGGATTTTTTACAGAAGGTAAGAAAAGAAAGCGAGAAGAAAAGTCTGAGCATAAACTTCAAGAAAACTGAATGTATGGTCATCAGCAAAAAGACGAGCCCAATATTCCGGAGAAAACAAAATAAAAAAAGTATAATTTCAAATACCAGGATGTATTTTAACAGAGGATGGAAAGTGCGACTTAGAATCCAAAGACGCATTGGCAAAGTGAAAGACGTATTTCAGAAGCTAACCAGTGTACTGAAAAACAGGAAAATCTCATTAGAAACAAAATAATGAGTCATAGATTGCTATGAGATATCTGTCCTGTATGAAAGCAGAGGTTTGAGGCAGCAGAAATATGGTTTTACGGAAGGATACTGAGGATAAAAAGGACCGAGCACGTGTACAACGATGATGTGCTGCAAAGGATGCAAACGAGATTAAAACTCATACTAAATATCAGGAAGAGACAAATGATGTTCCTGGGACAAATAATGGAGAAGGAGGGCTCGGAGAACTTAATACTCACATTTCGGATAAATGGAAGAAAAGACAGGGGAAAACAACGAGAGACGTACTTGTTAGGTCTGAGCAAATGGTTGACGGAGCGGGGCTTGGAAGAGATACCAAGAGAAAAATTACTTAGAGTGACAAGAGACAAAACCAAGTAGAAGTCCATGATCGCCAACGTTCTGAAGGGTCACGGCACAAGAAGAAGAAGAAAAAGAAGAAGAAGAATATAATTTTGTTTAATATATCATTCAGCTTATATGAATATCTTATTAGCATAAATACAAACTCATTTTTGCAATATAACTGACAACTTTATAAACGTTTATTTCACCATGATGGAATTGTCTGGTCGGTGAATAGAACAAGTAAAATCTCAAATATCTGGGATGTATTTTGACAGTGGATGGAAAGTGCGGCATGGAGATCCAAAGACACATTGGCATGGTCAAAGACGCATTTCAGAAGCTGACCAGTGTACTGAAAGACAGGAAATAATGCTGGATTGCTATGTGATATATGTCCTTCTATATAGAAGGGAATACTCAAGAATGAAGAAGAGGTGCTGGAAAGGATGAAAACGTAAAGAAAACTCATACTAAATATCAGGAAGAGACAAATGAGGTTCCTGAGACAAATAATGAGGAAGGAGGGCCTGGAGAACTTAATACTCACAGGTCGGATAAAGAGCAGGTGATACAGGGGTAAACATCGCGAGTCGTACTTGTTAGGTCTGAGCAAATGGATGGTGGAGTGGGACTTAGAAGAGACAGAAGTGGAAGTCCATGATCACCTACGTCCTGAAAGGACACAGCACATGAAGAAGAAGAAGAAGAAGAAGAAGAAGAATATAATTCTTTTTAATATATCATTCAGCTTACATGAATATCTTATTAGCATAGATACAAACTCATTTTTTGTTTTCGCAATATAACTGACAACTTTATAAACGTTTATTTCACCATGATGGAATTGTCTGGTCGGTGAATTCTTGATGTTATCGGCCTGGGGAGGCGATCAGAGCGTGTGGCACTTTTGAAAAACCATACCTCGAGTTGATCCAAGTTTTCTGAGTAAACGTTTGACTAAGGTACTCCACGTAAGCCGTCGTCGGTTCTACTTATTGTTAGCACCGAAGGCCTGCTTAAATAGGATTAATATAAGAAGTTAATATAAGTTTTGAACAAATACAGAGATGCCTGAACAGACGTTTGCAGCATGAAATGGCTAAGATCCCGAGCTTGGAAACAAGTTGTAATACCCGATTGAATATACGTTACATCTTTCGGACGGCACATTCGAAAAAGTTTTATGAAGAAAATGTGCTAACCCTGCGTGGAGTACGTTTTTTATCAAAATTTTCCGAAAAAGCTTGTCTATAGACATAGTATATACCATTTAAAACTGAAAGGATTGTTTTTTTAAATAAAAGAACGCCAACTTTAATTTCAGCCTGGTTCGGTGGGTTCCAAAAAAACGATACTATCATACAACAAGCATCACAGAGTTGCTTCTAAAAAGAGCTGTGAAAACAAATTAGCAACAATTAACAACAGAAATTGAAAATGGCTAAAGAATTAGTCAAAAACTCCTAGAACAATAGACACGACGAACAATTTTTACATTCCCCTACCCTCACCAAACGGAAGATTTTAAGAATATTATAAAATGTCTTAAAATTTTCTTGTCTGCCATATTCTTGAAATATATGCTCTCATTATGACTGAGCTTTTTAGAGAAGAAATTTTTAAAAACAGTTTCCACTTCTGCGATATATGCGTTACTCTTCTTTCGGTGACTAGTGTGTGTAGACACTGCTTATATACAATACTTTAAAATTACACTCCTCTGATTCCTGATATTGGCTTAGGGGTTGGTGAATCCTACTGACACCAAATTGGTCGATTTTCGATTGTGATGAGAAGCAAGTGGATGTGTCTAGCCATACTGATGAGCTGTGATACAGATCAATAATATATATATATATATATATATATATATATATATATATATATATACGTGTGCTGAAAATAAGTTAAACATAATAGTTGAACTGCTTATTTAAATTAAAAAATGAGCTTTGAACTTTTTTGTAATTTTGTTTAGAAAATTTCAGACCATTATGCCAATGTCTTGCAGATTTGTTCCTAAACAAATTTAAAAAGAAGGAACTTAGTATACTTGGAAGAACAGATGTGTTTGATCTGTAAAACGTTTTTTTTTTCTTTTTGCTTTTGAAATATTTTCAAATATGAATCATCACAGTGTGTATGTTTTATCTTCGTAATCCGCACGAAAAAATAGACATCAAGCGAGGAACATGCTTCCAGGTGCAAGCGAGCCAAGTTGTTGCTTGCCTTTCCATTAGGAAGAACAAAAGAAGAACAAAATTTTAAAAGAAAAAAAGGCGGGAATAAAAGCCAGAAAAAATGAAGACATCTTTGTTTCTTGTTACCAGATACGGCCAAAGGGAAGACGCCTGAGCGTCTCATTCTTAATGTCAGTACTGTTTGGTCATGAATTATTTATTATGTATGTCGAAGACAAAAACAATAAACGCACAAGTAGATATAAGTAGTTTTAAAAAAAAGAAGAAGAAAAGAAGATGGCCGACGACAGGTGAAGTTTGAATAAGAATGTGATAGTGTTTTGTTTTGCAACAGCCATATGGGCGGTGTCATTATCTTTGGCGCATTGTGGCCTGTTTGCGCAGATTCCTTTTCCATTCGCGCCTTTTCATAACGCACACTTGCCTCCATTTTTGCAATATGTCATAAAATTCTTTTTTTTTTTCTTTCAGGAGGGGGCAGTTCTTTCTTTTTCATATTTTGTTTCTGTGTAATATCTACTTTATCATTAAATATTATGATAGGTTCTTCCGAGATGGAAGACAAAATAGCACATACAAACGTACATGAACACAAATACGTGTACGCATATATATTGGAAGTATAACGAGAAATCTGTATGTGTACTTATGCAATAACATCCACACTTTAATTGTGTGGGTTTGTGTGCTTTAATGGCACAAGTATGTGTAACTCAGTTATACATTCTCAGAATCTGAATGACCAGTACCTGATCTTTCATTTTGCTAATCTATCGCTATTTTCGTGTTCTCATGAGCTACATTCATTTGATTCACCAGACGAGCTATGCATAGGGATGAAGCATCCTATTTCATTTCGAATGTCATTAATAAGAAAGAAATTCAATTAAAAAATCTGGCAGGTGATCCCTCATCAGAACCAAACAGGAACACTCCAATTGGGAAAAAAAGTTTCTGACTTTCAGAGTTTCAAAAACTTAGCTAGTAAATACTCATTATCACCCAGTCAGTCAGTTAAGTGTCATACGTGATACATGCTTGGGCGATCATTTCTCAAAAGAGACATGACTGACTGGGCAGAAGATTATCCCGCGGTAGGTTGCCATTGCTTTCTGCGGTAGACTGGTTGCCGATCAAGGCTATCAGAACCCAATCTGTCCTATTATTTAATCCATAACTGGAAGGAATAGACGAATTAATACCTTTCCCAAGGGTATTTGCGCGTAATTGAATGCAATAAATTCAGCTGGAATTCGAACTCGGTTCCCTGATTTCTCGTTCCGAGCCGATATCCAATGCACCACATTGGATATCTCATTAGACGCACATCCCATTATCACCCAACTGACTCTAAATTCTCAATAGGCACGTTGAATGTTTGCAATCACAGTGTAACTCCGTGTTCAAGTTCCGTTATACCTCATATAGTCAGTTTATCAGTAAATATTTCTGGAAAAATAGCCAGTTCCTCATACCATTCCAGAATGTTCCCTACGCAGGACTAAGATCAGTCCCCCTCTTCCAAAAAAAAAAAATAAATAAATAAATAAAAATAAATAAATACTAATACCATATCTGGTATATGGAACTGTCGATATAAAAGAGTTCAAAAACGCTAACACTGACACATAATTAATCAATTATTTTCCACCCTAGAACCTTTTTCTGAAATATGTCAGTCAGCCAGTGAAGTGCCATACGTGAAACACGCTTGGGTGATCATGTCTCGAAAGAGACATGACTGACTGGGCAGAAGATTATCCTGCAGTAGGTTGTCATTACTTTCTGTGATAGAAGGGTTGCCGACCAAGGCTATAGATCAAATCTGTCCTGTTAGTTGACTCATGGCTAGAGGGGGATGAGATTATTATATTATTAAATATTATTTATTTGGGGATCAGTTTATTACTTCATAGCAATATAAAACTGCTCCCCCACTTTATGCCCAGTAGAATTCTTAATCATGTTTTCAGCTATTATATTCAGTCAGTCAGTTAAGTGCCATACGTGAAACACGCTTGGGCAATCATGTCTCGAAAGAGACATTAACGACTGGGCAGAAGATTATGCCGCAGTAGGTTGCCATTGCTTTCTGCGGTAGACTGGTTGCCAGCCAAGGCTATAGAACCCAATCTGTCCTGTTTGTTAACCCACAACTGGGAGGAAGAGACGGATTAATAACTATCCTAAGGGTAAGTGAATGCAATGAATTCAACTGGAATTCGAACATGGATGAAATATGTTACGTCATAAAACTTTAGCTACTTTTTCGCTATTTATGACGAGCTACAGTCCCTCGTTCCATGAGTTCAGACTAAGGCAATCTATGTAATAATATCAGATGAATCAAACTAATTCTCTTCGTAATACATTAATAAGAAGAACATTCCATTAGGAAACCTCTTTTCAAGGGCCGTTACTTTCTGGAACAAACTCCCGAAAGTTTATATCCTTGAGCCCTAAAACCTTCGTCTCGTCAATTCCAGGACCAACCGTTAACTATTCTAACAATCCCTCCTAATCATTCTCATGTTAGTGATTAGGGCAACGAAACAATCATAGGAGGTCGTAATGCCACAATCAATAACGACGATAAATAGTCAAGCTATGAACCAACTCACATGACCTGAAGATTGCGTTCAAACATGGGACAGTACTTCGGTTTTGAAATATGTGCTAATACTGCTTATATATACAAATGCTCTCTCTCGCTTATTGAGCATTTTAACACTATAAATGTCTTAAAACTGTAGTTTATTATATATATAATTATATAGTTATGTATCAATTGTATATTGTGACACGGAAATTTCTATGTTTCGAGATAGATTCTCATCATCAGGCAATGTTGATGTTAGTTGCGCAGATGATTTTCATTTAAATGACAAAAACCTTTGGTTTGCTGTGAATATATGTGGGTGTTTCTTTTAACTATATAGTTATATTAAGCTCTATAATACTCATAATATTGAGCACTGTTTATAATAAAATAAATGCCAGGGCACTCAAAATAAAAATAAAAAAACCTCGAGTCCTCTTCACCTGGAATTAGTTCAGTATATAATATATATATATATATACATATATATATATATATATATATACATATATATATATATATATATATATATATATATATATGTATAAGAAAAAATTTAAGCAGACGCGTTATTTAATTTGTAAAATCTTCTGTACAATAAAGACGGAAGCTGGTGATGGTGTGGCTGAAATACGCCCACACTTCCGATTTACCATGAAATAACGTGTCTGCCTATCTTTTTTCTTTTATTTGCTCTATATGTATATATATACATACATATTTAGAGCTCTCTTAGAGAGTTATCCTACCGCTGTATGTACAGGATATTCCTTTGGATTCTTCTATATCTACAAAGCATGCTGATATATATATATATATATATATATATATATATATATATATATATATAGTTAAACAGTACATTATAGATATCTTCCAAACGAATTCACAAACGATTATGGCCAGTGGAAATGATAATGTACTGTTTAATTTAATATATATATATATATATATATATATATATATAGGAAAAACTACTAAAAAGTTGTAAGTTTAAAAATGTATTTTTTTGAAAGTATTTAATTTATTTCTATTATTATATTTGATATTTCAAACCATCCTTGGCCTTTCATCAGAAACAAATGATTTTAAAATTTAAATTAGAGACGTTTTCGCAATGAGCGTTTGTCCGAGAGATTGTTTATATCACGTGACGCAGAAAGCGACAGATTTTTTTTAATATTTGTAAACGCAAACTCATCCCTAACAATACCTACAAATGTTGTTTTAAAGAAAATTTTCTTATGTGTATCTAAAAAATGTTTAACTATTGAAATATTTATAAAGATTCAAAACACCTAAGTCCCTATTTAACCCTAGCCTGTATGTATTTAATTTTATAAGACAGTATACGTGGATCATCACTATATACAGAGTTTCCACTCAAATACGAGTATTCATTGAAAATAATAATGTTAAACAAATAAAAATTCAAAATATGTTGGCTGATGCCAATTTCGTAAATTTCCGTATAATTCCGTAATGTTGTCGTCGGTTGAGTTTGTTTACATTTGAAACAATCTGAGCATATATTAATCGTTTGATGAAATGGATCTCCAGAATGACTCTGTAATGGTTAAATTGATTAATAGCTACCATGAAATGTTTTGTTGCTCTATTTGTAAAGACACGTCTAATCTTAAGATGGTATCTTCCTGGTGTATGTAGGTTCGATTCTTGTCGGAAGATAGATATTTTTTAAACGATTTCGCAAATTATTAAAGTCTAAAAATGTTATAATATCACTGCAAAATTAGCGTTTTTGTTTAGACGCTTCTCACTTGATAAGACACAAGAAACAGAATAGCTACTTTTTACTGATATTATAATATACTTATGTTACAAATTTTGAATATATATATATATATATATATATATATATATATATATATATACACGCATATACAGTGCCACACAAAAGTTTACAACACATTATAAAAAATTATTTTTTCGATATTTCAGTTATATTAATTAAACTTTTACTGATCGTAGAATATATATTTCAAATATCAGTCAAACCATCAAATTCTATAAAAAGTTTAACAAAGTTTCCCACGAAGAATGTCCGATATTTAATAACGCAAAAGTTTACAACAAATTTTTTTATGAACAACACATTTTACTAGAATATTCTAAATTAGGATGGTCGTCTTCAGGGAGGACTGTAAGTAAGTAGAGTAAAAGTAAGTACGGATACAATTTGTCGATATGACATCTTTTCGAGACAAAGAGGAAAAAAAGGCTTTTTAAGCGAAAACAGGTTAATGCTACATGAATTTTGCAAACGAGCCTTGTATCAAACCTGAGGGCATTTTGGGTAAATGTACTTTCATCAGACGAAAAAGAAATTGAAGATTTTGTCACAAATGCTGTGGCAAAAGTTAGAAGAAAGAAAGGTACTGAATATTCTCCGAAGAATACTATCCCATCGGTAAAATTTGGGGTCGCTTTAGTGCCGAAAGTGTAGCAAACATTGAAATAAGAGACGAGAGAATGAATGTAGAATATTATAGGGATATTTTTGAGATAAATTCACATCAGAATGCACACTCGCTGGGCTTGAAACAAAACTGGGTCTTTCAACAAGACAACGATCCTAAACATACTGTAAAGCTTACAAAATCAATTAGAATAAATATTCTAAAATGGCCAAGTCAACTTCCAGATCACAATCCGATTGGAAATTTATGGAGAGAGCTGAAACAGAGAATTCAAAGAAAACCGCAAAACCTTCACGACGTAAAGGAATTTTATCGGAAAGAATGGAAAATATTAACCAAGAAACATGCAAGAAATTCGTTGCTGACTACTCTAAATGCCTACGTTGCTACTTCTTCTTCTTCTATGTGCCCTGTCCCTTCAGGACGTAGGCGATCATGGATCTCCACGTCTCCCTATCCCTTGTGGCTCTTAGTATGTTTGCTCCTGTTGCTCCTGGCAACCCCCGTTCCGTCATCCACCTGATCAGACTCTGCAGATATGTTATCCGCTGCCTTCCTCTGTCTCTCCTTCCTTCTATCTGACCAGTCAGTATCAGGTTCTCCAGGCTCTCCTTCCTCATTGCATGTCCCAGGAACTTCAGTTGTCTCTTCCTGATGCTCAGCATCAATTTCCTTTTTGTTGCCATTCTTTCTAAGACTTCGTCGTTGCTTGTATGCTCAGTCCACGATATCCGTAACATCCTTCTGTACGTTGCTACTTACGGGTTCTTAAAAGAACCCGTAAGTAGCAATAACGGTTACGCTACGAAATATTAATAGATCTAAACTTATTTATAAATGGAAATTTGTCTGTGTGTGTACGTGTGTGTGTGTGTCTGTGTATATCTGTAAGTGTGTGCGTTACCTATAGACTCCGAAACGGCTGAACCGATTTTCTTGAAAATTTACACAGTTGGACTATAAGCGTCTGCGAGTGTTCTTAGCTAGGTTTTGTGTCAAGATACCCCCGATAAATATTGAAAATTGATAATCGAAAAAATCAGGTTATAGTAGGAGAGGTTCGATTTTAATCAAATTTGATACACTCATAGACAAAGACATAAGAAACGATATTCAGAAGTTGCAGTTCTTACAATAGTGCAGAAAATCGATCATATATATATATATATAAGCTTTCATTACACCCGAGAAACACCGGGCTATACTGCTAGTGATTTAATAAATGTACTGTAAACTTTTGTGCTATTAAATATTGGTTTTTCTTCCTGGGATATTTGTGTTGATTATTTTTTTAAAATCTGATTGTTTGACTAAAGGCTTACACATATGCATTATGAGCAGTAAATGTTTCATTAATCAAAGTGTGCTAGAAATACCTTAAGAATCATCTTTTGTCAATTGTTGTAAAATTACGCACGGCACAGTACATAAATATTTTTTTCTGGTATTGATAAAACAATGCTATGAAATATATATTAATAAATATATATATTATTGTAGGTCTATATCACTACTCGGAGTTTCATGCAGGTGCTTATTATGAATTGATCGTTGTAGGTTTGAATTTTTGGTCCTCGCCTTGATCATGGTAGTTACATTTTATAATAATGGGGTGCTACTTTTTAAAATTTATAATTTAAATACAACTAAAACTTGTTTGTTATTAATACATTCTTATGAGTGCGCGGTATCGCCTCATTAGTCATGTTATGCTTTGGCGTCATAACAAGTTTTGTATCTTTCAACATCATACCGGTTTATACAAGAGACCCTACCGGAACAATACTACTTCAGCAGGCAATCCTGAATCCAGTTATCACCAAGCGCTCATCTTCTACTTCTGTATGCCTTGTCCTTTCAGGACGTAGGCGATCATGGCCTTCCACGTCTCCCTATCCCTAGTGGCTCTTAGCACGCTTTCTCCTATAACGTCTCGCAGACCCCGTTCTGTCATCCACCTACCCAGGCCATTCAAATATGTTATCCGCTGTTTTCCTGTTTCTCTTTTTTCCTTCATTCTTGCCTGTTAGTATCAAATTTTCCAAGCCCTTCTTCCTCATTGCATGTCCCAGGAACTTCAGTTGTCTCTTCCTGATGCTCAATATTAATTTACTTTTCGTTTCCATTCTTTCCAACACTTCGTCATTGCTCACATGCTCGGTCCACGATATCCGCAGCATCCCTCTGTAGAACCATATTTCAGCTGCTTCAAGTTTTCCCTTCATCTTTGATGATATTGTCTAACATTTACTGCCATATTGAAGAACCGACATCACATAGCAATCCAGCACTCTCTTCTTTGTTTCTAGTGAAAGTTTCCTGTGTCTTAATACTTTACTCATCTTCTGGAACGCATCCTTCGCCATGCCAATTCGCCTTTGGATCTTAGTGTTGCACTTTTCGTCTTCCATTTGAACACTTCCCAGTTGCTACTGACTATTATGAAATTGCAAGCGACCAGTCCGAAACGCGGTACGTTCGTTCTGCCTCAGTCAAGACGACATAAAAGGAGAACAAAATGAATTTTCGTCTTTTCTTTTTTGGAACAATATGTGGAATGACCGACACTCCCAATGTTCTCCCCTACACATAATAAGTAAGTGATTTTGTCAGGAAATATTCTCTCTTGAAACAATATTTTACTAAAAAGAAAAAAAAAACAAACTTATACTTACCCTGGTCATAAGAACTATGATTAGAAACGTTATTTTAACTTTTCCCCTTCCTTCTCTATTCCTTTTATCTTCCTTTCTTGACTGTCCCTTCAAACAGAGATCTCCGTCGTAGAGCTTCATGGATCTGGTTTGTTGTAATTCATAACCATTTCGAGGCCTTCTCTGCAGATTCTGAAATAGTCCCAGTAGCCTTTCTCATTTTAATTCTGCTGACTCCAAGCCGACTTAAAGTTCTGCATAAAGATCTTCCTGAAAAACCCCAGCATCCAACTTTACTCGGAAGGCAGATAGTCTGCCATTGGTTAGAAGTGCACTTCTCAAATAGCTCCTGGTATATTTCAAGCTATCATTCAATAGTCGTCTCCAATTTCTCCTCCCAAGGTACCGTAAGTTCGAACATTACAACCTGCCTAGCCCCTAATAACCAGATTACTACGAATATCAGGGTGCAGAGTAGATGTCACTATCTGCTCTGGGAATTTCAACTGGCTCCCGAGGACTACTCTCAATTGCCAATTTTGGACAGAAGCGATTATGCAAGCTAGCGATTTACACAACGAGGAGTTTTAGCCGGCCTTGACGAAATACATCACTTTCATTCTGGGCTTAAAACTACAAATGTTGATTTTTCTGGCCACCATTTCAGACAATTTAAGTACCTGAGAATGTCTTCACCGGTATTTTCCATCGCCAACGGCCCTCGGAGTGGCGCTTAGAATATGCTTTAGCGTTCCTTTCATGACACAGAGTGGAAATAATGATGTTTCACTCACCCTCAAAGTTTGCCGGATTCGGTAGCACACGATACACAGATTGTACATGAAATTTAATCCTACTGCAGTCGGAGTGCCAGATCTCCGACCTAGCTTATTTTCCGCCGTGAAAAATCCTCCCATCGTGTCTCTGCACCCTGCTGGTTTAGTGCTACCATCTTGCATATTCTTTTTTTCCTCAACATTGGCTCGTACTTCATCTTGAATGATTTTTCCCTCTCTGTTTTCCGCAGGTTTTTTTACTAGGGTACCAAGCCCTCATAAACAGATGCCACTGTTGCCCACGAGAGACCTCTGCTTTAAACACTCCTCAGCAATACCAAGTTCACTTCTTGCACTCCGTTTTCTTCCAGTGCGGACCTCTGATGGATGCTGTCTTAACTTTTGTATCCTTAAAGTCGTTATATTGTAGTAATTCTCTTGGTCGAGAGACTATGAATTCCTCCACTAAACTTTTAAATGGAAGTTGAAGGGTGTTTCAGTTGGTATATAGTGGGGCGCTACAGCGACTTCTCGGCATCTGTGTAGGTAGCCGTTATTTCACCTTTCCTTGGCCTCCACTGATGTCATTAGAATGTCATAGATCAACAAAAGATATAGCTAAGATAGATAATCAGGTGCTTATCAGGAACTGACAGTTTTGGGAGTTGAATTTGTGATTCTAGTGTTGTGCATGGTCGTTATATATTTTAATGATCGGGTACTATTTTTTAATTTCATAATTTAAGTTAAACTAAAAATTGAACATATATATTTTAATGGTCGGGTAATATTTTTGAACTTCATAATCTAAGTTAAACTAAAAGTTATATATATATGTATTTGTTTGTGAGTGTGTGTGTGTGTGTGTGTGTGTGTGTGTTAAAACGATGGAAAGAACAGAGGAAGATAAGAGGAAGAAAAGGGGGAAGAAAAACGAAAGCATAATATAAAAACGACAGAAAAAGAAAAAAAAATTAAATTTTAAAAAAAGAAGAAATATCCCAAAAGATTTACAAAAGAAGGGACGTAAAGAGAAAAAATAAAGACAGAAAAAAAAACGTAGAGAAAAATAAAATAATGGATAAAAAAAAAGTAAAATGTAAACATAGAAAAAAAAAACATGAAAAAGCGAAAAGAAAGTAAAACAAAGAAAAAGAAAAAAAGACAAAAGAGAAATTGACAAAGGCGGATAAGTTAAAATAAAAATTTAAAAAAAACAATAGATTAAAAAGAAATATATTTTTATATAATATACAATAGCCATTGTTGTGATGTTATTTCGCCCGCAAATATCTTCATTTACGATTTGGTTTATGAAACATTGAATAATTTCAAGATACACTTTTTGGTAGAGAAAATCGTTTATACGACGTATTTCCATGTACATATATGCATACATAATGTATATGTTTTCGTAGATATTTTTTCTGCATTAAAGCGTAGAAATATTCCGTGTCTTGTCTGTTATTTCATTCTCGTGCGTGATTTTGTAGAAAAGCTATATGGTTGTTTATAGATGGCTTTATGTAAGACGTTCTTGGATGATTACTCTCTTGACGGCGGTTGTAACGACTCCTCTGTTAGTTGGCAGGCCCAATTTCAGAGCAGTGTGATCTACCCCGAGAACTCGTCTTGAATGCCAGTTCAAACGAACAAGCGCAAGAGTTTTCGGTAATAATTGGGAAACACGCAGGTTTGCACGTAACGCTAATGGCAAAGAAGGCTCTTTCGATGAAACTATTGTCCTGTAAAAACGAAAGAAACTAGATATGGAGTGACAGAAAGAGAAGAACGGAAAGCGGCGTAGCAAGAGAAATCGATAGTGAAAGAGATGGAAAGAGACGAAGGAAATAAAATTGAAAAATCAGGAAAAAAAAAACAGGGTTCGAAACGAGGATTTGATGAGAAGAAAAAAAAGAAAAGAAAGAACAAATAAATAGAAGGAAAGAAAAGCTGATAAACAGAGAAAAAAAAACTGTAGATATACGTAACATGGTTGGTCCGAATCAATATTTAAAAAGAACAATAACTATTATTATAAAAAAGGAAGAAACATTCAAACTTCACGATATTTATCAAAAGTTAACTCAGATTTTCTGTATTCTTCGCACTTCAGAATCCAGATATAAAATTGAAACTTTACGATATTTATCAGAGGTTGAATCAGAGTAACATGTTACTTCATTTTCAATATCTTGATATAATGTTAAGACTTTGCAATATTTATCACAGGTCGTCTTAGAGTCCCATTCTAATTCGATCTTCAGTATCAAGATATAATATTAAAACTTCACGATATTTATTGAAGGTTTATTTCACGATTCTTCGCACTTCAGAATCAGATATAAAATTAATCTGTCCTCCGATAAATATCGTAAACTATATTTATCAGAGGACAGATCAGAGTTTCATTTGAATTCACTTTTCAGCATCAACATATGTTATTGAAACATTATGATATTTATAAGAGGTCGACTAAGAGTTTCATGTTTTATTATTATCCTGATATAAGCTAGGAATTTTAGGTCACTGTGTCGCGCCAGGATGTTTTTTCCTCCTGAATCCATCTTGCATATATATTAATTAAACATCCGTCCGTGCATAGAATATTGCCGTCATATATGGTTAGGCGCACCCGCTGTCCATCTCAATGTTCTTGACAGGCTCCAAAGGAGAATCAGTAATGTGATAGGTACCGACTTGGCGGTTCGACTTCAGCCACTTTCTCACTGACGGGATGTGGCTTCCCTCTGTCTGTTCTACAAATATTTTCATGGCTTCTTTTCCGACAAACTAAAGTCATTGGTGCCCCTGCCACAGGTGTTTACTCGTGCAATCAGACTGGCAACTGAGTCCAACCCATTCACATTAAAATCAACCAAATGTAGACGACAATTCTACTCCATCAGCTCATTTTCTCGCACTTCCCGCCCGCGGAACTCGCTTCTATTATCTTGCTTTCCTGACGGCTACAATCTCCAGGAATTTAAATGCAATGTCAATACCCATCTCTTAACCATTTGACTCTAGTTGTTTCTACATCACACTGTATACCTTTTCCTTTCTCTCTTTCTTTGCAACTGTCATCACACCTGTATTCCCAATCTTAACTGGTTCGTCGTTCTCTTTACTCTCTTCCTATCTAATCTTTTATTCTTATGTAGCCCCCTGCACATCAGTGGCGTTGCCGCCTTGCTCGGTGTGAAACGGTTAAAAAATGGTAATAATGTTCAGACTTTGCAATATCTATCTCAGAATTTCTTAGAGTCTTATTCTACTTCGATCTTCAGTATCAAGATATAATATTAAAACTTCACTTATATTTATTGAAGGTTGACACAGTGTTTCACGATTCTTTGCACTTCAGAATCAGATATAAAATTGATCTGTCCCCCGATAAATATCGTAAACTATATTAATCGGAGGACAGATCAGAGTTTCATTTGACTTCAGTTTTTAGCATTCACATATATTACTGAAACTTTATGATATTTATCAAAGGTTCACACAGAGTTTCATGTTACTTCTCATTTCAACATCAAGAAATAATATTAAAACTTCACGATATTTAACCGAGGATGAATAATGTTTTCACGTTTCTTTTATGTTCAGAATCTAGTTATATAATCAAAACTTTATGATATTTATCTGAGGTCAGATCAGAATTTCATGTTACACCGTACTTCAGCATTCAGGTTTAAATTTGAAACTTACGATATTTTTCGGAGGCTTCACAATTCTCCGCTTCTAGGGACCCAGATATAAAATTGAGGTTCAGTCAGAGTTTTATTCTACCTCCCTATTCAGCATCATCATACAATATTAAAACTATGCAATATTAATAGCAGGTTGTTCTTCCACACCCTATATTAAATTGAAACATCACGATATTTATCGAAGGTTGGTTAGGAGTTTTATATCACATCGCTCTGCAGCACTCAGATATAAAATTGAAATTTCATGATAATTATCGGAGTTTGACTAAGAGTTTCATAGTTCTTCATCATCCACATATAAAATTAATTCTTTACGATATTTATCAGGGGTTAACATGGAGCTTCACGGTCATCGTTTTTCGGTATCCAGATACAAAATCGAAATTATACAATATTCATCAGAGGTCGTCTCAAACATTCATGTTACTTCAGTCTTCCTCACCCAGATTTGACATTTAAAATTTACGATATTTTTTTAGAGATTGGCTCACAGTTTCCCAATTTTAATTCTTCGGTGTATAGATAAAAATTGAAACTATATGATGTTTATTTGAGGTTGGGTGATAATTTTCCGATACTTCATTTTCCAGTATCCAGATATAGAATTGAAAATTTACGATATTTATTGGAGGTTGAATCACAGTTTTATGAGTTTTGATATTTCATAATTCTGATTTAAAATTCAAACTTCACCATACTTACCGGTGGTCATATCTGAGTTTCATATTACTTCACTTTTTAGCATCCAGGTATAAAATTGAAACTTATTATATTTGTCGGAGTTGAGCTCAGATTTTCACGTTTCTTGAACTGAGGCATCCAGATATAAAATTAAAACTTACGATGTTTGTAGAAAGTAAGCTCACATTTTCACGTTTCATTAAAGTTCAGCATCCAGATATAAAATTTGGACTTACGATATTTATCAGAGGTGCGCTCAAATTTTCACGTTTCATTGAAGTTCAGCATCCTGATATGAATTTTAAACTCATGATATTTATCAGAGGTGAGCTCAAATTTTCATGTTTCATTGAAGTTCAGTATCAAGATATAAAATTGAAACTTACGATATTTATCGGAGTGAAGATAAAAGTTTCATTTGACTTCGCACTTAAGAACTCAGATATAAAAGTGAAACTATAGGATATTTATTGGAGGTTGTCTCTGATTTTCAAGATTTTTTTTTTTTTAATCATTTCACCCCGAGCAAGGCAGAAACGCCACTGATGTGCAGGGGGTTACATAAATGTAAAAAGATTAATTATAAAAGAGTGAGGAGTACAAGCTAGTTAGAAAGGAACAATGGAAAGCTGAGAAAGCAGGTGCGATGACAGATACATACGTGGAGAGAAAGGGAAGGTTATACAGGGGAGGGGAGAGAGCTAGAGGCCAGTGGTTAGTAGATGAGTATTAACTTTGCATTTAAATTTCTGGAGGTTGTAGCCGTCAGGAAAGCAAGAATACGGGAGCGAGTTCCACAGGCGGGAAGTGCGAGAGAGGAAGCTGCAGGAGTAGAATTGTCGTCTGCATTTGGCTAACCTGACTGTGAAAAGTGGGACCCAGTTGCCAGTCTGGTTGCACGGATAAACACCGGTTGAGGAGGCATCAGTGACTTAAGCTCATCCGAGCAGAAGCCATGAAAGTATTTATAGAAGAGACAGAGGGAGGCCACATTTCGACGATGGGGAAGTGGCTGCAGTCGAGTCGCCAGATCAGTACCTATCACATTACAGACTCTCCTTTGGAGCTTGTCAAGAACACTGAGGAGAACGGCAGGGGCACCTGACCATAAATGGCAGCAGTACTCCATGCACGGACGGATGGTTGACTTGTATATATGCAGGATGGATTCAGGTGGAAAAAACATCCTGGATCGACATAGTAACCCAATCTTCTTATTTCGATCTTCATTTTCTAATTATAAAACTGAAAACTATTTATCGGAGGTCTTCTCGTAATATAATGTTACTTCGGACTTTAGCATCATGATATAATATTGAAACTTCACGACATTTATCGTGACTCGGAGCTTTACGATTATTTGCACTTTACTATCCCGATTTCAAATTGAAACTTTACGACCTTTATCAGAGTTCGTGGCAGAGTATCATGTTACTTTACTCGGCAGTACCCAGATATAACATTGAGACTTCAATCAGGTTTAATCAGGTTTTCACGGTTATTTGATTTTTAGCATCCAGATATAAAATTGAAACATTGCGATATTTATCAGAGATCAGATCAGAGTTTCATGGTACGGGGTTATTCAGCATCCAGATCTAAAATTCTATCATCAAGATATTTATCAAAGGTTTAGTCAGATTTTTGCAATTTATCGATCTTCTGAATTCGAATATAAAATTGAAGTTTTACAATATTTATTATTGACTAATAGCTTTCATGTTACTTCACATGCAGATATAAAATTAAAACTTTGCAATATTTATCACAGGTCTTCTTTGAGTTTCTTGTTACGTCGATCTTCAGCATGAATATTTAATATTAAAGCTTTACGATATTTATCGCAGGTTGACTTAGATTTTCATGGATCTTCTATATGGAGCAGCCAGATTTAAAATCGAATTTCCAGAATATTTATGAGATTTTCAAGATACTTCGATTTTCAGCATGCAAATAAGATGTAATAAATATGTAATGAACGTGCATACACCTTGGTTCCCCCTCATAGTAATCTGATTGGCTAGTATCAGCCATAAATACAGACGAAGGCGAGAACGCATAGAGGTCTACTATTACTAGAGGTCTACGTTCATAGTTCTACCGTTAGAGGTCTACGAGTATTTGTTTACGACTATTGATTACGCCTACGACTCAGGACACTGCATACGACAAGTACCGTCCATTACGTCTACATATTAGATTGGTTACATTTGCCAAAACCGTTTAGCTACCTCGAATGACATATATATATATTCCTTTTTGGGATAAATGTAAATATATGGTCCTGGGTATGACAATAAACTGCATCCAGCAGCAAGGCCTTTGACTGGGAAGTTGTGAGGAGCATGTAACTACTTCATAATTGCTGTTGCTCCCAGGTCCACCGTGATCCGGGGTGATAACACCTGTTAGGGTCCCAGGTATGGGCAAATAGTTTGATCTCTAAACTGACGTCAAAACACTATGAAAGTATAAGAAATAGACTTTTATAGAAAAATGTACGTTTTTTTAATTAAAAATATTACCAACAATGCATTTTTGAAGGAAAAAGATTGTTACCATAAAACATTTTTGAAGGAAAAACAAAAAGATTCAACAAAATCTGACAAAATCAACCTTCTCACTATAACTGAGCATTAAAAATATCTTAAAACCTTACTATTGGCATTAAATAACCCACAGAGGTTGATATGCCGTTAAACAAAACTCAAGCATCGCCCGGTTCACACTCCACCCACGTCTTTTGAACAGGTTAAGTGGCTCATCCCTTGTTCCCTGTTTAGGATGTGGTTTCCGGTTTTCTCTTTTCTAATCTTCTCACTTTGTTTTTTTTTTTTCAATTGGAGTACATAGATCTCTCTATTGATCGGTTCACACTCCACCCACGTCGATTGAACAGGTTAAGAGGCTCATCCCTTGTTCCCTGTTTAGGATGTGGTTTCCGGCTTTCTCTTTTCCAATCTTCTCACTTTGTTTTTTTTTTTTTCAATTGGTGTAGATAGATCTATCTATTGATCGGTTCACACACCACCCATGTCTTTTGAACAGGTTAAGAGGCTCATCCCTTGTTCCCTGTTTAGGATGTGGTTTCCGGCTTTCTCTTTTCCAATCTTCTCACTTTGGTTTATTTTTTTTCAATTGAAGTAGATAGATCTATCTATCGCCCGGTTCACACTCCACCCACGTCTATTGAACAGGTTAAGAGGCTCATCCCTTGTTCCCTGTTTAGAATGTGGTTTCCGGCTTTCTCTTTTCCAATCTTCTCACTTTGGTTTATTTTTTTTTCAATTGGTGTAGATAGATCTATCTATTGATCGGTTCACACTCCACCCACGTCTATTGAACAGGTTAAGAGGCTCATCCCTTGTTCCCTGTTTAGGATTTGGTTTCCGGCTTTCTCTTTTCCAATCTTTTCACTATTACGTAGCCTCCTGCACATCAGTGGCGTTACCGCCTTGCTCGTGGTGATATGATTAAAAATATATATATATATAATTGAAACTTTACGATAAAATCAGTTTCATGTTGCTCAATCTTCAGCATCAAGATTATAATATTAAAATTTTGATTCTTTATCGTAGATCTCCTCACAGTTTAATAT
Source organism: Ascarosepion bandense (assembly GCA_037127315.1). Lineage (NCBI taxonomy): Eukaryota > Metazoa > Mollusca > Cephalopoda > Sepiida > Sepiidae > Ascarosepion > Ascarosepion bandense. Next base: position 295,520 of record JBBBDQ010001156.1, read on the forward strand.
TACTTTGATATTCAGCCTCAAGATATAATATTGAAATTTTATCATTTTTATCGAAGGACGTCATGTAACTTCGCTCTGAAGTACCAAGATATAATACTGAAACTGTATGATATTTATAAGAGGTTGACTCAGGTTCTTAAGCGATTTTTCTATTTTCAGCATCCAGATATAATATTAAATCTTTGCCTTTTGTTATCTCAGATTTGTATGTTACTTCGTTCTTCCGTAGAGAGATACAAAATTGAAACCTCATGATATTTATAGGAGGTTGACTTAGAGTTTCAAGTCTTTTTTATCTTTATTATGAAGTTTGATACTTTACGATATTTGTTTAATGTTGACACTGTTTCTTGTTACGTTGATATTCAGTATCCAGATATAATGTTCTCTCTACTTAATGCTTTCTTTTTCTTCTATTCCCCCACAATCAGTAACCTTCTGCATCTTAGAGACTTTATTGCCTTGCTTGGAGTGAAATAATAAAAAAATCTACAAAATATCAATGGTCATGAAGATGGAATACATTATTACTAAGCTTATTTTTTAATGACACGGATTTATAAGTGCCATTCTTTTATTCTGTGAGAATCGAAATCACTGACCTGGTTCCTCAGCTTCAATCACTTTCGCACTGCCAGAATGTCACTTCACTGTGCCTTGTCTAAAATAATTTCAATGGAAATTGTTCTGATGAATTTTTTCTCTCTGATAGCTAGACATTTTGAACTAAGCTCACTACCTGATTGGTGGTTATATCTCATCATATTACAATTGAAATGACTTGATATAACCGTAATTTCTGCATCAATATTTTCTCTCGCATTTCTCGCTTGGGAAACCCCCTTCCGGCTTCTTATTTAAAATCAACTCAGATTATATGTTACTTTGTTCTTCCGTAGAGAGATACAAAATTGAAACGTCATAATATTTACAGGAGGTTGAATCAGGGTTTCAAGTCTTTTTTATCTTTAGTATGAAATTTGATACTTTACGATATTTGTTTAATGTTGACACTGTTTCTTGCTACTTTGGTATAATATTAAAGCTTTGCAATACTTATCGCAGGCTGTTTTAGAATTTCATGTTACTTTGATATTCAACATTAAGTTATAATATTGCAACGTCGCCATATTTATCAAAGGCTGACTTAGAATTTCACGATTCTTTGAGGATCCGCATTAAGATTTAAATTTAAAACGTTACGATATTTATAGGATGTTGGTACAAAGTGTCATCTTACTTCACTTTTCAGCACGCAGATATAATATTATAATATAATATATGTACAAATAATATTTATTTAATATTTATCGGTGGCTGAGTCAGTGTTTCACGATTCTTATGTCTTCAGTATCCAGATATAAAATCGAAATTATAAGATATTTATCGGAGGTCTTATTAAACATTCATGTTTCATCGCTCTTCCACACTCAGATTTAATACTGAAACTTTACGATATTTATTAGAGTAGACTCACAGTTTATGATACTTCTCTCTTCGGCGGACCTGTACGATATTACCACTACCTGTCAATTTGTTTATTATCATTTTTTTTTTTTACATTTTTTAATGAATTCTTATCAATTACTACATAACGTGTCCTATTTTCAAAAAACAAATTTGGGAAAAATTCATTATTTAAGATTTTTAGTGGGTACTCAGTTTCTCATACAACCTTATAGTAAATCGATCCTTCATTTTGGAAACACTCGCATTGCGGTCGCTTTGATGTCGCTGAGACCATGTAGAGAAGCTTTCAATTTGAAGATCGACAAACCCAGGGAAAATTTTTAATTATCCCTACTTTATATCAATGACAAAAAAATTATTTAAAACATTAAAAAAAAAAGGTTTGGACAGAGATTTTTTTAAAATAATTCCTGTTGTAAAAAATGTTGGCATGAAAAATATGACATGTAAAACATTAAAGAAATTTTTTTGACAGAGAATCTTTGAAATAATTCCTATTTTTAAAAAAAATGAATAAAAACATACTTCCGGAAAGTTTTTTTTCATTAATTTCCTACAAGTTTTGGAAAAAAAAAGAAAAAGGGCAACAGCTCAAAGCGAGTGTTTCCAAAATGGAGGATCGATTTACTACGTTGTGTAAGAAACAGAGCACACCTAAAAATCTTTAAATATTGTATTTTTTCCAAACTTTTTGAAAATCGAAAAGTTTATGTACTAATTGGTAAGAATGCACTGAAAAAAGAAAAAAATGATAATCAACAAATATACAGGTGCTGATAATGTTCTACAGGTTCACTCTCTCTTCATTATCCAGATATAAAATTAAACTTTACAATATATATCAAGGTCGAGTTAGAGTTACATGTTAGTTCAAGCTTCAGCACCTAAAATATAAAAATGAAACTTTACGATATTTATCGAGGTTAGATGAGAGTTTTGTTATTTCGTTCTTCAGCATCCTGATTAAACTTCACTTTATTTATCGTAGGTTGATTTAAATTTTCAAGATATAATATTGAAAATTAATCATATATAACTGATGTTCGCTTAGGATTACATGTTACTTCACTTTTCATCATCCAGGTACAATATTACAACTTCCCGATATTTATCGGAGGCCGACTTCAATATATATATATATATATATATATATATATATATATATATATATATGTAAACATGTTACGGAAATTAACGAATTTTAACGAAACTTGGTTATAAGCAACCGACAATTTGTAATGAATTATTTTTTTTGTTTGACATTACGATACATTACAGAGCAGATATTGTTTGTTTACGATAGATCAAAAATTGTGTTATATAAGCATGATAAAAACCTCGCCTGATCAAGAGGCTATTCATGGTCGAGTGGTTAAAACAGTACCAGATCTACTGGTAGATTCCCCTATGTAAATAGGGGTCGCAGGTTCGAATCCTGCTGGATAGTACACATTTTTGCAATAAAATTTATCGTAAAATAATCAGGCCGATAGATATAAATATAAAATACTGTTTAATTAAAAACAGAATATCTACTTAAATACGAGTATCGGTAAAAATAATGTTCAAAATAATTCATTACACACACACGCACATATATATATAATATTTAAACTCCGCTATATTCATTGGATTGTGTATCAGAATTTTGAAATATTTTCATGTAATGCTAAGGGCAAAGAAAGCATTTCGAGATTCGATTTATAGAATCAGCAGTTTTGATATCTATTTATATAAGTACCGTCAATTTTTTGCTGGAAAAAACAGCATAGTCTGACGAAAAAAGCCTCAAAACTAAAAAAAAAGTTTTCTCGGCAAAATGTTTATGCTATCATTAAGAGGATAAATCATAGTATTATTTTAATTATTTTTGCAAATCTTTTTAATTGTTCTAACAGGTTCTAACAGGCTCATTTAGTGGTAATCTTTTTTTCTCTCGTCAGTGAGAGGGATAAATTAACGTTAGAGTTTATTACGTCAAAAACATAATATTACGCAAAGGCATTTTTTGACTGTGAAAGACATATTTGTTTTTTTTATAAGCGTTTCACCTCGAGCAAGGCATGTCACTGCCACTACTGCGCAGGGGGCTACATAGAGTGGAGAAAGGATAGTTAAATATAGGAAATGTCAGAGGGTGGGTGATAGGCGGGTAAGGATACCGAGAATGAGGGTTGGGTAGATGAGAGTGTTCTGAGAATAATTGGGAGTTAGTGTGATAGGAGGTGTCTATTGATCCTACATTTAAACACCTGGAGATTGTAGCTGTCGGGAAAGTAGACTTGTGGAAGGGAATTCCACAGGTGGGAAGCGCGAGAAAAGAAGCTGTTGGAGTAGAAATTACGGTTACATCTTATCTGTTTAACTGTAAAAGGGTGGGACCTAGTTGCTAATCTCGTATCTCGTGTAAATTCGGGCTTAGGCGGCACCAGTGATCTAAGTTCATCGGAGCAGAAGTCATGAAAGTACTTGTAGAAGAGGCACAGGGAAGCCACATCACGCCGGTGAAAGAGTGGTTGCAGCCGGTCTGCCAAGTCAGTATCAACCACGTTACAGATCCTCCTTTGTATTTTGTCAAGAAGCCCAAGGAAAGCAGCAGGGGCACCCGACCAGATATGGCAGCAGTATTCAATAAACGGGCGGATGGTAGATTTGTATATGTGCAGAATAGATTCAGGTGGGAAAAACTTCCGAGCCCTGCACTTGGAAATTCTTGCAAAAATTAAATAATCGTTTGATTTTGATGAAAATTTCAGGACTTATTCATAATTGACTGAAATCAGTTTTGAAATAATTATTTTTAGAAAATATTGGTAAAAACATTTTTTTAAATATGTTACCCCACCACTAATTAATTTCCATAACTGTCGAAAAGTGCGACTAGGTCTCAACATAAAGATAATTTTAATTAAATTCAGGAGTCATTGGGGAATGCTAATCAACTGTATTTTTTTCTTAAAAAACTTTCTCATTATAAGAAAATCTGCTTTGAAGTGCGATAACAAAAAGTGCAATAAAACTATGTCATTTTTTATTTGGATAAACTTTTAATTGCTTTCATAAACATAAATTAAAATGATATCATAGTCTGAATAGAAAAAATGTTTTCCGTTAGTAATGAATTTTTACAAGAATTGTTTTTATTTTATTATTTTATTTTATTTTTTATTAAGTAATTTCTAAAAACTTTCATAAGTCTTTTAAAATTTCCTCCTCATAGGTCTCTCAGATTATTTTAATTAATGCGTGGCGAATATATTTATTAATCGAAAAATCTAAACAGTTAATTTAAAAAAGGGTGCTCATTTTCTGTTCAGTAATTAAGACATTTTTATTTTTTGCATGTTGATTATCCGTTTTTTGTTTGTACGGGTGTCCGTACGCGATATATATCTTTAAAAGATCACGTGATTCTAGAATTATATAAAAATTAGATATTTTTACCTTGTTATAATCTTAATAACTTATTAATATGAAAAAAATATAATAAAAATATTAATAATTAGCATAATATTTTATAACTTAGCTGGGTTATTTTAATTTCCATTTTTCATTTTTTCAATTTTAATTTTTATTTATTAGAAAGCAAATCCAAGCGTCCGGTTATAAAGCTAAACGAAAATTCTATAAAATATTATGTAATTGATAAAAATATTATGCTATAGTTTACTATGCAGTCAAAAAGCAAAAAAAAACAAAAAAACAAACAAACATTTTTTAAATAATAATTTGGCACGTCCCGTCGCCATACTTGGGTTATTGAAAGACGGAAACTGTCAAATTAACTCAATCGCCACCTCGTATTACGCTGATAACAGGACTGCTGTATTTAAGATAAGCTTCTGTCGTAAATTTCATACATAAGGATGTACTATTGTTTGAAATCAGGTTAAGGTAAACAACTTGACTTAAATAACGTGTCTGCGAGGTATATTTTATTTTTGCAAGATTTTTTAAACAGAAAGTTGGCTACTGTTTATGAAATGTGTCGATCAATCAAAAATGGCGCAAAATTTGAATTTTTTTTCGAAAAATTTCTGATTCCAATCGATATAATTTCAGTTTAAAATGCACCAGTGTATTTCGATTACTGGAATTACTAACTTTAATCCCTTGGCTTTCAAATAGAGCTAATTTTAAAGCTTGAAGATATTTATTTTAAAATTTTCAATTTAAATTTAGGTATCTAAAAATGATCGGAGGTGCCTATATTTATATTTAGAAACGAACTATAAATAGACATCGAAATTGCAGAAATAACTGCCATGGATTTATACAGTGGAACCTGGTGTATACAACCACCGTCGTCAGTGACCACCTGCAATTAACGACCGTTTTTCTATGCACGAACTATTTGCTAATGTTAATTGAACCCCCAGTGAGCGACTTCTTCCAAAACGTGACAAGCATGAAATAATAAAAATCGCTGGTCAAGCGACCACTTTAACAAAAATTTATTTTTGGCAGTACAGTTCTAATTTCTAAATTAGGAGAACTTAAGTTAGTACTTCTTTTCATTTTCCTTTAATCTAAGCCAGAAACGCTTTCTCATAGCTTTGTTATTGTAGTGAAGTGTCAAATTTTTATTATTTGTTGAAATGGCGCCGGTCAAACGGCGGCTGTCTTGTATTATCATTTACCTATTACATTTGACAAGTTCAAGAGATTTGTCGATTTCTGTACCAAGTTGGATAAATTCGGGCGTAGGAGGAAAAATCACATCTATGGGAAATTTAAATTTTCAATGTTTATCTCTTTCATTATCTTTATTTTTCTCAATCGTTTTACTCTCTCTCTCTCTTTCTCTTTCTCTCTTTCTCTCTGTCTCTACCCTGATTGTTGTCATTTTTTTCTTGTATGTTTGATTATTTTTCTATATATAAATTATCGCAGATTCTCTTTTACTATCACTCACTTCTAAGAAAAAATTGAAAAGGTATACATCGCGAACTTTTCCAACGTACATATTTTATAAGAAAGAAGTGCCAATATCAATTAAAATCGCAGTGGTCACATTACAAATATAAATTATTTTTAAGTGCGAGAAAAGAAGCTGAAGGAGTAGAATTGTCGTCTGCATTTGGTTGATCTAACTGTGAATGGGTGAGACCCAGTTGCCAGTCTTGTTGCACGAGTAAACACCTGTTGCGGAGGTACCCGTGATTTCAGTTCGTTGCAGCAGAAGCCATGGAAGTATTTATAGAATAGACACAGGGAGGCCACATCTCGTCGGTGGGAAAGTGGCTGTAGTCGATCCGCCAAGTCAGCACCTATCACATTACAAAAAGGAAAAATCAAATTTTGCTGTCATTATTTTACTTTCGAAACTTCAATTGAAATTTATTTTTTGTTTCACTCAGCGATTCACGCTATGTTCCCGTAATATGACTATTAAGCAAAACGTAATATTACGCAAGTCATTTTTTGTCGTTGAAAGAAACATTTCTTTATTGTCTCCACGAACAAGATTTCCTTCGGCTTTTTAGGTAAAATTATGTTCGTGTATTTAGAGTCTTCTATTGTACGTAATTTTTGGACAAACAACGTAATTTTCTCCTTATAACATTGTTCGCATCCTTTTGAAAAAATCGTTTCGTACCTACTTGAATTCTGAAAGCGAATTCGATATTCCTTCGGGGGGAAAATACCTGTAGTCCTGTTCTTCTGTTGTTTTAGATATTGTTTTAGTGTTTCGCACAATAGCTTAGTGTCTTCCGCTTGTTGGTTTCATAATTGCATCAGTTCATGTTGAAGCATTTTTTGTGATTTTTCAAGTTGTTCTTGTTGCTGTAACAACTGTTGCTGTAATTGTTGCTGTTGTTGCTGTTGTAACTTCAGACTCGCGTCTAATGCTTTATTCAATTTAGCCAGTTTTTTCGTTTTGTTGTGCAATTTCACTTGGTTTTTTCAAAGTAAGTTGATCAAATCCGTAATTACAAGTATTGTACTTTTTACAAACAGTGTTTTTGGGGTTTTTCTCGCTGTGAGTTGGAATCGAATCTACTGTCGCCACTGTTTTATACATTAAAGAGGTTTTAAACAGAAATGGTGGTACTCGAGTGAAAGAAGAGCAACAAGTGCGTAGATGAAAGAAAAGAGGTTTATTATAAAGAGAATACACAACGGCGAAACAGGGAATCTGGTGACAGGCTTAAGCAAAGGTATTTGCTGAAGCAAAGGCTGAAGCAAAGGTATTTGCCGCCATGCCATTAAGACAGGTGTGATACAAGCTCGATTTATGTTTGATTCCGAGCCCTTAAGCTCAGCCAAAAATATCCTGTAAACGTAGGTTAAAGGCTGGGTCGGGCTCTTGTCTTATCAACCGAAGCGAGACTCTACCCTTCGGCGGAGCCTCGCTTGGGTCTCTCTGCTCGGACGTAGAGAGGTGAACAAGAGTGCTTGTTCCAGACTGATAAGTCACAAGTATCTCTCATAGTCACTGTGTATGATTATTAATATAGTCAGTTTACATGGGCTATAAAAAAGTGTGGGGCATTCCATTACAACATATGCCCAGTCAAAATGACAAAACCATGGATGTTGTTGATTGATTATAGAAAAATAAAAAACATTAGACAACGAAATATATTCACACTTGCAAATAGTTTGAAATATTCGTTTCTGAAGAAAATAGCCACCAGAAAAATACAAAGGGTTAAGTTGCTATCGCATGAACTCGCCGTGTATTTTTAGAACGTGAACAGTCTTGGCTTTCCATAACTTCCTGTCCCTTGTAGCTCTATATAACGATTGCCATCTCTAGTTGTTGCAGCTCAAATATCCACTCACAAGAGCATTAAATAGTTTACTCGTCGGTTAATTCTGACAATTACTTCCTTAGTAAGTTATGTTATTGTTTAATTTTTTAGGCTATCATTCAGCATTACCGGTTACCGTACGGTCAGTACCTTGATGTATTACCACTTTGGAATACCAGATGCTGTAAGCTTGATGTGCGGATTCCCTAATGGATAAGAGCTCGGAATTGTTAACAGGAGAACCGTGTTCCAACTCCAGTTGAGTTCGTTATATGCACTCCCTCACAAATATCCTTCAGGAAGGTATGCATCCACCTAGTCTTCCACAACTACGAGTTAATTAGTAAAACTTGTATCATTAAATTACTATCTAAATAATTTCTTTTTTTTTTATCATATCACCCCGAGCAAGGCGGTAATGCCACTGATGTGCAGGGGGCCACATAAGAGTAAAAGGATTAGATGGAGAAGAGTGAAGAGAAGGACGAACCAGTTATAAAGGAGCAAGAGAAGGAAGGGAATACAGGTGTGATGACAGTTGCTGAGGTGGAAAGGATATACAGGGTGGTGAAGAAAGAACTAGTGTCAAGTGGCTAAGAGATGAGTCTTGACCTTGCATTTAAATTCCTGGAGGTTGTAGCCGTCAGGAAACAAAAATAAGGAAGCGAGTTCTATGGGCGGGAAGTGCGAGAAAATAAGCTGAAGGAGTAGAATTGTCTTCTGTATTTGGTTGATTTAACTGTGAATTGGTGAGACCCAGTTGCCAGTCTGGTTGCACGAGTAAACACCTGTTGCAGAGGCACCAGTGACTTAAATTCGTTGGAGCAGAAGCCATGAAAATATTTATAGAACAGACAAAGGGAAGCCACATCCCGTCGGTGGAAAAGTGGCTGTAGTCGAGCCGCCAAGTTGGTACCTATCACATTGCTGATTCTCCTTTAGAGCCTGTCGCAAACACTGAGATGAACAGCGGGGGCACCTGACCATATATGTCAGCAGTACTCCATGCACGGACGAATGGTTGATTTGTATATATGCAGGGTGGTTTCAGGCGGGAAAAACATCCTGGCCCGACACAGTGACCCAAACTTAGAAATACTTTCTGGCTTTAAATATCCTGCAAAGGGTAGATAAACAGTAGAAAACAAATCAATCAATTATTCAGTATCGTCTCTCTTTCAACTTTCTCTTTCTGAATTTAAATATATACCCATCTAGTTCCTAATAGGTTCTTAGATATATCATTTCATAACCCAAAGACTAATATTTCGTAGCAGTTTTTGCTTTTTACTAATTCTGGTCATTCAAATTAGAAAAAAAGCTTTGAAATGGAATTCTAAGTAGATATGACATAGAATCTCTGACATCTTCTCTTTGCTCAACTACCTGTTCGACATAATTGTGCTGTGCAGGGAGATGACTTTATTATCGACAGAATGATATTCTTTCTTTATATGCTGTTTTCCTACAGACAGTAGGCAATCATGGCTCTCCGCATCTTCCTGTCACTTGTAGCTCTTAATAAGTTTCGTTATGTTATTTCTACTACCTTCTCTTCCGCCATCTATTTGCTCAAGCCCATCAAATATGCCACGCGCACTTTTCTCCTATCACTCTTTCCCTCTATCTGCCTTTTGAGCATCAGATTCTCCAAACCTTCTTTCTTCATTACGCATCCCAGAAATTTAAGCTGTCTATTCCTGATGTTAAGCATGAGTGCCTTTCTACTCTTTGAGAAGATCGTCCAGCATTCACTGCTATACAGGAGAACAGATATCAGGTATCAGTTCAGTACACTTTTCTTTGTTTCTAACGAAATTTTCCTCTTAATACTCTGCTTAGCTTTTGGAATGCGTCTTTGGCCATTCCAATACACCTTCGGATTTCAGTGTCACACTATCCGTCCTCTGTTAAAACACTTCCCAGATATTTAAATTTCGGTACCTATTTGATTTTAGTATCCCCGACCTTGGCATTTTGGGTTTCTCTTTTTGATGATGACTTTGCATTCAGTTTTCTTATAGTTTATGCTTAGTCCTTTCTTCTCGCTTTCTTTAGCTACATTCTGTTGGAGTTTTTTATTTCCTCTCCGTATCTACTAGAAGTACTCTTTCATCTGCATATCTTATATTGTTAAACGTGTGACCGTTAATGATGAATCCTGGCAGGTGTTACGTTAGATCAATATTTGTACCTCCACCTTATATTTTACAAGTACATTTTTACTACATCACAGGTTTGCGACGAGATATGAGAACAATAGTTGATTTTCTTTATTTCTTTTGAATACGCAGATTTTAGAATAATTTTTGTAACCGGCTTAATCAAGTTCTTGGAAAATAATCTTCCTTCCCCCCCCACCTCCTGTCTGGTTCTTTGATAGTATTCTATATATAAACACCTACTAATTGTAATACATCAAATCCGTCATAAGTTACGTGACGTAACTTATAACGGTTTTTGTTTTAACGTGTTGGAATATAGCAACGTCACTTGGCTGTTTGTTTTCGAAGGAGACGGACGTCACCAACCCTGGACTCGACTGTTTGCTGTCATAGAAATTGGATATCACCGAAACTCGAATAACTGAAGAAAGAATCCTGAGCGGTATTCTCAAGCCCAAGTCATCTATATTCCTATGATTCATCTGCCTGAAATATTCATCATCAGCGAGGAAATGAACTGTGTTAATTGAAGACTTACTGATTGAACATTTTTTCTTTTTTTAACTGTGAACTGTATTTCTTGTAACAACCGATTGACGTCTATCTCAGTTTCTATATATTCTATAATCTACTGTAATTGCAGTTGTCTATATTTTGTCGCCTAGATATATGTTTATTCCCTCATCACGTTTTTTTTTTACTTCGTTTTGTTTTATTTTCGTTAATTTAATATATTTGTATAGTTAGTAAATAAATTATTTTTATAAGATATTCACGTGTTGTTTCATGTTGTTCTGCTTCTGCCTATTGTTCATTTTCGCACTGCGTTCACCGATGTCCAGAATTGAAGAATTCGCCTCCCATCGTTCTTTTATCAACCTGTTATTGAACCCTGGGATATTCCTTTTTCTTTTGCATTCTCGTTGCGTCCCGGTTATCGTAGTCCCAACGAAACTCCGGGAGCAACATAGAATTTCTAGTTCTCTCAGAAATACACCGCTGTATAAGTTAAATAAATCCAGTGAGAAGACATATCATTGTCGTACACCCTTTTCTATTTTTGTTTATCTGTTGAACGCATTCCTTGTCCGTATGGAGGTAGTTTTCTGCCAGTATAGTTTCTTGATTATTCTAATTTATTTTCCAAATATGTCAATTTTGCTAAGCATCTCTAACAGAATTTGCGGCGTATTTTTGACGAACGCTTTTGTATAGTCCACAAAACACAGATACACGTCCTTCTGTATTTGTACTGCTTTGTGACACTATTTGGTTGCTGGTAATTAATAATAACTTTTTTAATATACAAAACGATATACTAATAAACTTATCATGCAAAGTGTTAAAGATATAAAGAACGAGATAATCTGTTCCCAGGGATTAAAATTATAAAAACGAATCAGGTGACCTCCTAAGCACAATACTAATTTGTACAACGGGCGAGGTATTGACAGTTGGTTGATAAAACCGGTAAAATTCTAAATGCTAATTAAGAGATGAAAAGGTTACTTAACGAAAAGCCAAGTGTCCCGTGTATTATTTCGGACGGGAAGAAATATAAAACGGATTTGGCAAATTACTCTGTAGAGGTGTCAGGATTGAAAACATTATATACCAACTAATTTGTTTTGATAAAAACACATGACAGAATTTTGACATTCTGCTGAATGATCATTACTATACCTATATGGTTATATTGTCTCTGCTGATATGGTTTAAGGCTGTCAGCATCTGTATTACAATTCCTTTTAGCATTGTTTATTTTCAATTTGGCCAGTGCTGCTTCCACTGTCGGCTTTGAGAAAGTGAGCTTAGATCGGGAAAGGGAAAGAGACTGCCATTTATTGTATTTAACTGTCAGACCAGAAAGAAGAAGAAATAATGTGTTTGATACGGTAGTTTTCTTTTTTCTTTTTTCTTTTTTTTTAGAAAGGACAGAAGACTGCAAAAGACAGAGAGGACGCGAAGAAAAGACGGAAGTTCGCCTCAAACCGCTTCACCGGCCGACTACTAGACAACACACGTGATTAACTGCCTAAGTGTAACTCCGACATCAGCCTTGAGCCAAACTTACTTAATCAGCTAAACAAACTCTAAATTCACAAATCAAACATTACCAGCTTACCCTAGTGCGGCGTCGGATTTAGGGACTATTTAGGTCGACAGCCATGCATGTTAACAGCTTATAACAAACCACTGTACGCAATACTCGATATAAAAATAGTGATATATTTTATATTACTTCGAGTGTAAATTTTTATTATTAATACTGAACCTCTTCGCTCTGCTTGGACCAACCCAATAAGAGGATACTGACGACGTATCGATCTTGATCACTCACGATCAACCTAATCAGAACGGAGTGTAAGGCAGGTCAGGGTAGATGAAACCACTCCATTGATCAACCGCAGTATTGAATGTTTTGGACGACCTATATACGCTTCTTGTGCAACATAAACTTACAAAGAAGACGTTACGTTCTTTCTGGTAACATTATGATCATAAATGTAGCTTTCCTTATTCCGGTGTCTTTGATGAACGCGCACTAAATTACTGTGTGCTCTATTCATTTGAATTCGGATGATGAGTCTTGTTATGTGGCTCATTAAGCTGATTCTTCTCTAGAGTTCAAAATCGTTTACGCCTGGTTTCTTAAGCACTGGTATGAAAATATATCTGCTTAGGTCTTCAGGTATATCACCACTTCTGTAGATTTAATTTGTTATGTTTCTAATATTGTCAATGCTTCCAGAATCTGTATGACAATCCTCCTTGACTTCCACTTTGTTTCTTTTCAGTTTAGATAGCGCAGCTTTTAATATTTTTGGCGTTTGGGTAATTCTGTGTTGTCAGTTTCTCCAATATGTATTCTTTGATTATATGCATCCTACTGATGAGCATGTCATTTGTCTTGTTAGTTCCCTTATTTTTTTATGAATATCTCCTTTATTTGTGATACTCAGTCGCTGCACATTTGTCTTTGAGCCATTCTTCTTTAGCTTGTATACATTTGTTCCTTATTTCCTTGTGTAGTTTTCTATAATCCGTCCCATGTTTTGGAATTGTTTTATGTATTCTGTATATATGTGTTGAGAATCTCATTTGTAATTCAGTCAATTTTCGTTCTAAGTCCGTTTTCCTTTGGGATAATATCGTTTTCTTAGTGTGTTCCATTTTCAGTTTACTTTTCCATTTTGTTCCTAGTATATTCTTTTCACCCTGTCCATATATTTCTTCGTCAGTTTAGTATTGCAATTTGAGTGCTGGCTTCTTCAATTTCTGTTACTTCCTTCTTAATTTACAAGGAGGTGATCACTTTCGCAGTCGGTATTTGGATATGTTTTGCAGCGAAAAACTGCACCCATGAATCTCTTGCTGATGTTTATGTAGTCGATTTTGCTTTTAGTTTCTTTAGCTTTTCCGTGTCCATAATCGCTGCGGATGTTCTTGGAACTAAGGTGTTGTCTATTATGTTGTCATTCGCTTTCCACCATTGGATCCATTTTACTTCGCGTTCGTTGCAGCTCCCTAGTCTTAATTTGCAAGCTATTTCTCCTTCCCTATCGCTGCCTCCTTGGCATTCAGGTCTCCCATGATAATTTTAAGTTATTTTGATTTACTTCGGCGTTGTCTAGAAGTAGAAATATTCGATTTCTTCTTCTGTACTTTGTGCTGTCGGTGCATACACGACTATAACACAATTGTTGAACGGCTTTTCTTTTCAATTATATTACAATAACTATTAAAGATAACTAGCAGTATTCCAGAGTGAATTTCTTCATGTCTTGATCAAGTATCAATCTAAATCCTTCATGAAATGCTTAAAAATGAAACAAACGGTCAATCCTAAGGTATATGTTGAACAAATGAACAAGGTCAAAGAAGCAATTCAATGAAAAGACATGATCGGTAATACAGTGTGATTATTTAACATGGCAATACTAAACTATGAAAGCTCTTAGTCACAGACCATATTCTTTTGATTTATCCACTTCAGACGATGAATATTTTCGGTCACTTTCTAAAATTTGCGGGGTGTTTCGTTCGGCAACATTGTGTATATTAAAACCTGGCTTGATGAATTTTTCCAGCCCAAACCTAATTATTTCTATTATCGAGGCATTAAACAGTTAGAAGATCGTTGGCAGGAGGTTGTAAACAATGAAGGAAAACTACATTGTTAACTAATTCATCAGGACTATTAATAAATGATAAATAAAATATTAAAACATATATAACAAACGAACAAATTTATGTAACAACCTAATAGTATGTTAAAAACTTTCTCAGTCAAGGATTATATTATAAAAACCGTCATATATATATATATATATATTTATATATATATATATATATATATATATATATATACATATATATACATATATATATATGTTTCTTCTGTCACGCTCGGAGGGCCTTTGATCGGGTGATCTTGAATAGCCTGGAACTACCTCTTCATTGCCGACTTTCCAAGGTTTACTCTGACTCGGAGTGGTAGCATTTGTTAGGGTCCCAAATATGGGCAGATAGTTAACACCCCAAACTGGGTTAAAAAAACTATGAACGTATAAAAAAAGACTTTTATAGAAATATTTACATAAAATAAACTTTTATGAAAAAAGAAATACAGTTTTGTGGGAAAAATATTACTAAAAATTCATTTTTGAATTAAAAAAATTATTACCATAATACATTTTTTGAAGGAAAATTGATTACTCGTCAGTTAAGTGTCATACGTGATACACGCTTGGGCGATCATGTCTCGAAAGAGACATGACTGACAGGGCAGATGATTATCCCGCAGTAGGTTACATTAGGTTACATTACTTTCCGCAGTAGACTAGTTACCAGCCAAGGCTATAGAATCCAATTTGTCCTGTTATTTAACCCATAACTGGTAAGAAGAGACGGATTAATACCCTTTCCAATGGTATTTGCGCGTAAGTGTAATGCTAGAAATTTAACTGGAATTCGAACTCGGCTTCCCGAGTCCTCGTTCTGACGTTTTCTAAAAAAATTAATAGATAAAAAAATTCTCATCAAAATCTGACTAAATCAGCCTCCTCATTTTAACTGAACATTAAAAAAATTACCTTAAGATCACACCTTTCCGGTATTAAATAACTCAAAGAGGTGGATAGGCCATTAAACAAAACTCAAACATCGATATATCTGCTGCCGTCATTTTAGAGGGTGTAAACAAAGAGGAGAGTACTGGATTTGTGATGTCTCTTCTTTAATATGGCAGTGAATGTTGGGCAATATTTTCGAAGATGAAGGAAAAACTTGAAGCAGCTAAAATGTGGTTCTACAGAAGGATGCTGAGGAAATCATGGACCGAGCATGTGAGCAATGACGAGGTTTTGGAAAGGATGGAAACGAAAAGGAAATTAATACTGAGCATCAGGAAAAGGCAACTAAAGTTCCTGGGACATGCAACGAGGAAGGAGGGCTTGGAGAACCTGATAGTAACTGTCCAGATAAAAGGAAAAAGAGACAGGGGAAAGCAGAGAATAACATTTAAAGAACCTGATCAGGTGGATGACTGAACGAGGGTTGCATGGTGCAACAGTAGAAAGCGTGCTAAGAGCCACCAGGGATAGGGAGATGTGGAAAGCCATGATCGCCTACGTCCTGAAAGGATATGGCACATAAAAGAAGAAGAAGAAGGTCGATGTAAATATTTTACTGTCATTTCTGACGGATAATAATAATAATAATAATAATAATAATAATAATAACCAGTCAACTTAATAAGACAGAATGTGGTTATAAAATAGGCCAAAAGAAAATAAGCCATCTATTTTACATGGATGACTTAAAGTTATATGCTAAGAATGATAATGAGCTGGAAGGTCTTCTGCAAACTGTAAAATGCTTCAGCGAAGACATTGGAATGAAATTTAATTTGAATAAATGTGCTAAAGCTACAGTTTTACGTGGATCAATACAAGAAACATCCTCAATTAGCCTAGACCCTGCTGTAACAATAAAAGAATTGAAACCAGAAGAAGCTTATAAATACCTAGGTGTAAATGAGAGCGAAAACATTCACCATAAAAAAATGAAAGAAATAGTGCGTAAAGAGTACTATAGAAGGCTACGAATGATATTAAAAACTGAATTAAATTCACAGAATATAGTTATGGCCATTAATAGCCTTGCAATCCCAGTTGTCCAATATAGCTTCAACATCTTAAACTGGACTCTAAACGACATCAGGCGAATGAATGCTAAAACAAGAAAGCTTCTTTCTAAGCATAAGATGCATCATCCAAAGGCTGATGTAGACCGTCTATACATACCCCGTAAAGAAGGTGGAAGGGGTCTTATTCAGCTGGAATTGTCATACAAGACAACAACTATTGGCTTACTAACATACATAGAAACAACAAAGGATTGGATGATACAATTAGTAAGGCAACATGAAGAAAGAAAGAAAAAATATTCAATAATAAAATAAGGCAGTAAATACAAACAAGATTTACAGTTAGTAGATTCTGTAGAAAAGCAAAACAGTAGCCAAGAACCAACTATTGCGGTAAAAAATATGAAAATGAAAACCAAAGATAAAGCTCTTGAAAAGATGAAACAGCGCTGGCAAGACAAACCTCTGCATGGCCAATATCCAGTACTTGCCAATAAATCCAATGTTGACAAAGTTAATACTCATCGATGGTTACGTGCATCTGGATTAAAGTCTGAAACTGAAGGCTTTATTCTTGCAGCACAAGACCAAAGTCTTTTCACGAGAAACTTTCAGGCAAATATTATGCATAATAATATGGATCCAAAATGCAGGTTTTGTGATAAACACCAAGAAACAATAGACCACCTAATCTCAGGCTGTTCTGTGCTTGCCCCAAATGAATATAAAAATCGCCACGATAGAGTTGGGCAATATTTACATTGGGCAATGTGCAAACATTATGGAAAAGCTGTAAACAAACACTGGTATGAACATCACCCAGCACCGGTTACAGAAATAGAAGATGTAACCATTCTATGGGATTACACCATCTACACAGACAGAAAAATTGAAGCAAACAGGCCAGACATTATTGTTAAAAACCAGAAGGAGAAAACTTGTCTATTAATTGATATGGCTTGTCCAGCGGATTGTAACATAGCAATCAAGGAATTTGAAAAACTGTCAAAATATAAAGACCTGGAAATTGAAATAGAAAAAATGTGGAAATTGAAAACAAGAGTTGTACCAGTGATAGTAGGTGCACTTGGAATGATAAAAAATGGAACAAAACAACACATTGAAAGAATCCCTGGAAACCCTAGCTTAAGAAATATACAAAAAATTGTCTTATTAAGTACAGCCCACACACTAAGGAAAACGTTATCTATGTAATGCTGGGGATGATAGGGAAGATAGAAAAACATGAAATGGAGTCATAACAACACGCAAATACCTGCCCTAGGTCTCCCCGCAGACTTGGTTGGTAGTGAGACCAAAGCAGAAATCGAAATATGATGAAAAATGACATAATAATAATAATCTTGAACAGATGAAACAGCGCTGGCAAGACAAACCTCTGCATGGCCAATATCCAGAACGTGCCAATAAATCCAATGTTGACAAAGTTAATACTCATCGATGGTTACGTGCATCTGGAATAAAGTCTGAAACTGAAGGCTTTATTCTTGCAGCACAAGACCAAAGTCTTTTCACGAGAAACTTTCAGGCAAATATTATGCATAATAATATGGATCCAAAATGCAGGTTTTGTGATAAACACCAAGAAACAATAGACCACCTAATCTCAGGCTGTTCTGTGCTTGCCCCAAACGAATATAAAAATCGCCACGATAGAGTTGGGCAATATTTACATTGGGCAATGTGCAAACATTATGGAAAAGCTGTAAACAAACACTGGTATGAACATCACCCAGCACCGGTTACAGAAATAGAAGATGTAACCATTCTATGGGATTACACCATCTACACAGACAGAAAAATTGAAGCAAACAGGCCAGACATTATTGTTAAAAACCAGAAGGAGAAAACTTGTCTATTAATTGATATGGCTTGTCCAGCGGATTGTAACATAGCAATCAAGGAATTTGAAAAACTGTCAAAATATAAAGACCTGGAAATTGAAATAGAAAAAATGTGGAAATTGAAAACAAGAGTTGTACCAGTGATAGTAGGTGCACTTGGAATGATAAAAAATGGAACAAAACAACACATTGAAAGAATCCCTGGAAACCCTAGCTTAAGAAATATACAAAAAATTGTCTTATTAAGTACAGCCCACACACTAAGGAAAACGTTATCTATGTAATGCTGGGGATGATAGGGAAGATAGAAAAACATGAAATGGAGTCATAACAACACGCAAATACCTGCCCTAGGTCTCCCCGCAGACTTGGTTGGTAGTGAGACCAAAGCAGAAATCGAAATATGATGAAAAATGACATAATAATAATAATAATCTTGAACAGATGAAACAGCGCTGGCAAGACAAACCTCTGCATGGCCAATATCCAGAACGTGCCAATAAATCCAATGTTGACAAAGTTAATACTCATCGATGGTTACGTGCATCTGGAATAAAGTCTGAAACTGAAGGCTTTATTCTTGCAGCACAAGACCAAAGTCTTTTCACGAGAAACTTTCAGGCAAATATTATGCATAATAATATGGATCCAAAATGCAGGTTTTGTGATAAACACCAAGAAACAATAGACCACCTAATCTCAGGCTGTTCTGTGCTTGCCCCAAACGAATATAAAAATCGCCACGATAGAGTTGGGCAATATTTACATTGGGCAATGTGCAAACATTATGGAAAAGCTGTAAACAAACACTGGTATGAACATCACCCAGCACCGGTTACAGAAATAGAAGATGTAACCATTCTATGGGATTACACCATCTGCACAGACAGAAAAATTGAAGCAAACAGGCCAGACATTATTGTTAATAACCAGAAGGAGAAAACTTGTCTATTAATTGATAAGGCTTGTCCAGCGGATTGTAACATAGCAATCAAGGAATTTGAAAAACTGTCAAAATATAAAGACCTGGAAATTGAAATAGAAAAAATGTGGAAATTGAAAACAAGAGTTGTGCCAGTGATAGTAGGTGCACTTGGAATGATAAAAAAGGAACAAAACAACACATTGAAAGAATCCCTTGAAACCCCAGCTTAAGAGATATACAAAATATTGTCTTATTAAGTACAGCCCACACACTAAGGAAAACTTTATCTATGTAATGCTAGGGATGATAGGGAAGATAGAAAAACATGAAATGGAGCCATAACAACACGCCAGGACCTGCCTTAGGTCTCCCCGCAGACTTGGTTGGTAGTGACACCAAAGCAGAAATCGAAATATGATGAAAAATGACATAATAATAATAATGATTTTTGTCTTGATATCTAGGATTAGGACAACCTTATTTACAACCAGAAAAATTGTCCACATATTGTTATTTAACAGTGCTTCGGTGGTTATCTAAACCGGTTTTCATCAAAACAAATTTTGAACCGTTTACCCTACAGAGAATTCCGAACACCACACTGTATTAAAGCGCCGAATTTGGGGACATAGTAATCTTGAGTTCAATTCCTGATATGTGTACTTAGAGTAAGAGTCAGCAACCTATGGATCCGGCCTGCGAAGGCATTTTGACCGGTCCGCAAGCCTGATTACCAATGACTCTATTTTTAAGACAAGGCTTTCGAATTCAACAAAAGGCCTACTGTTATATTCCTCTGATCCACCCAACCGAATTTGAATACTGTGACAGCAAAAACACAATCAAAACCCCAATCACCTCCATTTCTGCGTAAAAAAAAAATAAAATGAACATAAAACAAAAACTTAGAGCCGATTTGACCGACGGACCAGCGACAGACATTAGACGGGGACACCTTCAAATAGACAATTTGGTCTCAGTCAGCTTTCTATTTCATTCCTCCAACAGCGATCATCCCCCATCGCCTACCCCTGCCACCTACCCTATGTAAGTTGCTGGAATCTTTCAATGGGCCATGTTCTTATCTTATCATACGTAAGTGTTTGCAACTATTTGTACTCGTATGTATGGGTATATGTGTTTCGTTTTTGTTTGATGTGTGTGTTTGTGGTTCGTTTGTGGTACAATTTTCAATAACAGTTTCAAACCTACACGTCATAATTTCATCCATTTCACTTCGGTTGTTTTTTTCACTTTGAAGTACTTTGACGTTCCTTGAGGAAAAAGTAATTTTTGTTAGGTGTTTTATTAATTTTAGATTTTCTTTTGTTTTTCTGATTTCTCAATGAAGATCGAACTCACTATTTAGTCATAACTGAACCTGAAAGATAAGCTTGCTAACCATTACGCCATCATCTAGGCGTACGTAACCGGCGCTAATGAGATTTGGCATAAAATTAACTTACGTGATGTTTCAAATTTGTTTATTAGATGGAAATCGATATTTTTCTTTGTATATTTCATGTGTAAAAAATGACCGACTTATATACTGTCAGGTATGGTACTTAAAACTAAAACCAATATTAGTTGTTAAGTAATATTGAAAATCAATTTTAGTATTTATTTTCAGTAACGATAATTGTTAATAAATGCCGATACATATTTAATAAAAACAATAATTATCAAAAGTATTAAAAAACATTCTAGAAATCTTTATAACACTAAAAATTAATTAAATCATAACCGACAATAATAAACAGTAACAAGAACTGAGTAAAACAAAACAAAACATGGATTTATCTTAACCACGGAAGAATGACGTTTATACAGAATGACATGCCATATATTTGTAGCGCCACCTATCAAGGGAATTATGTAATGACATGCAGTCGATCCAGACCTGTCAACTAGGGTTTGTCTGATGACCTGTTAGTGCGCATGTCTTCTGCGCTTTGCGCATGCGTCCTTTTCACTTGTCACAAGTGATGAGCCCGACTTGCAGTCAGATGAACGGGAGGATGGGACGCGTGTCAACGGACCAAGACGCATCTTTTACTTTGAAGATGTCAGTTTGAAGCGACGCTGTGATAACAGGAAATAAAAAATAAACAAAAACAGTGAGTGGGGAAAAACACACAAAACAATCGATGTTATAAAGACTTTTGCCTTTTTTTTTAAATTAAGAAAAAGCGAATTGGATAAACGTGAAACCAAGAAACGTATGTTCAAATAAATAGCAGATAAAACAATGCTGATTCTTCGGAAATGAAATTATTCTATTAAAATAAAACAAGCTTAACAGGCATTGAAATGCAACAATACCAATAAACTTTAAGGTAAAAGGGTCATAGTTATTTTTGTTTATGAAATACCGTTCGCTTTTATTCAATAATCTTAAAAGCAAAAAAGAAAGCAAAAGACAAAAATAAAAATAAATCAATGACTAACATCTTGTAGCATCAAATAAAATTCATTCTGCTTCAAGGGAAAATACTTCTCAGCATGAACAGCTTAGGATACTCTATTTATTTATAAACGTTATCAGAATAATCTGATACATTTACTGAGAACAAACTGCTTGCTGGAAAAGAAATATAGAGAGTACATCAAAATAAAAAAAGTGAATGCAATAGCAAAAGTTCTAGAAATTTATCAGATTTCATTAGTGATGGACAGAATCTGAAAAACATATAAAGAAACTTGAAAATTCTAGGACATGTAATAAAGAAAGCGGGTTTAGAAAATTGAACAATCATAAGGCTAAGAAAAGCAAGAAAAGCAGGGTGACATGAGAAAAAAATCGATGACTAACATCGTGCAGCATCAAATATCCTTCATCCTGCTTCTAAGGAGAATACTTCTCGATATAAATAGCGTAGGAAACTCGATTTATTTGGTAGAGATACCGGAACAATTACTGAGTAGAAACAGCCTGCATTGCACATAGAGAAAGAAATTTAATAGGTACAAAAATAGGAAAATGCTATCTTAAAAGGACTAGAATTTCTATCGGAATTCATTATTGATGGACATAATCCTAAAAAACATGGGATATGCGGTTAACATAGTGTTGAATAGAAACTGACGAAACTGCTAGACAAGGTAGTAAAGATAAGTGACAGCTTTTTTTTATTCAAAGCAAGACCACTGGTGCTCACAGGGTGAAAAAAAAAAACGAAGTACGGCGGGGGGGGGGGGGGGTCGAAGAAAGTATGAGTGATGGATGAGATTCAAGAAGATAGAAAATGGCAATTAATGTTGCATTTAAAATTTTAAAGATTGTTTTTATCAGGGAAGTAATTAATCGGGATGGTATTCCTCAGAGAGGATCGCGAGAATTGAAACTGTTAAAGTAGAAGAGGTGGTTGCATTTAACTATTTCTACAGTAGAATGGGGGGGGGGCTTGATTCCAATCCAGTAGTATGTGTAAAAAGCTCGTTAGAGCACGTGCCATAAAAAATATTTATAGAAAAACTAAGGGAAGCCAGATCACGCCGGTGAGAAATGAGTGAAGGCGTTTTGTCAAGTCAGAATCGATTACAATGTAGATCCTCTTTTTGGATTTGGTAAGGAAACACTATATGAGTAGCAGTATAGCCCGGCGTTGCTCGGGTGTAATGAAAGCTTTAAAACCATGGTCCTGAAGCTCAGACTCAGCCTAAAGAATATTTGAAATAATAAAATCATTGCGACAATTTACCAATCGTACGTACTGAAATAATTGCGTCAATTTACCAATCGCATATATATATATATATATATATATATATATATATATATGAAAATTTTAACACTAATCCATGGTCCTGGAGCTCAGACTCTTTCGACGTTGGCAGGAAAGACTAAAAAGCAATAGTTGTTTCCAGTTAAAGCGAAACTGTAGGCTGAAAGAAAAATGAATGGATTATAGTCAAATTTTGATTTCCTGGTATCGATATCAAAGAGGTTTTTTCGTCGTAAACTGAATTTTGAAGGCTAAATAAGTCCTCTGAGTAAATGGTATCATGCCTGAGACTAAGAACTACAATTATACCTACTTAGAGATATATGACACTTTCATTTAAGTGTCAAAAATTTGACTGGCGAAATTAATTAAATGAAAATTAATTAAATGAAAATTAATTAAATAATAATTAATTAAATTATTATAATAATTATTTTATTAAACCATTATGAGAATAAGTTCATTCTGGATATCCAACATTTTTAAGAACCAGGTGCAGTAAACCGCGGTCATTGAGTATAAAGATATCTAGACCCAAGCGGAAGGCTGACCTATAAATTGTCACTAAAACCAAACACTCTGCAGGTGTAATGGCATGTCAAAAAATTACTTCAATTTCAAAATATAAAGATATTTTGAGCGTGGCAAACAGGTGGGTTGCTTCACCCAGGGATTGAGTGCAAGTATGGCACAAGGTAATAAATCATTGATCAACCAACCACAGGGCCTGCTTCTTGTTAGCCCACCCCGATGACTGCGACTAATTGGCTGATTATCTAAACCAATCGGATGCAACCCAGGGGGGTTGTTACGACGATAGCCATTGGCCGGTGATCCCTATTGGCTGACCAATCAGGAGCTAATTATTCGGGATTCGGGCCCATAGAGAACACCCAGAGCAAAAAAGTCAAGTCGGTCATTCTTCGCTGCCCAGAACCGAATCCGTTGCCACTGCATACTCCATCAATGACACTGCCTAATTGCAGTTAAGAATTCTTCGAGTTAAAGAAACTTTTTTCCGCCAGTCATCTACATTCACCCCTCACTTCGCGGTGTTAGTTTTAACTGGATAAGAAATTATTGTATACCAGTGAAAATAAATGTTTGTTACTGTTTATAACAAACGCTTTTCTTCATTTCTTTGATGGTGGGGCAACTATTCTTCTACTCCGACGCCAAATTCAACACTCCATCGACTGAATTGTATCCATTCCCCATTTCGCGGATCTTAAGAAACAACGTGGGCGCGAAATGGATCAGAGAACATCCAGTCTGGAACATGTGGTAATCACAAAACCATCGGATAACCCGGTATCATGAAGTCATAGATAAACCTGAAGCAAAAACCAAAATAAAAGGGCTGAAAAAAAAACCCAGACATACCGGCAGATAAACAGACACACACTCAAATATCTTGCCTCATATATATATATATATATTATCGATTTTCTGCACTATTGTAAGGACTGCAACCTTGAAACTTCTGAATATCGTTTCTTATGTCTTTGTCTATGAGTGTATTTTAATTTGATTAAAATCCCGATATAACCCGATTTTTCGATTATCGATTTTCGATATTTATCGGGGGTACCTCGACACAAAACCTAGCTAAGAACACTCACAGACACTTATAGTACAACTGTGTAAATTTTAAATAAAATCGGTTCAGCAGTTTTGGAGTCTATAGGTAACGGACACACAGACACACACAGACACACACATACACAGACAAAGTTCCATTTATAAATAAGTTTAGATATTAAGGGTGCATATTAAGATGAAGCGGAACATATAAAATTATTAGATTGTGTAAATCGATGACAGAACAGGGAATCTGGAGGAAATTATGAGACCCTGCATTATATGGAAGCTACAAATGATAGGTAGTCGTGGAGAGTCATATTTCGCAGCGTCTAAAACACATAATCAAAAGAAGGAACGAAAAGTAATAATATGAAATTAAGATAATCATAACAACATGTGGTGGCAATTATGATAAGACCTGAAGCTCAGACTCAGCCTAAAGAATATTTGAAATAATAAAATAATTGCGACAATTTACCAATCGCACATATATATATATATATATATATATATATATATATATATATACTAGCCGCATAGCCTCTTATGATTATCGTGAAGAATTCAGCATAATAATTGTTTAATCATTAATCGATAATATCCAATTTTCATTTAAAGAAAGCAGTTTCATATTTTTCTTTAGCATATCCAAATTGCCAGCAACACTGATTCTATGTTTTGGCCAAATTCTCAAGTAAAACTTAATAAATTATTTATACCTCGGGTTGACTCGGACAAATTAATTAAAATCGCAAAAAGCGAAACTGAGGAAGAAGCTTTGAACTCTGAGAATTGTTGATCAATATTGCTATTTGTCAGGCAGGCCATACAACAGGCGTACTTTATTTAGGACAGCAATATATCCTATTTGAAGGAGATCTAATAAAAACAGAATAAACTGTTCTTAAGAACAGTTCTGTAAGTTGTGCTTGTTAGCCATCACGCTAGAAAACTAGCCCAAATGTTAATTATTAATTCTGTTTTTTTGTGCATTTTCTAGAAATGCTTTCAATTTTCGCTATATTTCTTAGTGGAGATATTGTAAATAAAACTTAACAAATCGGCGCATATGCTAGACTACAAAAATCGTTTAAGCATAGAAATGAATATAACATGGCAACTAGTAATGCGGTCTGCAAGAAAAAACAATAATAAACAATAAAATTAATTGTAATAACACATCACTCAATAGGACCTGGACCTGACATACAGATGGCCCACTAAATCATTCCATCTGATCTTTATAAAGTACTAACCTTCAAATGGTACGTGACAAAATTTGGGCCTATTCGGATTATTAGTTTACAGTTTACAGTTATTTAAGTGAAGATACTGTTACAAACTTTCAAAACAATGGAAAAATCTGAATTTTGCGTGTGGATAAAGTATTGCTTTCAGATGGGAAAAAATAATGTTCAAGCAAAGTAATAGCGTGATAAGTGTCATTCGGACTCTGCTCTATCAGAAACATCGGTTAAGATGTGTTATACTGACTTTAAACGCGATCATACAGACTCAAATGTTGCTGAACGCTCAGGTTACATAAATTCGGCAGTTGTCCTGAGGAAGAACAAAAAATCTACAAACTCGTTTTGACCGATCGTAAATTGAATTTGCGTGAAATAGCAGAGAAGTTGAACATACCAGAAGACAGTGTATTCACCATTTTGCATGAACATTTGTCAATGCGAAAGCTGGGTTCAAAGTGGGTGCCATGTTTGCTCACAGTTGATCAAAAACAACAACACGTTGATGATTCAGAGCGTTGTTTGAAAAATTTTCAACGCAACAAGAAGATTTTGCGTAAATATGTAACAATAAATGAAACATGGATCCATCACTTAACTTCGGAGTCAAATAGGCAGTTGAGTAAGCAGCAACAAGTGAAATCTCTCTAAAGCGACCAAAGGCGTAAACATCAGCAGGTAAGGTTTTGGGCTCTGTATTTTGCAAAATTACCATAAGAAATAATGAACCATCATTAGCCAATATTATATAGCATGTTTGTCACGTTTGAAGAAAGAAATTGTCAAAAGATGTCCACAAATGAAGAAGAGAAAAGTTATATTTCACCAAGACAACGCACCGTGTCACAAGTCAATCACAACGATGGAAAAACTACATGAACTGCACTTCGAACCGCTTCTGCGTTCACCCTATTCTCTAGATCTGCGACGATTGGCTGTTTGCAGACCTCAAAAGAATGCTCTGAGAAAGAGATTTAGCTCCAATGAAGAAGTGATATCGGAAACTGAGGCGTATTTTGAGGCGAAAGCCAAATCGTTCTATAAAAAGGCATCGAATTGTTAGAGAAGTGTTGGAATCAGTATATCACCCAGAAAAAGATTCAGTCAGTCAATTGGACTTCAAATCCGGCACCCCGATTTTTTGTTCCGAGTCCATATCTACTGCACCCCAACGCACACCCTGCACCACAACCCACATCCTAAGAAGAAGAAGAGTTTGTTGATGGATAAAGCCGAACTTTGCCTAAAAGTTTTTTTTCATGAGTTAGGCCCGGGATTCATTGAGTGATGTGTAATTATCTCTGGTAAAAAGAAAAAAAAATTGGTTACTGAGACATTAGATTTATAAGTCCCCAAAATTCACACACCTAGACACATGGACAAGTGGATAAAACATTGGTTGAATCCAGTGCCTTGTTGCAAAGAGTTGTGGAGTGAAGGCCTTGTTACATAACTTCGTGAGTTCATTTAAAAGGAGTTAACTAATATTCAGACATCTGAAAGAGGAGTAACTCGGGGGTCTAGAATAATCTACCCGAGTGGTCGAAGTGAAGGTGGGGGGTTCAGTTCGAAACTATCAATTTGGCTTCCAGTAACCTTTCTAAAAATACCTTCAAATTTTCTATATTTCTTAAATGAAGTATTGTAATTATTTACACCCCTGGAAAATACAAAACCTTCAGAAATCAACGTGTATACTAGTCTAGGAAAATCTAAGTTGACCAAGCATAGAAATAAATACAATATGAAAACCAATAATATGGAGTGCTACTGAAAAACAATAACAGGAAAAAGGTTTTAATACGAGTACTAGTAAATTGTTTACTGAAACATTAAGTTCAAAAGTCCCAAAAATTAATTCACACCCTGATATCCTCAAGGATACATGGCCCTATGAATAAAACTTTGGTTGAATCCAATGCCATGACCGAAAGAGTTATGATTCAATACCTGGCTACAAAACTTCGAGAGTTGAGTAAAATTGGGACAACTGAGACATCCGGAAGAGTCGCAATACATGGAATTAGAACAACCTGGCATGGTGGGCGAAATGAAGGGATCAGTTCGAAATTTGTTAACTTCGGATTCCCTGTGCTTTTTCTATAAATATTTTCATAGTGATCTGTATTTCTGAAATGATTTATTGTTATTATTTACACCACTGAAATTCCAAACACCTGACGTAGGCCGGAAGTATCGTGAATATGGCAAAAGAGATGAGGGCAAGAGTCCAAACAATTTGAATAATGTAAACACCCTCGCGGTAATACTTCTGACTAAATTACGCCATGGTACACAGTGCAGTACTAGATTGGCGGCATGGTCTCATTTTACAGTTAAAATGGCTGAATATAACCGAAAGTTCTATACTAACAATTTCTTCTCTCACACATTTTGTGTGTTCTTTTATTGTACTTTTTCCTTAATAGTATATTTTCATATTCTCTATAATTGTGTAGTCTTTTACGTCCTAATACTCAGTAGCTTCTTGACAAAATGTCTCGGTGGCTCAGTCCATGCTGATAATCGAATTCATAGTATGAAGGATTTGGTCAGAGACTCAAAATTGCTCAAGTTCACAGTATAGAATTGGTCTAAAATCTATTTAGCAGTTTTAGTTTAGCCAAGGAGAAGGTTCAGAGACATAAGGTTCTGTAACACTGCCCTGTAATGTTAAATAGTTATTTCTCACAGTTTAGTACTGGACTAGAATTAATTTACTAAATTTATATTTGTCATTCTTAAAACTCACGTAACAATATTGGCTAAAAAATTAATTTATGTAAGTTTAGTTTATTCGTGGAGATGATATTTTGAATCATGGTATTGGAATTGAGCATTGCATTTAGAATTCAAAAGATCATTTAGTAAATTTAGTTTTATTCAGAAAGGTGATCATTGAGTCAACATGATTAATACTTATAGTCTAACAGTAATTTTAGATTTGTTCTTGAGAAGGTCCTGTTACATCAGGGAACTGGTCAAGATATAGAGTTTGTTAATCAGTATGGACTAAAATCTAATGTATTACATTTGTCTTGGTACGGAAGGTCATCTGACTCAGGCGATTGCTTATTCAATCGATTTTGTTACTTCAAATTGAAATATGAAAACATTGCCAACACTTTGCGAAGTAAATACTTCCCACATTTCAATCTCTCACCTGTGTGGTGCTTTTAAATTTATGCAAATGACAATGGTATCTGCATCTAGCTAATGTATTACCATTATGTAAGAGATATACCAGAGAAGTATATGTAAAAGGTATTTTAGCCTAAAATCATTTTACAAAATTGATATTAAATCAAAATAGATATTCATCGTTGGCCAAAACTTCAGACTTTAACTTAGTCTTTGAGAAGAGTCCGAGATGTCTGTAGTCAGCGAGGATCAAACTCACTGCTATAGTGAATCGGTTTAAAAATTGATCTTGCGAACTAAAACGTTGAAATAGGTGTCATATGTTTATAATGAATTATTCTTCAAGCGTTGCAGAAGCTTAGCCGTTGATTAATTCTAGTGACCCAGATAGTGGTGAGTTCAATATCAGGCTACAGCACTGGTGAACAAATAACTTAGAGAGTTAAGTTAAAGAGAGATAACTGCATGACTGCCAGAAGTGGCATTGCACATGGAAAGAGAATTATATACCCCAGTGATCAAAATAAAGGGTTCGATTCAAAATTCTTAAACCTGAAGACGGCCGGAGCGTAAAAAGGCCGAAACGTTGTAAACACGGCAAGAAAATTGAGGACAATAGTTCGAAGAATTAAAAAAATACAAATACTATATCATCTCAGATTGGCCACCTCGAGGTGGTGTAATGTTCAGTAAGATTGTCTTGCTAGCACCTATTACAACTGAGTAGTGAGTTCGATTCTCACTGGGCATTCCATACTTTCGGCCTTGTGCCATATTTAAACAGCGCTTAGAAAATCAACTCTATAGACAATTGTTTGAAAAATGGAGTAATAATAGTGCCCTTCATGTGCAAGCAACCATCAAAGATTGATTTAATGCGTCAATTATGCTCTGTAGATATTATGTAAGTGGATAAAATATGAATGTTTAAATGAAAAAAAAAACACAAAAGCCTCTACGTATTAAGTAAACGGGTTCGCAGACTAGTTTGAAGTTTTACTTTCAGGCACCAGATCTTGGTTGAAACTCATGGCCGATGGGTTATTAAACTGGGATTGCGATGCAGTACCGTCGGATAGTGCCCGAGACACATAAAATGGGTTGGCCCCTGTTTGCGTATGAAAACTGATTAGAATGAATTGTATGAAAACTGTCGTTGATTGTGCTCGCATGATATCACAATGCTGGTTTGTGAAGGCATTTTTTAAATGGTGGCTCGGATTAAGGACTTCGGAAGCAGAGTTTGAATAAGAGTTCGTTACTTTCACCGACCTGAAAATAACCTTGCAAAAAATATGAACACATCTCTTCTCCCTCACCAGCAAACAATTTATTAGATATTTATGAATATGTGTGTCATACATATGTGTTGCACTTCAACGTGGTTTAATGGCGAATAAATTTGTGTCGGTAGATGATTTACGACTGAGTAGTGAGTTCAGTTTTCGGTTTGTTGCTTTATTCTTTCGGCATGGTGCCTCATCTAGGCTACACTTAAAAAATAACCATATCAAAGTATCGATCTGACCAGGGTATTTAAAAACATGGCTCGGGTTTATTTATTTATTTTTTTCTTGGTTTTGTTACCTTTTTCTGATGGGGTTTGGAATAATTTGTTGGAATCTCATCATTTTCGATTTGTCAGGAAGGTTACTTCATAATGTTATAGGTCAGTAGATAGCACCCTTGGAAAGTGCCAGAAAACCATATTAAGGGGTTGACGTAAGCCTTATGAGTAGACGAAACCATTTTAGTAGTCGTCGATGTTTGCGCTAGCATGAAGTCGGAAGTCATCATGATCGAGCGATTCAGCGTGCTGGTCTTGTTCAGACTCTCTTCGAAGCTGTGATAGTTGCAGTTTAACCCACAGGTGGGCTTGTGGTTGCTGAACAAACACAAGTGCGCCTGAGCTGGAGTAGGCAACAGGAACTTCATAGGCATCACTTTCAAACACCGTTAGTCTTCACCAATTTGATTTACAGTTTAGTCTAATGTTCGATTGATTTTGTGTGAAAAGGCAATAATCGAGAATTACCAGCCGTTTGTTATTGTCAACATCGTTGATTTGAAAAATCTTCCTTTCTTTTTGCTTTAATCTGTTGCAGTTCCACTGAGTAATATATATATATATATATATATATATATATATATATATATATATATAGGTAATATCAGACATATTTTGGTCAACAATACGGTGATCCTTACTCATACACACAGCAAGAGAAACCTGCAGATATTGGAGGCCATGTACATCAAATCTAAACAACCAACATTCAATAAAATCAACTTTAAAACCGGAAATAACATATTACATTGCATTTGACTAGATGGTTTTGTTGTCATTTCGCGCTATCCCGCGGTGTGACGTCATAAAACCGCATCGCAAACTTAAGAACTGCGTTTATTATTTTTGGTAACTATTGCCGTTGCCAAGCGGAGTTTTATGTCAACACAAAATAAAATCGTCGGTGATGGTGGATTTTATAATATTTCAGTTTAAACAACCTCTCTGAAGATGGCTCATGTGAGCCGAAAGCTTAGAAGAAAACCAATAAATAATTATCCAAATGTTGGAGAATTTTTGTCTTTATTTTCAACTGAAATTAAAGCAAAAATACAACGTTTAGAACGGCTCATGATTAAACATAATAGGCATTCATTGTCTCTTATATTTAACAGCATATGTTTAGAAAATTACTTGCTGCCTCGATATACTATATATATATATATATATATATATGTATGTATGTATGTATGTATGTATGTATGTATATATATCAGTTCAATCTAAGCGAGGCTGGGCCAACGCCAGGAGGTACATTGACAGAAAAGACTGAGAAGATTAGCGGGTATTGAGAAAAAATAGAAGATGAAGATTCAAGACGATAACAGATGACAATAGGCGTCTTGCTTAAATTTTTGGAGATGGTAGTTACCAGGGAAGCAAGTAAAAATGAAGTCTCACTAGCGGGAATGCGAGAAAAGTAACTGTTGAGTAGAAGAGTAGTAAAGGTGTTGAACCTGGATACTAATCTAGTAGAACGCATAAACCCATAGAGTTGAAACACAAGAAAAAAAAAAGCTCTTTAGAGCAGTTGCCATGGAAATATTCGTAAGAAAGACAGAGGGAAGCCGCGTCACGTCTGTGAGAAAGTCGAGATGCCAAGTCCGGATCATTTACTTTACAAATGCGTCTTTGGATTTTGTCATGAACCCCGAGAATAAAAGCAGGAGCACCCGAGCGGGTCATCCAACATTATACAATGCACGGGCGAATGGTCGATTTATATAAATACTAGAAGTATAGACCGGCGTTGCTCGGGTGTAATGAAAGCTTTAAAACTAATCCATGGTCCTGGAGCTCAGACTCTTTGGACGTTGGAACGAAAGACTAAAAAGCAATAGTTGTCTCCATTTAAAGCGAAACTGTAGACTGAAAGAAGAATGAATGGATGTAAGTTAAATTTTGATTTCCTGGTATCGATATAAAATTTTCTGCACTATTGTAAGAACTGCAACCTTGAAACTTCTGAATATCGTTTCTTATGTCTTTGTCTATGAGTGTATCAAATTTGATTAAAATCGGACCACTCCTTCTATAACCGGATTTTTTCGATTATCGATTTTCGATATTTATCGAGGGTACATCGACACAAAACCTAGATAAGAACACTCGCAGACGCTTATAGCAGAACTGTGTAAATTTTCAAGAAAATCGGTTGAGCTGTTTTGGAGTCTATAGGTAACGGACACACACAGACACACACACACACACACACACACACACACACACACACACACACACGGACAAGGTTCCGTTTATAAATAAGTTTAGATGCAACATGGATTGTGACTAGAAAACATTCTGGTATGTCACAAAAACCCAACTCTTCTAATAGTAGATGCAGTTATTGATTGATGTAGTCGTTCTAAAGAGGCATAGCAAGATGCTCTTTAGGAGTATAGTATTAGTCATGCTGATAGCGGGTAGAAAAATTTGTCTATGGTGTTTAAAAGAGATCAGTTTTGTTTTAGAGACTTTAAAATGTCCAAGCCAAGCCTCAGTTAAGCACGGATTGGAAATTCTTTTCGGGTGCAGCAGCCGCGTTTACTTTGTCATCTTTGGCGGATTTCCTATCGAAACAGGAGTAAATGGTGGTGTCACCTGCTTAAATATCTACTTCAGAACTGGTTACACCAGGAATGCCATTGATGAAAATCAAAAACATCCTAGAGCATAGGATAGGAACTTGAAGGGTACCATCTTGAGCGTGAAACGATCTGGAAGTGTTCCCATTAAAAACGATCTTCATTTCACTATTTTATAGGGGCGATTGGATTAAATCGAATAATCCTCTGGTAATAACGTAGACCTCGAGCTAGCATGACAAATCTTGTCAAGTCTTTTTCGATATATCTAGAGCGGCGGTTCCAAACGTAGGGTGTACGCCCATTTTTTAGGGGGCAATTCGATTGTTAGGTGTTCTGCTAATAAAATTCTTTGTTCTTGTGATCTATTATCCCCAACATTCCAATAAATAAAAATTTAGCCATGTTACATATATTTCATTCATCATTTGTCTTGGATTTTTAAATTACCATCAATTGCACTGCCACCTGGTGAATAACTTCCATTTTAATATAATTTTATAAATTCATTTTGCTAAGTTTCCAAATCCATGTTGTTTTTAAGTTTGTTTAAGGAATTTTGAGCCTTAAACAAACTTTAAGTTTTAAGTTTAAAATAAAAGCTTCAATCAAAGTATTGATATTTTAAGGATCACCTAAAACGGAGTTCACTTTTTGCATAAGAATTATATATCAACATATGGGAAGAGGGACCTCAGGATTCTAGAGTTGATTAGGTGGGCCATAGCCAAAAAAGGTTGGGAAACACTGATCTAGAGCCACAGCTCAATCTTCGCTTTTATTTTCAAGATATGGCCACGTCTTTCAATAACACTAGGCGTTGTTGCTGTGGTTTACACAGCAAGGACGATTTTTTATGGCATTAATTCACTTGACAGTGCTCAACTGGTTATTAACCCGGTTTTGATTCCTACAACCGGCATTGCTAAGCTGCGGGAGAAGACATTTCATCACCGCCGACTCATAACCAGCTAACTTATCTCTGTCACAACTCCAGGACAACTCACCACAAATGTACTCAGCGAGAGGACAACTCAACGCTTGTGTTAAATTCATAGATTCCGACTATTGTTGGCATTTATAGTGTGCACATCGTTTTGAACGGTTTTGAGTCGTAGAGATTCTGAAAGTTTGGCTATTTGCCTTAGTAATTTATTAATTTTCAAGATCAGACGAATAGTCATTCTGAGACAGAAAACTGCACACAGAGATGGGGGGATGGTGCACCTCGCAATATGGATATTCATTATGAGGCTACAAAAGTTTCGAAAAAGCCGCGATGTATTTTTTGAGCAATTAAATAGAGGTCATCTCTCTCGTTTTAAATTGTAGAAATATAATGAGAATTTTGAAGATTTTCTTCTTTTTAACAACAATCTCCAACCGAACATTTGAGGGGAAAAATGGTTAAATCATGTATTCAAAGATGATCCTTAATAAATTATTTTTGATTGTTTTTAACAAGTCGGTGGAAAAAACTCATAGTTTTCATGTTGTTGAGTTGTCCTGGCGCTGAGTAGGCTGGTGGTCAGTTGTTCTAGGGTTAGATGTGAGTCATCAGTGGTGAGTCGTCTTGAACCCAAGTTGTACCCCATTAAAGATATCAGATTCTACACTGTTTTTTTTTTTTATATGAGCAGGGACGCTCATATAAAAAAACAATTTTTTCAGCGCAGTTTCATTGTAAGCGTGATTTGATTAGGATATTAAAAAAAACAAGCTGGAAGCTAAGATTTCAATAAAAAAATAATATGGCTTATACTAACGTATCCTAGTGATAAACTCTACGCGCCTTCTTAGTTGTCTAAGTTGTTTACATCGATGTGAATTAAAAAGATTTTATTTATATATGTTTATGTCTGTTTCTATAAAGTTCTGTACACAGTGTCATACTCAAAAGTTTTATCTCAATTGAATCTGCCTTCCAAATTTATGTTTACCGTTCTTTTCTGTATTTGATATTGCACCTTTGCTATTTATCTAGAGATGCATGACAAACTGATAAAGCGCCTGCAATGTTATCGGTTCAAACATGGCATCCCGGCTTTAAATCATTTCCTAACGGCTTACGGTCTATGACGTTGAATACACCGGTTCTCGCTCGATTACCGAAGTTAAGCAACGTTGAGCCTGGTCAGTACTTAGATGGGTGACCGCTTGGGAATAACAGGTGCTGTAAGCGTTTAGTGACGGATGTGCGTTGTGGTGCAGTGGATAACGGCTCGGAAAGAGAAATCGGTGAGCCGAGTTAGAATTCCAGTTGAATACCCTGCATTCACTTAAGCATTGGTACCATTGAGAAAGGTATTAATCTGTCCATTCCCTCCAGTTATGGGTTAAATAACAAGGGTAGGACTTGGGGACCCTGCTCTTAAAAAACAAATCCCAATGAATCGTGAAAAGAAAAAATGTTGTAAAAATAAAATAACCTTACCCAAAATCACTGGTTATGACCTTAAAATGATCCCATAAGGATTGATAGGTCGTTAAGCCTAAAAAACAAACAAACAATTTCGTCGCGTCGTAGCGTAGTTTCACTCTGTCTTTTCCATTTTTTATCGCAAGTATTGTCTACGGCTCTATCGTGTTGAATACACCGGTTCTCGTCCGATCACCGAAGTTAAGCAACATCGAGTCTGGTCAGTACTTAGATGGGTGACCGTTTGGGAATACCAAGTGCTGTAAACGTAAAGACCAAGAATGGTTCACCGGTCCTCCAGATTTGGAGCTGGGGCGCATGGCTAACAAACCTGTCCCATAAAATACAGTTTGTTACGGAAACAGTAGCAAAAAGTTACTGCCCTACACACCATTGGGTGTAAAAAAGGTGAGATGATGATCGCAATTACTGCTGAGTTTTTCTATTCGATACCGCGACCTCATGATTTTAAGCGTACGGATGTGCGTTGTGGTACAGTAGATATCGGCTCGGAACGAGAAACCGGGGAGCCGAGTTCGAATTCCTGTTGAATCCATTGTATTCACTTACGCGCAAATACCCTTGGGAAAGGTATTAATCCGTCTCTTCCTTCCAGTTATGGGTTAAATAGCAGGACAGACTGGGTTCTATAGCCTTGATCGGCAACTAGTCTACCGCAGAAAGTAATGGCAACCTACTGCAGGATAATCTACTGCCCAGTCAGTCATGTCTCTTTCTAGACATGATTGCCCAAGCGTGTATCACGTATGGCACTTAACTGGCCGCCAATTTACAGCTGATTGGCTAAATGCAACCGTAAGTTCTATAGTAGCTCTATCTTCTGGCTTCATATTTTGCAGTTTACTTATTGAAATTCAATATCAATCGTTATCTATTTTCGTGATTCTTTTTTTAATTGTTTTAGCTTCATAAAAATGTTTCTCTTTCTTTTATATTTTCATACACAGCAACTTCTTTTGTCTTAGTAATTTTACTCCCTCGTTTGGGGTGAAATGATAAAATAAACGCAATTTACATCATTTTATTTTAAATTGATACGTTGACGGTCATAATATGCATCTCTTAAATCGACTTGTTTTCTCGCCATTCGAACTCTTTTCTTGCTTTCGTGTCAACTGCAATGTCGAAACAATTAACTTCAACACTTACCGTCGCTTTGTATCCTTTTGTTCTTGTAAGGACATTAAAAAAAGATGGGTTTAAGTAATGGACCAGGAGTATCGACTCAGATTTCTTCACTCGACTGTCTTTCATCTTCACATATTATTTTAATCTTGTGCTACTATAATAGAAGAATATGAATTCTGCAAGATATATGAAAAAAAAACTATGGATTCATATGAAACAGAGGATAAAAATTAAACAGAAAATGCATTCAAAGCAAATCAGCTAAAAGAAACAAATGATTCCGATTAACTGCACCTGTAGGTTATTTAGTTTACGATAAACAACGCTCATTGAAACAGAAGGGCTTTTGCTAAACTTAACTTGCTGCTGGACACATTATTCTTGATAAGGATAAAAGAATGTTTTCAATAATAAATAAGCACTGTTTTCGAATAAAAAAATAGTTTAATGCCCTTTTGCTATGAAAAGGAGAGAAATTCTCTTTATTTTATACAGATATCGATTTTTCATTCTCTTAGAGGAATTAGCCTTTCGCAATTCTTTGAAGAATGTAAAATTTAACATCATGCCTTTATTCTGTTTACCAAACCGTGATATTCAGACAATTTTTGTCAATAACTCTGCCGACAGGCGTCATTTTCCGAAGCCGACGGGTGCTTCGTTTTACTAGAAGCGAACGTGGCGTTTATTTAATGAAGGCCTTCTAATGCACGGACGGTTTGCCAATCCCATTTACAGACGCCCGCTCAGGCATATTTGAGCTTGATAACAATAACAGATCCTCGATATCACCTTAATTGCAGGTTTTGAAACAGAATGCATAATCTGAACAAGGCTGTACGCTGAAGCCCTTCCAAATCAAGTGAAGTGGTAGCAGCAAACAGGGTTCAAACTTGAGGTAACTATGAAAGTATCAAAATAAAAAAAAATAGTAAAACTAACAGAAATACATTTTCATAGAAAACAAAATTCCAGCAATATTTTTTTGAAAGAAAATTAAGTTTAGGCATTACATGGACCATAAGGTGTCATTAGGAGGATAAACGTTGTGGTTGAATGGATATCGTCTCAGAATGAGATATCGAATTCCAGGTGAATTCACTGACGAGCAGATACCCTTGGAAAAGGCATTAATTCCCTCCAGTTATGGGTTAAATAGCAGGAGAGATTGGGTTCTGTCACTTTTGCTGGCAAACATCTTACCGAAGAAATAAATGGCAACGAAATGTGCGTTGTTGTGCCATGGATCTCGGCTCAGAACGAGAAATCAGTGAGCTGAGTTTGAATTCCAGTTGAATTCCTTGCATTCACTTACACGCCAATACCCTTGGGAAATGTAATGATCTGTCTCTTTTCTCCAGTTATGGATTAAATAACAGGTCAGATAGGGTTCTATCTACGACAGAAAGTAATAGCAACCTACTGAAGGATTATCATTTATCTAGTCAGTCATGTCTCTTTCGAGACATGATCACTCAACCGTATATCTTGTATGGCACTTAACTGTAGGAGTTTATATGCTGCTAAACAACAACAACAACAACAACAACAACAACAACAACAACAAAAACACTAATGTTGGGGGAGCAGCTCCCTAACTGCACATGTTGCTAGAGGTGTAGCTATAATATATAATTCATGGCTGAAGGTTTTGAATTAAGAGTTGTCATTCTAAATATTCCAAGATGCCGTTAATCCGCATTCTAGATAAAGTGAGGGTACAGTTACATTTAGAGGTGAACAAAGGACCAGTCGGTGTTCTTGCTGGACGAATGGAAGATCGGTTTGCTGTTAGTGAGAACAGAAGTAGTAGCAATGATGTTCGAAGATTGGGAAAACATTAATAAAGAACTTATTATATTCACGACAGGATTTGTGCTATCTTTGTCCGACTAAGCAATATTTCATGGCTTTCGGCCACATCAAATTGAAACACCAGTTCTTGTAAAATCATTAAATTAAGCAATACCGACCCCGGTTAGTACATAGATGAGTGACCACTGGGGAATGCTAGGTACTGTTAACTTGGTAGCCGATTTACAATTCTCTTTACGTTCGCTATATTCACTTACGAAAGGTATAAATCCACCTCTTCTGGCCTTCATCTATGGGTTAATTAGTAAGACTTCCATCATTAAACCATTATAATCTCCAGAAACATTCTTACATTATGAAAACATTTTCTGGCTCTAAATAACCTGCAAACAGTTGATAAACCGTCAAAGACGAATCAATAAAAATATTAAATAGAAGATCAGGCGTGGCTGACTCTATATGGAGAGAAAATTGAGATCATTCCCCACTGTGGGACGTGGTTGAAATAATAAGCAGATAACATCACAGGAAAATATGAAAACTAAAGGAATCAGATCATATGTTAAGCTGCAAAAATCTTCTCAGCCTAGGACATATATTTCTGTCTGGGAACCAGTAATACAAAGTGTTACAAGAAAAAAAAAACAATATTAAAAACAAAATTGCAATAAAAGCTCTGGTGAAAATGGTTACTATGAAATTATATTTTTAACCCCAAACAATTATATACGGGTGTCATGAAGGCACATGACTTACTGGATAAAATTCTTGATAATCCTGTGAATTATGAGTTCAAAACCCGACTAGAGCAGACGGGAACAAAAACTTGTAGAGTTTAGTTAAATGGAAATAACTGAGATTATCCAGAAAAAGCATGACACGTGGAATTAGAACACTCTACGCAGATGGATAAAATAAAGATTCGAAATTCCAGAATTCGGGAGAAGGTCCTGAATATGGTAGCAAAACAAAGATGAGAATAACAACCCAATCATTGTAAATAGTGTAAATAATTACAGTGCCTCATCTCAGAAGTACAGACACATGATAATAAAGCAACATTTCACCTTCCGTATGTTTGTTGCACCCTGAGATTTTACCAGTTTTTCTTTACACCAACGCAGAGAAGAATCGAACATCTGTTATATATTCTTTTGCTGCGTTATAAAATTTTGCCCAGAAGTTTATTTACATTGAATCACGCAGGGCCGGTAGGATTTGAGAGAGGATAAATAGTGTTTAGAAATGTCAGTCAGTGCGAGAATCAACTGGGTTTTGATTTGACGAACGAAGGTTGAGGTCAAGGAAATAAGCACTCAAAATATAAATAGAATGAGAGACAGAAGTGCCATGTGTCTATTTAATAGGTCAAAGAAACAGTTCAGTCATCAGAACAGATTTCTGGAGAGGAGAGAAGGGAAGAGGAACGCAGCCCGTCGATTGCCCTCGTATTCGTGTGTGCTAACTTCATGACCAAACTCCTACTCCGCGCCACCGTCACTGAAGAAAAGGGGTAAAAGTGTAATTGTACATTTTTATATATGGTGTCCGTCGTTCTGTCAGCAAAATGATCGTCATCTTCGTTTAAGTTTTATTCTTTGTCGAATTTATATACAACGCAATGACATGTGGCAGAAACTAAAACATAGGCGACAAACTGCTCGAACTATCACAGTCGTATCTTTCTCAAAGGCTCAAATTATAATTTCCAGGGCGAGTTACGTCCATATCACATTGAATACACCGGTTCCCGCTTGATCACCGGAGTTAAGCAACGTTGAGCCTGGTAAGTACTTAGATGGGTGACCGCTTGGGAATACCAGGTGCTGTAAGCGTTTAGTGACGGATGTGCGTTGTGGTGCAGTGGATATCGGCTCGGAAAGAGAAATCGTTGAGCCGAGTTCGAATTCCAGTTGAATACCATGCATTGGGTATTTAAGCACTGGTACCCTTGGGAAAGGTATTAATCCGTCCCTTCCTTTTACTTCTGGGTTAAATAACAGGGTAGAACTTGGGGACCCTGCCCTTAAAAGCAAAATTCGAATGAATCTTGATACGCGAAAAGAAAAAGGTATTACTCGACACAAAAACTTATATAAAAAAACAACAACGATACATTGTTGAAAGAAAAAGGTATAACCAGCAATAAATAAATAAAAAAAAATTAGTTGGCAATAAATGACCCGCCGAGGTTGATATGCCATAAAAAAAAACAATCAACCAACCAACAATTCCAAGGAAGCAATATGATGATTTTTTTTTGACTACCTTTTATTATTTCACGTTGCAGAGACCGTGATTCAAAATATTTCTTCAGTTAGAAAACGTTTAAATGTTTATTCAATACATGAGAAAGTTTATTCAAAATGAAAGTGTTATTCAAATCCTTAGTTGTTTTTACTAATTGTTGACGTAAATACAAAGCTCAAAAACTACTCATAGCAAAATATTACTTATAGAATTTGTTGTATACTGACGTGCAGATTATGTGGAAATGTGGGATAGATAACAATTGACCATAGACTTGAAAAGTTAAGGTTGTAGCGATGTTGATTGATAGATAGATTTATTTTTAATGGCTAATCAAACTTTGCAGGTTATTTAAAGCCAGTAAATATTTTTCGTTTTATGATTTTTTAGAATAATAAGGATTTTTTAATGATACAGTTTCTACTAATTAACCCATAACTGGAGAGGGTGGAGATATTGATTCATACATTTCCCAAGCTCATTTGCACGCAAATGAGTATAACGAACCCGACAGAAATTGGAACTCTGCTTTTCGATATCCGAATTTCTAGCCGCTACCCATTAAACAACTCGCTTGCTCAAACGTACAGCACCTTGTATTCCGAAGAGATAACCCATTTAAGTACTAACCAGGCTCGGCATTGCTTTACATTCGTTGATCGTACGAGATCCGATGTTTCAGTGTTATAGAGATCGAGGTAGCTTTCGAAAGTGTGTGTCTCTTGGGAAGAATCTGTCCGTATGGATCTTCTTACTTACTAATGGGATACAAATGAAATGGGGAAGATTCGTCCCAATTTATGTGACATTGCAGGTCATAAATAGTTTTATTCATACTCCATTAACGAAGACTGTTTTCTATAGAAGATAAATATTGAATAATATAACGAGAAAAAAAAAAGATTTAAAATATAACGGAAGCAATTGCTAAATAATTTATAAACAGGAAATTATTTTACATATGGAAATATCCTGTTCTTGATAATAACAGAGATGGTCTAAAGTAGAAAAACATGTTAAAATATTGTCTGTTTATCAACTGGTTTTGATGCGAAAAAAACGAATGCCTTCAATTTCCTCTTTTTGATTCTAAAGAATAAGCTTCAGATTTTTTTCCCCAAAATTTGCTCATTGCTTAGTCCATGTTATTTCTAACATCCTTCTGTAGAACCATATTATTTTTGACTCAAGCCTGTACTCAGTGTGTGAGGAGATTGCCCAGCTTTCACTGTCATAGAGGAAGACCGATATTCAGTAATAGTTCAATATACTTTTTTTTTGTTTTTAACAAAATTTTCCAGT
The DNA here is from genome assembly GCA_037127315.1 of Ascarosepion bandense. Classification (NCBI taxonomy): domain Eukaryota; kingdom Metazoa; phylum Mollusca; class Cephalopoda; order Sepiida; family Sepiidae; genus Ascarosepion; species Ascarosepion bandense. The sequence continues at coordinate 337,638 of JBBBDQ010001156.1, forward strand.
TTCTTAATATATTCTTTAGCTTTGAAAAGGCTTCTTCCGGTATCTAAATGGACCTTAAATTTTCGGTGTCCCGTTTGCCATCTGTTAAAACAGAGTAGTTATTTAAATTTTTTTTACTTGATTAATTTTGGTGTTTTCAGTTTGTAGTTTGCCAAGCTAGTCTCCAAGAAAGCAATACAATGCGACACGTCGGTCTCAATCTCTCAGCCGACCTCAAGCAGAACGACTACATTGAATCAATAGTTACAGCTATTGCTAGGAAGGTTGGGTTACTTTGTCGGGTCAAGAAATTTTTCTTGTCAGAATAGATTCTGCACATATACAAATCTACTTGGATTTTGTAGATATACAAATCTACCATCAAATCTACCATTGTTAGTACACTGAATCCTGTTGCCATATCTGCTCGGATGCTTCTGCTATTCATTTCAGGTTTCTCGACAAAATGCAAAGGAGGATCTGCAATGTAATCGATCCAGATATAGCAGCTCGATTTCAGTCACTTTCCCAGTCACCTGTCTTCTCTCTGCCTTTTCTACAAATATTTTTATGGCTTCTGTTCTGAAGAGCTTATCACCCTAGTGCCTTCTCTACACAAATTTGTCGAGGTACAAGAATGGCAAGTAGGTCTCACGCTTTCACAGTCAAGGCAGTCATTACTACTCAAGTAGTTTCTTTTCTTGCACTTCCCACTCTTGCTTAGAGTTACTTACTTGATAGCTACAATTTCCAAGAGTTTAAACGTCAATGGCCATCTTTTATCTCCTTGATTCCCATCTTTCTCTTATCCATTCCCCGTTACCCGCGTATCTGGCTCTTTCTTCCCAATCTACTCTACTCTTACGTAACTCCCTGCACACCAGTATTCCCATCTTTCTCAGGCTTACGGCCTATCACGTTGAATACAGCAGTTCTCGCTCAATCACCGAAGTTAAGAAGCGTTGAGTCGGGTCAAAACTTAGATGGGTGACCATTTAGGAATACCAGGTGCTGTAAACGTAGGGACCAAAAATGGTCCACCGGTCCTCCTGGTTTAGGCACAGGGCTAACAAAAACAGTTAGTTACGGAAACAGTAACAAAAAGTTGCTACCCTACACACCATTAGGTGAGCCGAGTTCAAATTCCAGGTGAAGATACTGCATTCACTTAAAAACTGGTACTCTTGGAAAAGGTATTAATCCGTCCCTTCCCTCCAGTTATGGGTTAAATAACAAGGGTAGGACTTGGGAACCCTGCCCTTAAAAACAAATCCCAATGAATCTTGATACACGAAAAGAAAAAAGTATTACTAGACACAAAACTTATATAACAAACAACAATAAATTGTTGAAAGAAATAGGTATTACCAGCAATAAATAAATAAAATTTAGTTGGCAACAAATGACCCGCTGAGGTTGATGTGCCATAAATACAAAACAACCAACCAACCATCTTTCTCTTATCATTTCTTCGTCACCCATTCTACCTTGTTCCTCTTTCATCTCGCTCTCCTCACATGTACCTACCTGAGCTCCAGTGGCACTACTGCCTTGGCTGAAGTGAAGCGATTATATGAAAAAAATCTTAAATCTTTAATCCTTTTGCTGACAACTTTATTTTCTATTTTGTTACAATTTATATTTAGTTCTTTCGTCTTGCTTTTCTTCACTACATTCTGTGTGAATTCTTGTAGTTTCCGTTTCTCATCTGTTATCAACATTGCGTTTTTATATCTTATTGTGTTAAGAATATGGTACCCAATTATAAGACCTGGTAAGAATTCTAATTTTCTCCGAACCCACTCGCTGTAAATTTTGTTCGGATAGTAGATAACTCTTATGCTCCTTTTCATTTTCTGTCTATTTTCTACATTCATTTTCTATTTGTATAGGAGGTTTTCTCGGAGTGTAAGTTCTAGAATATTCTGAAATCTTTCTCAAATAAATCAAGTATAACTAGCAGTTAAAATAGTTATTCGTGTCATAATTTATCAAACGATTTTGCATAATCTATAAAACACAAACACATGTTATTCTTCATATGTAATGTTATTTCTGATATCAGTCAGTTAAGTGCCATACATAATACACGCTTGGGCGATCATGTCTCGAAAGAGACATGACTGACTGGGCAGAAGATTATCCCGCAGTAGGTTGCCATTGCTTTCTGTGGTAGACTGCTTAATTATATTAATAAAAAGTAATTAGTGGGGGATTAGTTTATTACTTCATGACAATAGAAAACTGATCCCCTACTTTATGCCCAGTAGAAGCTTTGTCTTTCCAACTATTTATTCAATCAGTTAAGTACCATACGTGATACACGCTTTGGGCGATCATGTCTCGAAAGAGACATGACTGACTGGGCAGAAGATTATCCCGCAGTAGGTTGCCATTGCTTTCTGTGGTAGACTGGTTAATTATATTAATAAAAAGTAATTAGTGGGGGATTAGTTTATTACTTCATGACAATAGAAAACTGATCCCCTACTTTATGCCCAGTAGAAGCTTTGTCTTTCCAACTATTTATTCAGTCAGTTAAGTGCCATACGTAATACACGCTTTGGCAATCATGTCTCGAAAGAGACATGACTGACTGGGCAGAAGATTATCCCGCAGTAGGTTGCTATTGTTTTCTGCGGTAGACTGGTTGCTAGTCAAGGCTATAGAACCCAATCTGTCCTATTATTTAACCCATAACTGGAGGAAAGAGACGAATTAATACCTTTTCCAAGGGTATTTGTGCGTAAGTGAATACTTCACTTTCTGATGTCATTCTGAGAATAAATATCGCATTCCTTGTTCAGGTGTCTTTAACGAGCACGCATTTGCAGTCTTATTCTATCATGTGCTCTATTTCTAAGAATTCGGATGAATTTGTTATGTATCTCATTAAGCTGATGGCCCAACAAAAATTGCATTGATATAGAAATAATGAAAAACACAGATGTAGTAGATATGCTTAAAAATAAAAAGAGCTGACAGGAAAAAAGACATGTTCAAGAACGGGGCTCATAAAGTCCAAAGCACACTCAGTATTGGTAACGGGGCTCATAAAATCCAAGGCACACTCAATATTGGTAAAAGAGAAAGAGAAATACTTAATAGATGGAGGAAATACATCGGAGAGTTCTTCCATGGCGAAATAGGAAAACCTACAATACACACGATATGGAAGGACCCGAAATATTAAAGGCTGAAATTAAATCAGCACACGTCAAATTGAAAAGGAATACATCAGCTTGACCAGATGGATTACAGACTTTGACGGCTACATCATTGGCAAAATTAAAATTATAATAAAGATGATTACGATACCAGATTTAATTTTCATAACGCTACCTAAGAAGCCAGACGCAAGTTAAGACTGTGAAAACCATCTGATAATGTAAAGGGGGGAAATAAAATGTAATATATGAAATATATATACATCAAATATATATATATATCAGATATGAAATCTGGTGCTATTATTGGTCAGCGTTTTCGCTATATTACATGTGCAAAGATTTTTCTGCTTGTTGAAAGATCGGATTGTGTCCACTAAGGTTAATGGAAAAGGAAAATTTAACAGAAAGGAATTCTTCAAATAGGATCGTAACTCAGCTTTGTTTTAATTTGAAATTAGAACTTGTCATTTGAACACAGACATTTAACTAAATGTCATGAGGCTTTTCATATCAGTGATTAAGTTTAAAACGTACGGTGCATATGTCTACGGCTGTATCGTGTTGAATACACCGGTTCTCGTCTGATCATTGAAGTTAAGCAACATCAAGCCTGGTCAGTAGTTAGATGGGTAACTGTTTGGGAATAATAGATGCTGTTAACGTAGGGACCAGAAATGGTTTACCGTTCCTCCTGATTTAGGCGCAGGACCTACCAAAAACAGTTTGTTACAGAAACAATAGCAAAAGTCGCTTCCTTGCACACCATTAGGTGCAATGGATAAGTTGATGATTTATGGAATAAATATAATATTTTCTTTTATTATAATAAATTCATATTGTTGTCAAGGATTGCATTTATGAAGATCAAAACAATATCAATGTTATTAGGAAAAAATAATAAAATAAAAGATTTTGATAAATCATACGTGAATATAAAGTAAAAAAGAGAAGTATGCTTTTAATTTCAAGTGTGTATGAAGGTATAGAAGCTAAAATGTTGTGCGTTTGAGTGCATTTTAGATGGGTATTTCAGGTTTTTTTTTTTTAATCGTTTCACCCCGAGCAAGGCGGAAATGCCACTGACGTGCGGCGTGGGGGCGGGGGGGGGGCTACATAACTGTAAAAAGATTAATTAGAAAAGAGTGAGGAGTACAGACCAGTTAGAAAAGAGCAATAGAAAGATGAGAATGCAGGTGTGATGACAGTTACATAGATAGAGGGAAAGGGAAGGATATACGGGGTGGGGAGCGAGCTAGAATCCAGTGGTTAATAGATGAGTATTGACATTGCATTTCAACTCCTGGAGGTTGTAGCCATCAGGAAAGCAAGAATATGGGAGAGAGTTCCACAGGGGGAAGTGCGAGAGAAGAAGCTGCATGAGTAGAATTGTCGTCTGCATTTGGCTAACCTAACTGTGGATCTGGTTGCACGAGTAAACACCTGTTGTGGAGGCACCAGTGACTTAAGTTCGTCCGAGCAGAAGCCATGAAAATATAGAACAGACAAATTAAGTAAGTATAGGTATAACTGGCATTTCTATTCAAGGATGCGAATTTAGTAAGGTGGCTAGTTAATCCACGTTGAAGACGCCTGCTCAGGCACATTTGCGTTTGTTAAACACCCACAGAACTCACCTATGGTATATACTGCAACTATTCTGAATAGACCTTAGTTACAGTTTCTGGGAGAAAGTGTGTTATCTAACATGAACAAGACTAGCACGCTCAAATCTTCGGTGAAGATGATTTGTGATTTTGTGAAAGGACAACCATCAATCAGTTTTTTACTCACAAGGTTGATGTTTTAGAAGACAGGAGTAAATGGTAAGCGATGGAAAAATCGTCAACGGACCGGGGAAAATAATGTTCCCTAGCGGAGAAATAATTACCACATGGTACTGCTAGTTTCCTGGAAAGCAAAACACAGCGCCTCCTTGGCCCAACTTTCGTAACCAACATGATTTGAAAAGACTACACCGAATCTATGGTTGCATCTACTGCTAGGGAGGTTGGGTCACTGTGTATGGTCAGAACGTTTTTCTACCAGCGCATTGACTACTGTTACCATATCTCTTCGAGGGCTCCTGCTATTTGTTTTGAGGTTATCGATAAATTCCAAAGGAGCATCTGCAATATAATCGATCCTAACTTGTCAGTTCGCCTTTAGTCACTTGACGTGATGTGGCTTCCCTCTGTCTTTTCTACAACTATTTTCATGGCAACTAATCTGACGAGCTTTCTAACTTGGTATCTGGACCACGTGAATTTACGCACCTGTGTCCCACCCTTTTAGCGTTTAAATTGTGAGAATTCTATTTCCTTGAGTTGTATCCATCTTTGATCCTTTCTTCGACACTCCGTTTACCCTGCTTTTTTTTCTCACTATAATCACTGCGCATTAGTGGCAGTCCCGTCTTTCTAAGAGTTTTTTTTTTAACCTTACACTTTAGAGTAAGGGGGAGAAAGAGAATGAGGTAGGAAAATGTTTGTCGTTTATAGACATAAACAGCGCCGTCTAGTGGCGTCTGTCGAAACCAAGCGGAGTAATCATATTTCCATTTTCTTTGAATTTGAATATCATGGCAAAATGCATTTCAATTACTTATAAGTCCTTATTATTATTTTATATATCGATTTTATTTAATTTCGCCACACACGTAAACTATTATTATTGACAAGTTGACTGCATGAGTTCATTACGATTTTCTAACATCAAACGTCAACTTTATAATAAAAATTAAGAAAATAATGTTATTTCGTGAGATGATTTATAGATTCAAAAGAAGTCTTAAAATTGTTTGCACACTAAAAGTATCTCTGAAATTTTTCTTTTTAATCATTTCACCCCAAGCAAGGTATTCCACTGCCACTATAGCGCAGGGGGTTACATAGGGGAAGGTAAAGAGAAGGAGTGGTTAGACATAGGGAATGTCAGGAGGAAGGTGACAGATGAGTAAGGATACCGAGGATGAGGGTTGGGTAGATGGGAAGAGTGTTTGATAGAATTGGAGTAGGTTAGTGTGTTAGGAGGTGTCTATTGACCTTACATTTAAACTCCTGGAGATTGTAGCCGTCAGGGAAGCAATCGTGTGGAAGGGAATTCCACAGTCGGGAAGTGCAAGGAAAGAAACTGTTAAAGTAGAAGTTGCGGTTGCATTTTATCGGTTTCACTGTAAAAGGGTGGGATCTAGTTGCTAATCTAGTTTCTCGTGCAAATTCATACGTAGGGGGCACCAGTAATCTAAGTTCATCGGAGCAGAAGCCATGAAAGTATTTATAGAAGAGACACAGGGAAACCACGCCACGCCGGTGAGAGAGTGACTGTAGCCAGTCTGCCAAGTCGGTATCGATCACATCACAGAACCCCGAGGAGAATAGCAGGGGCACTCGACCTGATGTGGCAGCAGTATTCAATACTCGAGTAAATGTTAAAATAAGCTCATTGTTGTTGCCCGTAGGTAAAAATGTATTAAAAAAAAGCCAAGAACTCATAATCAATGTCATAATAAAAACAAGTTATTTCGTGGTTGATAGGCTTCCAGACATATGAAGTAGAAACAGCTTGTCTCGTATAATCACCGATGTTAAGCAACGCCAAGAATGGTCAGTACCTAGATGAATAGCTACTGAGAATAACAGTCACTTTCTAACCTATGTGATGTGCCTTGCAACTGTCCTTTTTTTACACTAATGTTTTCATGGAAACTACTATAATTATATTTTTTTCTAATTTCCAGACTACATAGATTCACTCGTGCTAATAGATCGGCATCAAGGTTCCACCCATTTATCGACGCAACTATCTCATCTATTCTAAAAGTTTCTTTTTTCGCCACTCCCGTTTATGGAACTCCCTTACATTTACTTGCTTCAACGATAGTTAAGTGCCATACGTGATACACGCTTTGGCGATCATGTTTCGAAAGAGACATGACTGACTGGGCAGATGACTATTCCGCAGTAGGTTGCCATTACTTTCTGCGGTAGACTGGTTGCCAGCCAAGGCTATAGAACCCAATCTGTCCTGTTATTTAACCCATAACTGGAGGGAAGAGACGGATTAATACCTTTCCCAAGGTTATCTGCGTGTAAGTGAATGCAATGAATTCAACTGGATTTCGAACTGGGCTCCCCGATTTCTCGTTCCTTGCTGATATCCACTGCACCACAATGTACATCCAATAAAGGAGACATCCATAAAAAATAAGGAAATAA
>JBBBDQ010001156.1:350000-670000 GCA_037127315.1 Ascarosepion bandense
GGCAGAGTTCGAATTCCAGTTGAATTCATTGCATTCACTATGCGCAAATACCCTTGAGAAAGGTATTAATCCGTTTCTTCCCTCCAGCTATTGGTACTATAGCATTGGTTGGCAACCAGTCTATCTCAGAAAGCAATGGCAAACTACGGCGGGAATATATCTTCTGCCTCCCAATCATGTTTCTTTCGAGGCCTGATCGCCTAAACGTGTATCACGTATGGCACTTAAATAACTGACTATAAGCCAATATTCCAGGTTAAGACGTGTATCACGTATGGCACTTAAATAACTGACTATAAGCCAATATTCCAGATTAAGACGTGTATCACGTATGGCACTTAAATAACTGACTATAAGCCAATATTCCAGATTAAGACACTAATTGAACATCAGAAATATTGTTCTACAGGTGGATGATGAGAATAAAACGGACCGAGCAAATGAGCAAGAAAAAAAGCTTTAAAAAATGGCAAGAAGTAGAAGGCTTATACATATCACCTGAAAGAATGAGTTTAAATTTCTCGGTCACATAATGAAAAAAGAGGACCTGGAAAATTTGATACTGCCCAGCGTGTTTCAGTTGATGGATGCTAGTTCAAAAAAGAACAAAAAGACAATATTTACAAAAAAAAAAAAAAACAGGAAATTGTGGAGAGTTCTGATCAGTAACGTCTTGAAGGGACACGGCTTTTAGAAGAACAAATCAAACTTCAGAAATGCAAAGAATGTACATATTGTCGGTATTTTCATTGTTTTAATCAATATTGCCTCAGACTTACAGCAACATTTCTCGGAAGAAATATATTTTCTTGCAACCGAATTTTGTGATTTTAGTCTTTTATTAATGCAGAAATTTTGTAAGGACGACGGAACAGCATGACTCAGACGTTTATTTCTGATCTCTACCACTGACTGTCTCTTTCTCGTTTACGAATCACTGCGTCCACTGTTATTTTCAAAGGCGAATTTGTACACACACACACACACACACACACACACACACACACACACACACACACACACACACACACATATATATATATATATATATATTTTACAAAAAATTTAATTCAAAAGGAAAAGCAGGAAGTTAAATCCCGAAAATCCAATCCTAATTAATATTAATTTTTAATATTAAAATATGATCCAGGTGGAGGCTCGATGTAATAATTATTTAAATTACAAAGCCAAATATAAAATAAAATAAATTTCGAAGTTCAAAACCGTTGTATTATTATTTCTACATGAAATCCCTAAGAGAAATTTTGCCTTTCATCGGCAACTTATACTCAAAATAAAATAATAATATTTTATTTTGAGTGTAATTGCCGATGGAAAGCAATTTATTTTATTATATATATATATATATATATATATATATATATATATATATATAAGCTCTTGCTTAGATTTTCTGTCTTTGTTTGCTCTACTTTCGTATTGAGCGCTTTAGTTAGGGTTTTCGTCTTGGGTTTTTTTTTTCTTTCTTACGAGTGCTTAACTTTTTGTTCATGTACTTTATTTGTTTCTTTTTTGCTTCCCTTTTTTTCCCTCCGAGTTTGTTCTCGGTGGGTTATACAAGACGATTTAAATTATAGCTTGATTAATACTAGTTTTGGTAGAGTTAGTTCTCTTACTATTGGTATTGTTATTGCTATAGTTAATATTACTATTATTATTATTATTATTATATATATATATATATATATATATATATATATATATATATATATATATATATTCGTCATCCATACACAAGCCTGTTTCGCAGTATCACAGTTCATCAGTGTGGCTAGACATCAATTTGCTGGGATCGAAACACGACCGATTTGGTGTCAGTCGGAGTCGCTAACCCCTGTGGAATAAGAAATTTTAACGTCTTATATATAAGCAGTGTATACGCACACCAGTCACTGAAAGAATTCAGTTCATACCTAAAGCGCAGAAATGGTAACTGTTTATTAAAAACGTTCCTCTCTAAAGAGCTCAATTGTAATGATAGCATATTAAACCTATATATATATATATATATATATATATATATATATATATATATATATAATCATATCACCCCAGCAAGGCGGTAACGTCACTGATGTGCAGGGGGCTTCGTAAGAGTGGAAAGATTGGAAAAGAGAAAATCCGAAACCACATCCTAAACAGGCAACAAGGGATGAGCCTCTTCACCTGTTCAATAGACGTGGGTGGAGTGTGAACCGGGATATATAATGTAAAGAATTTGACACTTTAACTGAGCAGGTTCATGCTGAATTCGAAGTTTCGTGACACCTTTGTTGTGATGTCTTTACTAAAACAAACAAACAATTTTCTTGATGAGTGAAGACATCATAACGATTTCCTCACGAAATTAGAAGTCGGCGTCAACCTGCTCAGTTAAAGTGACAGATTCTTTGCATCAAACCTATGAACCCGTTATCCCAACCCCAATATTTAACATGATAAAAAATCTGTTTGCCAAAATACATTTTTTCAGTAAAACTACCGAAAAAACGCCAAAACAGCTATCTTGGCGCTAAACGTTATCAAAACTCAACTCTCTATATATATTACGTATAAAAAATTCAAATCTTTCAAGATATTATGGCCATTTCAACTGAACACAGGGTTAAAGCATGAAAAAATGAAATGACTATACGATTTTGAAAATTTGCCTCTTTTTAATGTAACAAGTAAATAATTTTAATTACAATTGCCGTCAGGCTGAATCAGTTTTATTATTCAATTTCTAATAATAATTATTAATAGGATCTCTTTGGGATTTTATCGTCAAGTCGCATCCTTATACACACACACACACACACACACTCTATATATATATATATATATATATATACTGTAATGGTTATTACAATGTTTATATATATATATATATATATATATATATATATATATATCATAAGGAGGTGAAAGTACAGGTAAATTAAAACCTACCCTTCATGCATACACTTTTATAAAGAGCGCTCGATACAAAGTAGAGATTAATAATGTAATTTTATAATAGTTTATAAAAGTATTATAATAATGTAATATTATAATAGATTATAAAAGCTTTATATCACTGCACAAAAATGTTCATGTTTCAGAACAATACTGTTCTTCTTCAGGTGATATTTTCAGGTGGAAGATTTTAATGGATTTTCAAGATGAGAATATGATTATTTTTATTGGGAAAAGTAGCTGAAGTGTTAACAAGTGGAGAAACCCAGGTGCTAATTATATTGAGTACAAAATTCTTTTTAGGCAAATTTGTCAAAATTAATTAGTTAAAATATCTGTCAATGAGTTTTGACGATGTGCCTCCACCCTGGTCAAAATGTGGCCTTAACAATTTCTGAATTACCAGGGCAGTTGATAAAAGAAGGTAGACAAAGGGAGGCAGTATATTCCCCACTTCTATTGGAAGTGGAACTAATTAAATATAATTGTTAAAAGTTATACACTGAGGGAAATGAAAACCTTACACCCTTCTTTCCCACTCCAGTCGGGGTTCTTGTTTAACAAAATCAGAATGCAATGCAAGACTTAGTCGGCTCCCGTATTGAGAGATTAGAAATACGGTAGGCCTAAAACTCAACTACAGTTAGAAATAAGAGGAAGACGATTACAGAGGTATATTGTAAATTCAATAAACTGGAGGTTGAATATCCGATCGTCCCAAAAAAATAATACACCACGAATATTATCGTGCAACTGTAATACCAGCCAACTGATATTTTCGTCACTTATTTTGACTTGCTTGTAATCTTGTAATTATTCGATATATAGAAATATATATAAAAATGTAAACCGTGTCGTTGCGGGCTTTACATCATATACCAACCTTTGACATGCCCGGATCATCCTCATCAAGTGGTAATAAGCGGTAATGCTTTGGTAAGTCTTAGATCAACCACACAACGTGGGCAGAACCGGCTAAAAGTCAGGGGTTTGTATTATAATTGTATTATTTGAGTGGAAAAGAAAGAAACAAAGGAGGTAAGTAAGAGAGTGAGAAAGAAAGAAATGAACAGCGGAATCTGTATTAATCAGTGTTTAAGAATTCAAGTATCGTTTTCAATGACAGAATGTAGTCATTTTGAGAAGATTCATTAACATTTACATACATTTAAATAGTTCTTCCTATAAAATAACATTCATGTAGTCATTAAGTCACGTAGATTAGAATTATTTATATGATTTAAGATGACAAGTTTTTCTAAAAGACATAAGTTATCTGTCTCCTTTTCCATTATAAAATTTAGTTTTAGCGATGATATTCCAGGTGATAATTGGAGTATTATGTTTTTAATTTCCAATATTATATGGAAAAGCGGTTTTTGTGCTGTATTTTCCTTTGATTAAAGACAACATATGGTTAGAGAAACGCTATTTCCATTATATATAGCTGCTTTAAATAGAATTTAACATCATCATCACTCTAATGAATGCAAGCTCTACAAAAAAAGTTTTTCAGACATACACTGGCTAATCAATGAACAGGTCTTATTGTAATTTTGATTAATACAGTAGCTTATAAAAGCATTATATCACTACACAAAAAGTTCATGTTTCAGAACATATATATATATATATATATATACATATCAGTATTAATAAAACAATAACTTGGAAAGTCACATTAAAAGATATTCTCACTATGAATGAAAAATATATTTTGCAAAATAACAGCAAAATTTAATTATTCTTCCGTACTGAAAATTTATTATTTACAAACAAATCTTACATCTTACAGATAATTGATAACATTTTCAGTTCTTCGTAAAAATGACTTATCTTTTGTGGCCCATTTTTGGAATCTACATAAAAATGAAATTGCCATTTCCTATCCACCGGAACAATTGAAAATCGGATGGTGAATATACCTGGTGAATACGGCGTTGGCAGGTGGAATTCACATTTAAGCGTTTCCAAGTAATTTTTCACCCGCTTTGTATATATATATATATATATATATATATATATATATATATATAATTGTAAACTTATTACTATACTCATTTCGAAAAATACGCCGAGTACATACGTGGAAGGAAAATAATGGTTGTAAAAAAGGAAAGAGCTAAGCAAGTGAACATCAGTTAAAGTACGTAGCCCAAAGAAAATATCCGAGAGGAGTAATCTATAACAAAATAAAAAAATGGAGATCCGGTTAGGTGAAACCTTGGTAGGTTTGTTGGCTCTTTAGGTTATTTACCATATATATATATATATATATATATATATATATATATCTTAAATGTAGTAAAAATTAATGAGTTGGCAGGCCACTGTTTGTAGTGATTTATTTATTAAGAGTTCTCGGTACTTAGTGGAGCATTATATATGGTAATACTTTTATTTTAAGTTTATTAAAAACATAGTCCAATACAGGAGCCGGTGTATTTCGGTACTATCTTATTAGAACCTAGTTACTCAAACACAACGGCTCTTGTGTTTTAGTAAATTATGCTTTTATTATAAAATAAAATATTACTATATATATATATATATATATATATATATATATATATATATATATATGTTGTGTGTGTGTGTGTGTTTGTGTGTGTGTTCGTGTTTGTTTTGTTTTTTTCAATCTGTGTTTTATTCTTGGCTGTAAACGGTGAGGCAAACAGTGGATCGTTCTTTTCAGACCATTTCATATTCTCTCCGCTCTGCTAAGGGATTTGTGTCATTTCCCGTGGCACCTGCCAGTTTTAATCTTCCCTGTCCTGGCGATTCAAATATTAGCATCAAAATCCAGATCAGCGACCAAATCACTCTTCTTTAATTTGGATGATCAATTTGTTATTCGTCAATCTTCATTATTGTCTTTGTTTCTTTTCATTTGATATACGCGAAGAAACGATAGGAATTAAAATGGCGAGGAAGCAGAAAGAGAGATGGATGGTGACGACTAAAAAATAAAAATAAAAACAACGGCGACACGGACGAGCAAAGGACGTGAGAAATTGAGAAAATTAAAACAGGTAAAAAAAAAGGGTTTTAGAATGAAAGAAGTGGAAGGAGAAATACGAGAGGTATGCAGGTAAAAGAGATAGAAATATTAAAAAGATGGTGTGAGGTGAGACAAAATTTAAAAGCAAAAGAGAAAGAGAGATAAATAGGAAAAGAATCGACAAATAAGAGAGACAATATACGAGCGAATAATATGAATGGGTCTGGTATGAGAGGTTAAAGAAAACTGAATGGAACATTAGAATAAAGAGACTGATTAAAATATTTAACATTTTTTTAAATATGTGGCGTTTGAACACGTGATTTCCTTTCACAGTGGATTGGAATCTATCATATATGCATATTTCGAAAGGATAGCCTACTAAGGGGTTTTCTATCCGATCGTTTCATGGATGTGATCATTTCAATCTTTTTAAGTAAAAATGAATACTGAAAACAACGATATGCATTTTCGTTATTTGATACTCTTCAACGCAAAGAAATGAAAAAACAAAAAAAACAAACCCTATACAAAAACAAAAAGATATGGGCCGTTAATGAAGACTTTAGCATAATTTAGAACAGGTTTTCTCGACCTGGACGATATCGTCCACCAGTAGGCGATTACAAATTTTCCTTGGGTGATGAGCAATTGCAGAGAAAATAGTGGGCGAGTGGAAATTTTAGTGCACGACATTGAATTTTGTGTAGTAAAAAGTATTTTAACATATGCTGTCTAAAAACATATATTACAATGATGTATGCGAAAAACATGTATTAAACAAACAAAACAAAACAAAAAATTTAAAAAAAATAAGAGGCTCATGAGGAACAACTCGCTCACATGGGTGATTGGGTCGTGATAGTGTTTAGCTAGGTATAGGATAGTTAAGTGAGTACCACCCTCTACCCCTCCCCTTTTCGGCCTTGTGCCACAATTTTGTATTTCTTACAAAATAAATATTGACATCGAGAGATCCGCGAGATAACGTCAGATACTGAGAGATACCGAGAGATACAGCGTCAGTAGTTCATAGTAGCTCCGATCTCCACTCAGCCAGAATATTGTTACACAGCAACCGTCTGCTTCCGACCTTTATATACTAATTCTACTACGGCTTCACTTCAGAGAGATTGTATATATTCGTCTTACTAACTGTATTCATGGATTACAAACCTGCGTTCAAGTTTGTATTCTTTACTTTTAATATACTTATTTTTCTATCTCAAATTCTGTTGTTCCTTTATCTTGTGCGGTTCTCATTTTCGGCATCCACAACTGTCATTTTTTATAGTTTTGAAAATGTTAGTATTATTCAATTTGTACTTCCAACGAAATAATATTCAATGGAGTTGTGCAAAGAACTTGTATAAAAAGAGGAGGCTAAATCAAAATAATTGAAGCAAATACATAGTTAAGATATAAAACTCGTAAAATCAAATTTTTGTTTATTTTCTATGATTTTCAGAAGGCTCATTAACATTCGAATCGCTCTTCCGACAAAATATTATTTAATGAAGAAATGCAAACGACCTTTATGAAAAAGGAGGCTAAATGAAAATAATTCTGTGAAATTCCATATAAGTTATAATCCCAGAAAAGGGAATATATTGTTTTCTATAGTTTAGAGGAAATTCATTAGCATTCAAATAGTTCTCTCGACGAAATAACATTTAATGAAGATATCCTAAGAACCTGTATAGAAACAATGCGACTTAACAGAAATAATTGTGTCTAATTCCAAGATAAAATACAAATCCGGCAAAAACTAATATTTAGGTATATTAAATATTTTGAGTAAAATCTTTAACATTCAAATAATACTTTCGACGAAATAACATTCAATGAAATTATGCAAATGACCTGCATAAAAAAGAGAGCTAAATGGAAATGTTTGGGTCAAATTCAAAGATAAATAATAATTCCTGTAAAAAAAAAGCGATATTTTGGCATTTTCTATAGTTTCTATGTGTCATTAACATACAAATCGTACTTGCGACGAAATAACTTTCAAAGAACGTGTATAAAAAGAGGAGAATAAATGAAAATGATTCAGACGAATTCAAAGATAAGATATAACTCTGTACAATCGAATATTTTCTTTAAATTTTTTATGGTTTTGAGAAAGGCCAGTAACATTGAAATAGTTCTTAAGACGGAATAATATTCAATAGAGATATGCAAAAAATCTGTATAAAAAGAAAACTAATTACAATTATAATATATATATTATAATTATAATAGAAAACTAAAAATAATTGGGGCAAATGACAAGATAATATATAAAACCCTTAAAAACTGCATAGAAACAGGAGGTTAAATGAAAATATTTTGGTCAGATTCCAAGATACGATATAAATCCCGTAAAAACTAATAATTTGGAATATCAAATATTTCAGAGGCTAAATAAAAATAGCTGGTTAAATTCAAGGATAAGATATAAAAATTATAAAATCGAATATTTCTAATAGTTTTGAGAAAGGTCATTAACATTCAAATTGTTCTTCTGACAAAATTATATTCACTGGATATATGCTACGAACTTCTATAAAAAAGGAGGCTAGATGAAAATAATCGGGACAAATTCGAAAATTAATTTATAAACCTAAAAAAAACAAAACAAAAAAAAACGAATATTTTAGTTAATACTACCTCATCCCAGAAATATACTACCTCATCCCAGAAATATAGACAAAAGGTTACTAATTACGGGATTTATATTCTATCTCGGAATTAGACAAAATTATTTCCATTTAGCCTCCATTTTATACAGGTTATTTGCATATCTTCATTGATTTTTAATGACATTCTCAAATGTCATTAAAAATCAATGAAGATATGCAAATAACCTGTATAAAATGGAGGCTAAATGGAAATAATTTTGTCTAATTCCGAGATAGAATATAAATCCCGTAATTAGTAACCTTTTGTCTATATTTCTGGGATGAGGTAGTATTTACACTATTTATATTATTCGGACTATTATCTTCATCTTTGCTGTCCTTTGTACGAAATGTAACTTAGAGTCGGGTTAGAGGGAGACAACTCATGACTACCAAAGTTGATTCGCAGAAAGGAATGAGAACGATATACCCCATTGATCGGAGCGTACAGCTGCCGAAACCTAGTACAAATGACAACAAAGATGAAGACAATAGTCGGAATAATGTCAATAGTATAGTAATATTTTGTTATTTTTTTATTGTTTTGAGAAAAGTCTGTGACATTGAAATAGTTCTCCAAATAAAATAAAAGAAAACAAAGCAAAAAAAAAAAGGAAACTTGGTAAGAAAAATTAAGAAGTTACACCAAGATAATTTTTATTTATTATAAATTTTATTTACTTTTTCATCAATTTGGCCATCTTTAATTGACCATGTAGTACTCGTTGAAATATAATTTACTAATTACTTTATATGTTTGAATATTTACTATTAATGTGCGTAGTGGAAAATATTTTCATATGGAATTCGAGGATGACGCGAAAAGGCTTGGTAATCCTCGGTTTATAGTCAGTCAGTTAAATGCCATACGTGATACACGCTTGGACGATCATGTCTCGAAAGAGACATGACTGACTGGGCAGAAGATTATCCCGAAGTAGGTTGCTGTTGCTTTCTGTGGTAGACTGGTTTCCGACAATGGTTATACAACTCAATCTGTCCTGTTATTTAACCCATAACTGGAGGAAAGAGACGGATTATTACCTTTCCCAAAGGTAAGTGAATGCAAGGAATTCAACTGGAATTCGAACTCAGCTCCCTGATTTGTTGTTCGGGGTCGATATCCACTGCACCACAATAGTAAGTGTTCAAAAATTTCATTTTGATTTAAAGGGCCGACAACATTCATGCAGACCTGCGGTAGACTGGTTGCCGACAAAGGCTATAGAACTCAATCTGTCCTGTTATTTAACCCATAACTGGAGGAAAGAGACGGATTATTACCTTTCCCAAGGGTATTTGCGCGTAAGTGAATGCAAGGAATTCAACTGGAATTCAAACTCGGCTCCCTGATTTATCATCCCAAGCTGATATCCACTGCACCACAATAGTAAGTGTTCAAAAATTTTATTTTGACTCAGAAGGCCGAGAACATTCATGCAGACCTGCGGTCTTTGATGATGAAGCATTAAAAATAATTTAAGTCATTCGCTTGAATTGATTTGATTTCTCTGTTTTTCTGCATAATAATTACTCATCTGTCTTTTAACGGCGAAAATTAATATTCTTCGGTGTTTAGACGCAGTAAAAATATGTGATATACAATTTTCAGAATTGAATACATGGTAGTTGATATTAACCTTTGTATATATATATGTGTCTGTATGAACATAATTACTAGAGTTGTCGATATACCTTACGTTGTCGTATTTTTGAAATTTTAGTTTGGAATATAGTTTGATTTCTTTAAGAGTCTATAGGATATCATATGTCAGGAAAGAGTTTGATTTCTTTAAGAGTCTATAGGATATCATATGTCAGGAAAGAGTTGTATTGTTGTTAACCCTCTAGGGCCATTCGTATCATATTAGTGGGGGATCTGTTTATTACTTCATAACAATATAAAACTGATCCCCCACTTTATGCCCAGTATAAGCCTTAACCCTCTAGGGCCATTTGTATCATATTAGTGGGGGATCTGTTTATTACTTCATAACAATATAGAACTGATCCCCCACTTTATGCCCAGTAGAAGCCTTAACCCTCTAGGGCCATTCGTATCATATTTGATACAGTATGAAAACAAGCCTTGAAAGAAATATTTTCCTGAAAAGTTTTTAAGAGAAATATTTCATAAATTTCAAATGAAAGCAGTACTGACCGCTCAGTCAATGAATACCAAATGTTTCCTTATAGGGAAATACCAAATGTTTCCTTATAGAGAAATACTGTATCAAATATGATACGAATGGCCCTAGAGGGTTAATTTTCATATAAATAGGTATTGCGGGTATTCTTAAATATAGAAATAGATTACTGTTATTTTTCTTTAAAACTTTCATAGGGTTTTATTTTTGTTTGGGGTTTCACTATATGCCCACAAGTGGCTAACAGGTGTAACAATCCCGTATCAGGGTGGACCTGGGAATAACAGAATTTAAGAGGTGATTCTACGCTCCCCAAAACCTTTATTCTCCCGATCAGAGTCCTTGCTGTCGAATATAGTTTATCGTTTTATCCAGGACGTTATTGTTTCGACTTATGATTTATCGTATTAAATATACTAGACCTTATTTATACCTGAGATTCTCTACCAGAAACTCAACCAAATCACCTCGTTTTTAACAGGCAAGAGATGAAAAATGAATTTTTCATAACAATGTGAAGTAAAAATATTATGGGCAGAATGAACCATTGTTAACCGCTTCAAAAGCCAGTCCGCATCGGAAGAAGTTGATACTGCGTATCTGCTGTGGTTGAAAAGGCACTGAATTATGACCACCTTGCGTGAAATTAGACGCTAAATACCGATGAGAAATGTTCTTACATGAAACTGTTTAATGGCTGTAATGAATGAGAAGCATATGTGTTTGCTCAATCAGAAGTTGAAATTGGTATAGCGTTGTATTCGCCCTCTCGACCTGAATTCGTAGTTTTTTTTTTTAATCGTTTCACCCCGAGCAAGGCATTCCACTGCCACTGTAGCGTAGGGAGTTACATAGGGTCGAGGGAGTGATGGGAAAGGATGGTTAGATATAGGAAATGCTAGGAGGGATATAGAGAGGATACCGAGAATGAGGGTTGGTTAGATGGTGAGAGTGTTTGAGAGAATAGATGCAAGTTAGCGTGTTAGGAGGTGTCTATTGATCTTACATTTAAACTCCTGGAGATTGTAGCCGTCGGGGAAGCAATTGTGTGGAAGGGAATTCCACAGCCGGGAAGTACGAGAAAAGAAACTGTTGGAGTAGAAGTTGCAGTTGCATTTTATCGGCTTCACTGTAAAATGACAAGGCACATAGAAGAAGAATGATTTACTGATGAAAAATATTATTAATTAACACATACCTGATATAGAATATAGGGAGTTATATCCTTCTCAAGGGTATTTATGCGAAAGAGATTATAAGAACCTGACAGTTTACCGATTTCCAATTCCACGCTGTTATTCATCCCATCTCTCACACATTCAAGCTTACTGCAACTGGTATTTCCAAGCGATTAGTTGTCTAGGTAATGACCAGAGTTAACGATGCTTAACTTCGCTGATCTAACGGGGACTAATGTTTCGTCTCTTGGAATTCTTTTCTCATTGAGTTTCAGAATTGAGAAAGATATTGCAAGTATGATTTTTGATTACTATTTTCATTATAACTTTTTCACTACTCACATAGTATTCTTCGCAGGAGTCGTTGAAACAACATTTCGAGTCATTTAACTGGACAATTGTTTGAACTAATCCAGTCATTCTTTTCAAATCGCACAATGAAGGCAATACTGAACGGACATGCCTCCCAATAATATCACACGAACGCGGGTGTCCCGCAAGGCTCTGTTCTAAGTCCTATACTTTTCCTTATGTACATTAACAATCTCCCCAGTGTAATACGATCCCAAGTACGCAAATACGCTGACGTCACTATAGTTTATTTTGATAAAAATCTGCCGATGCCGACAAAGCAAATCTTGATGCCGTGTTTGAAAAGGACCGCCAATCAGACAATCTCTCCTACCCCCCATTAGCATAGATCAGGCTAGTCTCCCTAAAAGTAAAGCACTGCGCCCCCACGGGTTAACTCTCACAAAAGACTTCAAATAGAATGACTATGTAGAATTCATATTTAAATCAGCTGTTAAGACGGTCGCTTCTCTGTGTAGGGCCAGGAAGTTTTTCCATTCTTAAACCATACTGCACATATAGAAATCTACCATCCGCCCATGCATTGAATACTGCTGCCATATCTGGTCGGGTATTCCTGCTATTCACCTAGGGGCCCTTGACAAAAGTCACTTTCTCACCAGCGCTATGTGGCTTCCCTGTGTCTGTTCTACAAATACTTTCACGGCTTCTGTTCAGATGAACTTAGCTTACTGGTACACCTATATATGAATTTACTCGAGCCACAACAGTAACTAGGTCCCACATTTTTACTGTGAAACCAATAAATTTAAAGCGTCAATTCTACTTATCAGTTTCTTTTCTCGCACTTCCCGGCTGTGGAATTCCCTTCCGTTTACTCTCCATCCCGACAGCTTTAAGAAATCAAATGTAAAGTCAATAGTCATCTCCTATCTCACTCACTTGCTTCCTCCCTTTCATGCTCCTTTCTTCGCCCACCCCACTCTCATTAGTATTCTCATCATTCTCTTACCCTCTTCCTGACACCCACTGTAACCTCTCACTCTTTCTCTTAACTTTCAAACTATGCAACCTCCTGCTCAACAATAACAGTCAAATGCCTTGCTTGGAGCGACACGATTATAAAAAAAAATCTTCATATATGAAAATATTATCCCTCTTTCATTGCCATATTGATATTTTATGCGCCGTGTCTTTTCAAGACGGAGACGATCATGACCCTCCATATTTTCCTGCCTTTTGTAACTCTTAATAGATTTTGTTATTTCTCTCAAATCCTGTTCCTCCATCGATTTATTCAAGCAAATCAAGTACGTTACACGCTGCCTTTACCGATCTTTCTTTCCTTCAAACTGCCTTATGAGTATAAGAATTTTTAACCCTCCTTCCTCATTACACATTCCATATATTTCAACCACATCTTCATGATGCTAATTTTAAGTTTCATTTTTGTATCTTTTGTGTCTAAAACATCGTCGTTGCTCACGTTATCCTAAACATGTTTATATATAAATGTTATATATATAAACATGTTTATATATAAATATATATTATATATATAAATATATATTTATATATATATATAAACATGTTTATATATAAACATATTTTCGTAACTTTAAGTCTATTCTTCCTATTTTGCTGCTTCTTAATATTCTGCTTAGCTTTTGAAATGCATCTTAGACCATCCAACTACGTCATAGAAGCTCTTATATTAGAAAACTTCCTCAAGATTTGGAGTTCTGTATTACAAATTAAAAATTATATTACCTTTCTTTTGTCATTATTTTTCTATTTTATTGATGTTAATTATCTGAAATATATTGTTCTGTTTTTTTTTTGTTTTTTTTTGGTTGATTAGTAACTGGATTTAATATTAGTATCTCGAGGATCATATTCTATTTTACACATTTGCTTAGTATGGGAAGGACATTATTTTTTTTACTGATTAATTATTATCTATATAATTAATACTGTTTCACGTATTGCTTAGTATCTGCAAGATATTACTTTATCTGACTGATTTGCTTAGTATCTGGAAGACATTATTAATTTTTCGAATTTGTTAGTATGTGGAAGACGTTATTCCCTTTTATCGATTTTCGATGTATTTGAAAGATATTATTTTTTTATACTAATAGCTTAATATATAGAATCATGAATTAATTAATTTGACATTTATCTATTTTACTGACTGTTGTAATGATTTCCTTAGTTTCTGAAATATTTTATTTTGTTTTATGGATTTGCTTAGTATCTAGAAGACATTATTCTGGTTTACTGATTGTCTTAGTATCTAGAGAACATTATTCTGGTTTACTGATTGGCTTAGTTTTCTAGAAGACATTATTCTTGTTTACTGATTGGCTTAGTATCTTGAAGACATTATTCTGGTTTACTGATTGGTTTAGTATCTAGAAAAGATCATTCTGGCTTACAGATTAGCTTAGTTTTCTAGAAGACATGATTCTGGTTTACTGATTGGCTTAGTATCTTGAAGACATTATTCTGGTTTACTGATTGGCTTAGTATCTAGAAAACATCATTCTGGCTTACTGATTAGCTTAGTTTTCTAGAAGACATTATTCTGGTTTACTGATTGGCTTAGTATCTTGAAGACATTATTCTGGCTTACTGATTAGCTTAGTATCTAGAAAACATCATTCTGGCTTACTGATTAGCTTAGTTTTCTAGAAGATATTATTCTGGTTTAGTGATTGGCTTAGTATCTTGAAGACATTATTCTGGTTTACTGATTGGCTTAGTATCTAGAAAAGATCATTCTGGCTTACTGATTAGCTTAGTTTTCAAGAAGACATTATTCTGGTTTACTGATTGGCTTAGTATCTAGAAGACATTATTCTGGTTTACTGATTGGCTTAGTATCTAGAAAACATCATTCTGGCTTACTGATTAGCTTAGTTTTCTAGAAGACATTATTCTGGTTTACTGATTGGCTTAGTATCTAGAAGACATTATTCTGGTTTACTGATTATCTTAGTATCTAGAAAACATCATTCTGGCTTACTGATTAGCTTAGTTTTCTAGAAGACATTATTCTGGTTTACTGATTGGCTTAGTATCTTGAAGACATTATTCTGGTTTACTGATTGGCTTAGTTTTCTAGAAGACATTATTCTGGTTTACTGATTAGCTTAGTTTTCTATAAGACATTATTCTGGTTTACTGATTGGCTTAGTATCTTGGAGACATTATTCTGGTTTACTGATTGGCTTAGTATCTTGAAGACATTATTCTGGTTTACTGATTGACTTAGTATCTAGAAAACATCATTCTGGCTTACTGATTAGCTTAGTTTTCTAGAAGACATTATTCTTGTTTACTGATTGGCTTAGTATCTTGAAGACATTATTCTGGTTTACTGATTGGCTTAGTATCTAGAAAACATCATTCTGGCTTACTGATTAGCTTAGTTTTCTAGAAGACATTATTCTGGTTTACTGATTGTCTTAGTATTTAGAAAACATCATTCTGGCTTACTGAGTAGCTTAGTTTTCTAGAAGACATTATTCTGGTTTACTGATTGGCTTAGTATCTTGAAGACATTATTCTGGTTTACTGATTGGCTTAGTATCTAGAAAACATCATTCTGGCTTACTGAGTAGCTTAGTTTTCTAGAAGACATTATTCTTGTTTACTGATTGGCTTAGTATCTTGAAGACATTATTCTGGTTTACTGATTGGCTTAGTATCTTGAAGACATTATTCTGGTTTACTGATTGGCTTAGTATCTAGAAAACATCATTCTGGCTTACTGATTAGCTTAGTTTTCTAGAAGACATTATTCTGGTTTACTGATTGGCTTAGTATCTTGAAGACATTATTCTGGTTTACTGATTGGCTTAGTATCTAGAAAACATCATTCTGGCTTACTGATTAGCTTAGTTTTCTAGAAGACATTATTCTGGTTTACTGATTAGCTTAGTTTTCTAGAAGACATTATTCTGGTTTACTGATTGTCTTAGTATTTAGAAAACATCATTCTGGCTTACTGATTAGCTTAGTTTTCTAGAAGACATTATTCTGGTTTACTGATTGGCTTAGTATCTTGAAGACATTATTCTGATTTACTGATTGGCTTAGTATCTAGAAAACATCATTCTGGCTTACTGATTAGCTTAGTTTTCTAGAAGACATTATTCTAGTTTACTGATTGGCTTAGTATCTTGAAGACATTATTCTGGTTTACTGATTGGCTTAGTATCTAGAAAACATCATTCTGGCTTACTGATTAACTTAGTTTTCTAGAAGATATTATTCTGGTTTACTGATTGTCTTAGTATCTTGAAGACATTATTCTGGTTTACTGATTGGCTTAGTATCTAGAAAACATCATTCTGGCTTACTGATTAGCTTAGTTTTCTAGAAGACATTATTCTAGTTTACTGATTGGCTTAGTATCTAGATACCATTCCGTTTTACTGATTGGCTTGGTATCAGGAAAACATTATTTTGTTTTACTGATTGGCTTAGTATTTGCAAGACATTATTCTTGTTTAGTGATTGGCTTAGTGTGTAGAAGACATTATTTTGGTTTACTGATTGGCTTAGTTTTCTAGAAGACATTATTCTTATTTACTGATTGTCTTAGTATCTAGAGGACATTATTCTTGTTTAATAATTGGCTTAGTATGTAGAAGACATTATTCTGGTGTACTGATTGGTTTAGTATTTAGAAAACAATATTCTGGTTTACTGATTAGCTTAGTATGTAGAGGATATTATTCTGTTGTACTGATTGGATTAGTGTCTAGAAGAGAGTATTCTTGTTTAGTGATTGGCGTAGTGTGTAGAAGACATTATTCTGGTTTACTGATTGGCTTAGTATCCAGAGGACATTATTCTTGTTTAGTGATTGGCTTAGTGTGTAGAAGACATTATTCTGGTTTACTGATTGGCTTAGTATCCAGAGGACATTATTCTTGTTTAGTGATTGGCGTAGTGTGTAGAAGACATTATTCTGGTTTACTGATTGGCTTAGTATCCAGAGGACATTATTCTTGTTTAGTGATTGGCTTAGTGTGTAGAAGACATTATTCTGGTTTACTGATTAGCTTAGTATCCAGAGGACATTATTCTTGTTTAGTGATTGGCTTAGTATGTAGAAGACATTATTCTGGTGTACTGATTGGTTTAGTATTTAGAAAACAATATTCTGGTTTACTGATTAGCTTAGTATGTAGAGGATATTATTCTGTTGTACTGATTGGATTAGTGTCTAGAAGAGTATTCTTGTTTAGTGATTGGCGTAGTGTGTAGAAGACATTATTCTGGTTTACTGATTGGCTTAGTATCCAGAGGACATTATTCTTGTTTAGTGATTGGCTTAGTGTGTAGAAGACATTATTCTGGTTTACTGATTGGCTTAGTATCCAGAGGACATTATTCTTGTTTAGTGATTGGCGTAGTGTGTAGAAGACATTATTCTGGTTTACTGATTGGCTTAGTATCCAGAGGACATTATTCTTGTTTAGTGATTGGCTTAGTGTGTAGAAGACATTATTCTGGTTTACTGATTGGCTTAGTATCCAGAGGACATTATTCTTGTTTAGTGATTGGCGTAGTGTGTAGAAGACATTATTCTGGTTTACTGATTGGCTTAGTATCCAGAGGACATTATTCTTGTTTAGTGATTGGCTTAGTGTGTAGAAGACATTATTCTGGTTTACTGATTTGCTTAGTGTCTAGAAGACGTTATTCTGGTTAACTGATTGATTTAGTGTTTAGAAGACATTATTCTGGTTTTCTGATTGGCCTAGTGTTTAGAAGTCATTATTCTGGCTTACTGATTGGCTTTATATCCAGAGGACATTATTCTGGTTTACTGATTAACTTAGTATCTAGAAAACATGATGGTGGTTTCCTGATTGGCTTAGTGACTAGAAGACATTATTCTGGTTTATTGATTTGATTAGTATCTCGAGAATATTATTCTGGTTTATTGATTTGCTTAGAAAGTCATTAATCTGGTTTTTCTCATTGGCTTAGTGTTTAGAGGACATTTTCCTGGTTTACTGATTGGTTAGTATCTAGAGGACATTATTCTGGTTTACTGATTGGCTTAGTATCTAGAAGTCATTATTCTGGTTTACTGATTGATTTAAAGTCTAGATGTCAATATTCTGGTTTACTGATTGGCTTATGATTTAGAGGAAAATATTCTGGTTTACTGATTGGCTTAGTGTCTAGATGACATTATTCTGGTTTATTGATTGGCATAGTATCTAGAAGACATTATTCTGGTTTACATATTGGCTTATAATCAAAATGCATTACTTTGTATTACATTATTCCTCTTAATGATTTGATTACTATTTGAGTGACATCATTCTATTTTACCCAATTGCTTACTATACGGAAGACATTATTCTTTTTATTGATTATTTATCATCTCTAAGATTTATCGTATTTTATTCATAGCTTAGGATCTGGAATACATTTTCCTCTTTTACAGATTTGTTAGTATCTGGAAAACATTCTTCTCATTTAGTGATTGCTTAGTATTGGAAAGAAATGAATTTGTTTTTTATTATCTGTAAGACAATATTTTGTTTTAGCTTTTAGTATCACAAAGACGATACTCTCATTTACTATGTTCTTACTATCTGAAAGACATTTTCTCTGTTTTACTGATTTGCTTAGTATGTTTGGAAGACATTATTGTCTTTACTAAATAATTATTATCTGAATACATTATTCTGTTTCTCTGATTCCTTAGTATCATGAAGACAATATTCTATTCTAATGATTTGATTAGTACCTGGAAAATTTTCTTAACATTTTTCAGATATTTTAGTATATGGAAGACATGATTCTCTTTTATCGATTTGCTTAGTGTACTGAAATATTATTGTATTTACTGCATCTTTTGTTTCACTTATTGCTTAATATCTTGACGGTGTTAGTCTATCTTACTGATTTGCTTATTATTTTGGCAGACTTTATTTTGCCTTACTGATTTGTTTAGCATCTGTAGAACATTATTCTATCTTACTGATTTAGGCATCGTTCTGTATCTTAAAGACGTTATTGTTCTGTATTCCTTATTTGCTTAGTGTCTGAAAGACATTATTCTATTCTAATTATTTGTCTTTGTAACTGGAAGACATGATCATTTTTACTGAATGTTTTGGGATCTGAGATACATTATGGTGTTTTATTGATTTGCGTAGTAAACGGAAGAAATTATTGTTTTATTTATTTGATTATAATCTGGAAATCATTGTTCTATTTTCCTGATGATTAAACATGGATGTCTTCATTTTGTATTATTGATTGCTTTGAGGTGGAAGACATTATCCTGTTTTTTTTCTGATTTTCTGATTACTGGAAAACATTATTTTATTTTACTAATCTTAGGATCTTTTAAAATTTTTCTGTTTTACAAATTTGCTTAGTATCTGGAGGACATCATTCTACTTTACTAACTTTAAACATCTTGAAGACTTTAATCTGTTTTACTGCTTTGTTTAGTAATTGGAAAACGTTATTCTCTTGTAAAATTTTGCTTATTGTTTGAAAGACATTTATCCCTTTTACTGCTTTGCTTAGTATTTGTCAAACATTATTCTCTTTTAAAATTTTGGTTATTATTTAAAAGACATTATTCCCTTTTACTGATTGCTTACAATTTAGAAGACATTATTATTTTGTAAAATTTTGCTTATTGTTTAAAAGTCATTATTCCCTTTTACTGATTTGCTTAGTATTTGAAAGACATTATTCTGCTTATTGATTGCTAAATACCCGGAAGATTTATTCTGGTTCATTGATGCTTAGTATCTTGAAGTTTTATTCTGCGGAAGATATTTGATTTTTACTGAATTGCTTATACATAGAATACATTATTTCGCTTTTACTTATTTGTTTATCATCTGGAAGACGTTATTCGGTTTTAAAGATTTGCTTTGTATCTCGAAGATATTTTTTCTGATTGAGTGATTCCTTAGTATCTTCAAACATTATTCTGTTTTGCTGATTGCTCAGTATCTGTAAAACATTATTATGTTTTGTTGATTTTATTTTGTTTCTGATGCCTGTTTCACATTTTAATCCTCTTGTTATCGGTTCGGAACGAGAAGTCGGGGAGCCGAGTTCGAATTCCAGCCGATTTCATTGCATTCACTTACGCGCAAATACCCTTGGGAAAGGTATTAATCCGTCTATTCCTTCCAGTTATGGGTTAAATAACAGGACAGATTGGGTTCTATAGCCTTGGTCGGCAACCAGTCTACCGCAGAAAGCAATGCCAACCTACTACGGGATAATCTTCTGCCCAGTCAATTATGTCTCTTTCAAGACATGATCGCCCAAGCGTGAATCACGTATGGCACTTAACTGACTGGCTATTCCTTCCTTTAAAATTGGTATTCAAAATATCTTGCATTTGGACTGTTGCTCAGAGAGCAAACCTTATCAAACCTCAAAGCTTTCTTAAAATCTTTGTCATTCGTTTGCGAGCATTTTTCTATTGATATCCAAAGGAAATAGTTTATTTACTAGTTATTTGAACATATCTGCGTGCAAATGCGTTCATTCTGCCTGTGCCGGAAACGTTATTTTGCGCATGCTTATGTTTTCTTCCTGATGATATACTTCCGCCGATTGTACTAAGTTTCAGAGATGTAACTTTGTCCTTATCTTTCTTTGTAAGGATTCATGTGATGTAAAAGCCAATGCCGTGAAATGTCAATCATAATCAGAGGCATTCGTATCGCTGAATCACACACGTTTGTTTTTGTTCATTTGTTTATTTATGTCTACTGAAAATATGTAGACTTTACCATTTTAATTACGTACATGTGCCTATCGCGCTAGAAGAAGCAAAAACAGATAAAATTGTGTATCCGTATTCTAATTATTTCCTATAGCACGCAAAGAGGCTAATTTATATCATTCAATGAAAGAAAAAACAGATGAAGAAAATGAACTAGATACATGATATTCGTATCAAATCTATAACGACTTCTTTTTTAATAATTTCACCGCAAACACGCCAATAAAGTCACTAAGACACAAAGAGTTACTGATTGGGAACGAACAAAAATAAAAATGAAATTTTATTAAGGAAGAAGAACAATCAAAAAAGAGGAATCAAGAAGTGAGTAGATATCGATTTGTAATACAACTAAATTTTTAAAGATCAAAGTTCGTTGCATAACGAAAAGCGAAATAGAGTTCCACAAGCTAGAAAAGAAACTGCATAAAACTTATGGTTTGTACGGTTGCATCTAACCAATTCAAATGTAAATTGATGAGACCATGTTGCCGATATATTAGACTGTTTAAATTAATAAATTCTTGGTGGCATTGAGGAATGCACAGTAGAATAATTACCATGAAAATATTTACGGAAGAGTTACATTACGGAGGTGGGAAAGTGACTGAGTGTTATTAAGAATTGGAGTAGATAGACTAAACTATCGCCCGGTTCACACTCCACCCACGTCTATTGAACAGGTGAAGAGGCTCATCCCTTGTTTTCTGTTTAGGATGTGGTTTCCGGTTTTTCTCTTTTCCAATCTTTTCACTCTTTTTTTTATTTTTATTTTTATTTCAATTGGAGTAGATAGACTAAACTATCGCCCGGTTCACACTCCACCCTCGTCTATTGAACAGGTGAAGAGGCTCATCCCTTGTTTCCTGTTTAGGATGTGGTTTCCGGTTTTTCTCTTTTTCAATCTTTTCACTCTTTTTTTTTTTTTTCAATTGGAGTAGATAGACTAAACTATCGCCCGGTTCACACTCCACCCTCGTCTATTGAACAGGTGAAGAGGCTCATCCCTTGTTTCCTGTTTAGGATGTGGTTTCCGGTGTTTCTCTTTTCCAGTCTTTTCACTCTTTCGTAGCCCCCTGCGCATCAGTGACGTTTTCGCCTTGCTCGGGGTGATATGCAAAAAAAAAAAAAAAAAAAAGAATCTCTAAATATATCGCAGGAACACCGGACAATATAGGCAGCAATATTCAAATCATGCACAAATAGTACTTATGTATATGTAATATAATTTCTAGAGAAATATTCTTGGAATATTTCAGATAACCAACTTTCTTGGTAGCAGACCTAGCAATCAATTCGATGTAATCTATTCATTTCATGTTAGAAGAGAATGTTCAGACGAGAAGTAATTTTTCCGGAAATTAGTATCTGTCACGAAAGAAGATAGGTGTCTCTCATATCTAAACTTATTTATAAATGGAACTTTGTGTGTGTGTGTGTGTCTGTGTGTATGTCCTTTACCCATAGACTCCGAAACGGCTGAACCGATTTTCTTGAAAGTTTACACAGTTGTACTATGAGCGTCTGCGAGTGTTCTTAGCTAGGTTTTGTGTCGAAGTACCCCCGATAAATATCGAAAATCAATAATCGATAAAAATCGGGTTATAGAAGGAGTGGTCTGATTTTAATCAAATTTGATACACTAGACAAAAACATAAGGAAAGATATTCAGAAATTTCAATGTTGCAGTTCTTACAATCGTGCAGAAAATCGATAATATTATATATATAAAAGGCAAGATGTTTGTATGTGTGCGTCTGTTTATCTGCCTGTATGTCTGTATTTTTTTCAGCTCTTTATTTTAGTTTTTGCTTCGGGTTTGGCTCTAAGTAGGTATAATTGGAGTTCTTAGTCTCAGCCATGATACCATTTACTCAGAGGACTTATTTAGCCTTCAAAATTCAGTTTACGACGAAATAAATTTATTTGATATCGATACCAGGAAATCAAAATTTGACTTACATCCATTCACTTTTCTTTCAGTCTACGGTTTCGCTTTAACTGGAAAAAACTATTGCTTTTTAGTCTTTCGTGCCAACGTCCAAAGGGTCTGAGCTCCAGAACTATTGATTAGTTTTAAAGCTTTCATTACACTCGAGCAACGCCGGGCTATACTGCTAGTTTCTAATAGAGAGAAATTACGTTTTAGAGGTGTTAAAATTAAGAAGGAATTCATTGCTCCAGTTAACAGCAGATTGTAGGTAATTTGTAAACTCCACTGCCAATTGGACTACAACTAAAATAATTTATTTAAACTTGGGAAAGACCTAAGAGTAAGCAAGTATCTCTACTGGCAGCAAACTGCCTGCATACGGACAGGTAACGAATTCAGCATATACACAAAGATAGAAAGTGGTGTAAAACAAGTATGTGTCTTTTCATCAGATCTATTCAACTTGTACTGCAAGACTATTTTGAGGACCCTAGATGTTATGCCAGGATTTGTCATCGGAGGCCATAATTTGAACAACATAAGGTAAGCAGATGATACAGTGCTGATAGCAGACACGGAAAGGAAACTACATGAACTCCTACAGAAGGTAGCTGAAGAAAGTGACAATAAAGGACTACAAAAAACTGCAAGAAAAATGAATGCATGGTCATCAGCAAAATGAGCAAGCGAAAATGCCAAATACAGGTAGGGAATACTAAAATCAAGCGGTTACAAAAATTTAAATACCTGGGAACTGTTCTAACAGAAGACGGATAATGCGACACAGAGATCCAAAGGCAAACTGGCATGGCGAATGACGCGTTTCAAAAGGTGAGTAGAGCATTAAGAGACAAAAATATTTCTCTAGAAACAAAGAAAAGAGTACTGGATTGCTATGTGATGTTAGTTCTTCAATATGGCATTGAATACTGAACAATATAATCAAAGATGAATGAAAAACTTGAAACAGTTGAAGTGTGGTTTTACAGAAGGATGCTGCCGATATCAGGGATTGAGCATGTGAGCAATGAGGAGGTTTTGGAAAGGATAGAAACGAAAGTGAAATTAATAGTGAGTATCAGGAAGAGACAGCTAAAGTTTTTGGGACATGCAATGAGGAAGGAGGGTTTGGAGAACCCGATATTAACAAGTCAGTTAGAGGGAAAAAGAGACAGGGCAAAGCACCGGATATATTTTGAAGGACTTAATCAGGTGGATGATGGAACGAGGGTTGCATGTGCAACAGAATGAAGCGTGTTAAGAGCCACCCGGGATAGGGAGACGTGGAGAGCCATGATCGCCCACGTCCTGAAAGTACAAGGTACATAGAAGAAGAAAAATAAGAATAAGAATAAGATTAAACTTGGGGCAGGAATATGTAAAATAATCTGATAACGCATATAGTAAGCCTCTCTGGGCCTGGATAAGAATTTCTGTCTGTTTCCTGCTTTACCATCCCTCGTAAAATAAAGCAGTCATTTTAAGATGATAATAAAACACCCATGAAGCTATTTTGCCATCAGCGGCAAAATACATACCAAGGCAATTTTGCCTGTCCGAAAAAATACCATGGCTATTTTACCGATCACATTAAAAACTATACCGTAGAAAAAAATTAATCGTGTTCACCACGTGGTGATAGATGACTGGCGATTAATATTTATAAATAAATTAAAAAGGCAATGCTATTAGAATATCACGTGAGAGAGTTAGGAATATATTGTGCAATCGAGTTAGCATGACTCTACAGATTCGACTCAATCTATCATTTTTCCGGTCCTGGGTATGACGGTAAACTGTATCAGGTAGCAAGGACTCTGGTAGGGAAGTTGTGAGAAACATGAAATCACCTCTTAATTGCTGTTGTTCCCAGGTCTACCCTGACTCGGAGTGGTAGCACTTGTTAAGGTCCCCGCTATGGGCAAATAGTTAACCTCCAAACTGTGGTAAAAAAAAACTATGGAAGTATAAAAAATAGACTTTTATAGAAAAATATACATTTTTGAAAAAAAAAATTCCAATAATACATTTTTGAAGGAGAAAAATTGCTATAATACATTTTTGAAGGAAAAAAAATTATTACCAGCAATACATATTTAATACAAAACTAGAAGACATCTTCAGTTTTCTAAAACAAAGAAATAAAAATTTTCATCAAAATCTGACTAAATCAACCTTCACACTATAACTGAACATTAAAAAGATACCTTTAAACCCCACAGTTTTGGCATTATATAACCCACAGTGGTTAATAAGTCGTTAAACAAAACTCAAACAAACTCAATATTATCTGTTCCTCAACATGAAAAAATCAGTTAGGAATAATATTGCAGTGATGATGACATCATATTTCCTGTTGATGATTTTTAACAAACAGGTCTTTTCACGAAGGAGATTCAAGCACCGGAACCTCGATAGAAGGTGTGTGTGGACGGCAAGGAGGTAGGTCTTGAAAAATAAACCTTATTTGGTCACATTCCATGAGAATATCTTAGCTTATGGACTTTTCAATTGAACCAACAGATGTGTAGTTGATAAAATCAGCGGTGTTTCCCATTATGAGATCGCTTTCGGTAATATATTCTCTGATTTTGAAATTAAGTTACGGTACAGCACGAAAAATTTCATGACCATTCTCTAACTCTCATCAAAGGATGTTTCATATATCAGTCAGTTATGTGCCATACGTGATACACGCTTGGGCGATCATGTATTTCTAAGGGTATTTGCGCGTAAGTGAATGCAATGAGTTCAGCTGGAATTCGAACTCGGCTCCCCGATTTCTCGTTCCGAGCCGATATCCAATGCACCACAACGCACATAGTTGTACTATATAATTAAAGATATAATTAATTGGAGTTTGAAGATCTTATCACTCATCCTACATCTTTTTGTTTCTGCCAACTCACGGTAAGTACTTAAGAAAATATCTATTTTTGCTCTTTACGGTCAGAATATATAAAAACACATGTTTATTTACGTTAGATTCAATATTATTTGGGAAAATTAAGAAAATTGGGAATACAGGGCTTTGCATTGAGGGAGTGGGGTTGTATTTCAAGGTCAGAAAATATAAACCATAGAAAGGCAGTGGAAAAAGCAATTTAAATAATTCGAGAATAAAAAGAATGTGTGTGGGAAAAAAAATGACGCAATCGACCGAAAAATGGCCTATATAAGACAGAGATCAGAGAGAGGGAGATAGAGGGGAGCCAATAAGGAAATCGGAAAGAATGCCCAGAAGATCTTCCAGCCACTCATCTATCCTCGTATGCGTGTGTGATATCTCTTCGACTACCCTCTACTCCACATCACGTCACCGTTCATGTGTATCAGGGAAGAATATAATCATTTTGATTTGCAATTATATATACACGAAGAGTATATAACCTTTCAAGACATGACTGACTATGCAGAATATTTTCCTGTAGTAGGTTGCCATATTTTTCTGCGGTAGACTGGTTGCCGTCTAAGGCTATAAAACCCAATCTGTACTGCTATTGATCTCATAGATGGACGGAAAAGAGATGGGTTCATGCCTTTCGAATTTCATAAATTATATAAGTTATATCATGAATTATCATAAGTTATATCATAAATTATATGATTTATCATAAGTTATATCATAAATTATATGATTTATCATAAGTTATATCATAAATTATATAACTTATGTAGATTATCATATAAAATACAGTAGAAACAGACGACTCTTCCAAACATAGAAATGGTCATCCCAGACTGTAATAAACATCTTTAGTTGTTTCTTGTATTCCTTTATCTCTTGGTCGTATTCATTAGACTCAGTCTGCAGTACCTGACATGAGAGTTTAACACCTAAGAATGGTCGTAATTTTCATTGGTTCTTAAACTGGCAAATGTTTGTGATTTCAATGCATAGACTTTGGTATTAACACTTTTGTTTTTCAACCCCGGAGAGAGGCATAATTTTCACCTCATCTCTCTTTCTTTGTTGCGAAGTATATAAAGTTGAAAATCTAACTAAGGATTCTCTGCACTATTCACATTTTTCAGTCTATTGTCCTCATCTTTGTTGTCATTTGTATGATGTTTCGGTCGTTGTACGCTCCGGCCTTCTTCAGGTGCTAAGAATTTCGAACCTTTGTTACAATCACTGGAGTATATCATTCTCATCTCTTGCGTAGAGCCGCTTTTTGGTAGTCATGAGTTATGTCCCTCTGACCCTCTAAGTTACTTGTTCATCACTGCTGTATCTTGGTAAACAAGTGGTGAACAAGTAATGGCACCAAAGGAGGACAATAGTTCGAATAATGTAAATACTGTAAATACTACCTAATCTCAGAAATATAGACAAATAGAATGATCTATTATTAAACGTCGTACGAATGGCAAGAAAGATGAGGACAATAGTCTGAATAATGTAAATACTGTAAAAATAGAATAATCTATTATTAAACGTCGTACAAATGGCAACAAAGATGAGGACAATAGTCCGAATAATGTAAATATAAATAATACCTCATCTCAGAAATAGAGACGAATAATTCTCTCTTGCAAAAATTCTGTGATATTAATAACATTTGCGGTAGGTTGATTCCAGATTTTTTGGATAGAGGCTTCGTTTGTGGATTAATCGTTTGATATTTCTCTCTGTAATATATTTTCATTTTTTTATTTCGTCTTTCTTTTTTATCTTTATTGTTATTTTATTTGCATGATCTAAGATTTTCAGTGTTTCGAAACAAAACTGTTTAGCGTAGTAGCTAGATAAAAAAAAAAATCACACCGTAACTGCGTAACTCCAGGTCAGGAGGATCTCATCAAAAGGAAACATTATACGAGATTTTATCACATCGTCATTGTGACAAGTTCTTTTACTTTTAATCCGCAATAGCAACCAAAATTTATTCAGTTGTCCTTTACCTGAAGAAGAACGACGAGCAACACATTTTCTTTTACAAATACTGCTAAGTCTTTTGAAAAAATTTCCGCGATGTTGATCTAAACTTATTTATAAATGGAACTTTGTCTCTGTGTGTGTCTGTGTGTCTGTGTGTGTCCGTTACCTGGTCAGTACTTAGATGGGTGACCGCTTGGGAATACCAGGTGCTGTAAGCGTATAGTGACGGATGTGCGTGCTTATGGCCATATCACGTTGAATACACCGGTTCTCGCTCGATCACCGAAGTTAAGCCACATTGAGCCTGGTCAGTACTTAGAAGGGTGACGGCTTAGAATACCAGGTGCTGTTAGCGTTTAGTGACAGATGTGCGTTGTGGTGCAGTAGAGATCGGCTCGGAAAGAGAAATCGGGGAGCCGAGTTCGAATTCCAGTTGAATACCCTGCATCCACTTAAGCACTGGTACTCTTGAGAAAGGTATTAATCTGTCCTTTCCCTCCAGTTATGGGTTAAATAAGAGGGTAGGACTTGGGGACCCTGCCTTAAAAACAAATCCCAAGGAATCTTGATACTCGAAAAGAAAAAAAAGTATTATTAGACGCAAAGCTTATATGAAAA
Organism: Ascarosepion bandense; assembly: GCA_037127315.1. NCBI lineage: Eukaryota > Metazoa > Mollusca > Cephalopoda > Sepiida > Sepiidae > Ascarosepion > Ascarosepion bandense. The sequence goes on from JBBBDQ010001156.1 coordinate 378,490, forward strand.
AACAATAAATTGTTGAAAGAAAAAGGTATTAGCAGCAATAAATAAATAAAATTTAGTTGGCAATAAATGACCCGCCGAGGTGTTGATATGCCATAAAAACAAAACAAACAACCAACCACTTTTAGAAGGACTCTTTTGCTATTCCAATGCAGCCTTCGTATTTTGGTTCCACATTTTCAATCTTTCCAGATACTAAAACATCTCTACTACTTCAATTTTACAAATTCTTATATCGTACCCTGTACATTTTATATTTCTGTCAAATGGTCGTCCGTTCTCCTTGCTTTTCTTTAATTACTATCAGATTTCCTGTTATATGTTTTATGCCTCTGCCCCCAACAAAATTCTTTTGATAAACTTATATTCCGCCCACTGTCAATAAACTTGCTTAGAATCATCAGTTCCCTTAGAATAGTCTCGTGTAGTTGAATAAATCTGGAGAGAAGACCCTCATTTGCCTGATGACCGTTTTTACATATAGGCATCTGCTCAATTAATTTTCTATCCGTATATAGCCGTATAGTCTACGGCTATATCGTGTTGAATACACCGGTTCCCGTCCGATACACCGAAGTTAAGCAACATCGTGCATGGTCATTACGTAAATGGGTGACCATTTGAGAATACCAGGTGCTGTAAACGTAAGACCGGTTGGCCAAGGATGGTCCCCCGGTCCTCCAGGTTTGGGGGTTTGGGGGCTTGGGTACAGGGCTAACAACACTGCCCCGTAAAAAACAGTTTGTTACAGAAAAGTTGCTGCCCTATGGACCATTTGGGTGTGATGGATAAATGATGATAAAAGCGGTTTACTCCAAGTATATATATTATGGATGTGCGTTGTGACGCAGTAGATATCAGCTCGAAACAAGAAATCGGGAAGCCGAGTTCGAATTCCAGTTGAATTTCTTACATTCACTTAGAAAATAAATCAATCTGTCTCTTCTTTTTCCGGTTATGGGTTAAATAGCATGAGAGGTTGGGTTCTATAGAGTTGGTTGGCAACCTGTCTACCACAGAAAGTAATGGCAAACTACTGCTTAAAAATCTTCTGCCCAGTCAGTCATATCTCTTTCTAGACATTATCGCCTACGCGTGTTTCACATATGACACTTCACGGATTGATATATACTGGACTATTTTGATATATTTTTTACCTGAGAGTTTAAATAATTTTTTGTGTTTTAAGTTATAAAATGTTTTGATTTGTCTCTGGAATACGATAGCTAGCATTTTCAATTTTTCATTTCTTGCTAGAAACACTGGTGTATGATTTTCCTTATTTCTATTCTGTTCTTGTACCATTCTAGACTAATCTTCGCAAAAATATTTTCCTTATTCGTCTTTCCATCTTCTGTTTGAAATGTTTTTCTACTTATAGTCTTTTTCTACTCTCTCAAATACTTTTCTGTACTCTTTGTTCACGTTTCTCGGCCTCGTTCTTCCAGTTTATCTCAGCTCTCCCTTTTTCCCAACTTTTAACACCTATCACGTGCTTTCCGTCTACTTACTCTCTTTTTGCAATCTTTACTTGCCCGCCTGCGCCTTTCTCACCAGTGGCGTCGTCACCGTTTTTACAGTAGCTCACGACTGCAGCGCCGCCCCCGGTCTTCATTCGTCATCACCACCAATTCCGTCCTACTACTCTTCCGTTTTCATCGGCCCGTACGCCACTCAATTGCGCATTTTCCATCTCGATTCAAGTGTGCGGTTACAATCACAAAACTTGATCAGCACCTCCGGGCATTTTTACCTACTCGACCCGCACTCTTCCGTCGAAGCGTCTGCCCCATTGCAGGAATAAGTGATGATGAGAATATTCGTTCTGAATGTCCTCCACAGGGTGTAGGTTGGGGCGAACGAGAAGTAACAAATGAATCGATATGAACGGAAAAAAAAGTGAGAGAGAAAGAGCCAGGGACAGAGATAAAGAGAGAGAAAGAGAGAGAGAGAGAGAGAGAGAGAGAGAGAAAAACCCAGGGACAGAGATAGAGAGAGAGAAAGAGAGAGAGAGAGAAATAGAGAAAAAGCGTGATATTACCTATTATTCTACTTCCTTTTCAATTTTTTTTAATCTCTTCTTTTTATCCTCTCCTTTTTTTCATCTTCATCTCCTTACTGTTCCGATATATGTTCATTAACTCTTCTTCTTGGTCCAATTTTGTCTAACATTCTGTCTCTTCTTTCTTATTTTTTCGCGTCATTTATTCTACTTATAACGAATAAAGCTTAGTAAATAAATAGCTATATTTATTCTATGCATCTACCGTAGTGATTACTTTTTTTGCGAACTTCAATTCATAGACTAATTTTCTGTGTATGTGGGTTCTGCCAATAGAGACCTCTATACTGTTGCTCTGCAATAGATGAGGCTATCACCTTGTCATTTCAACAGGCGAGTGATCATGGGTATCCACGACTAGCTGACTAGTTGTGGATACCCATGACTTTCATTAAACATACCATCACTCTTAACACTTGTTCTACCGCTAACTGCCACAAAATGAATCAACGTTCATCTAACTAATCTTGCTGTATCAATAAAACCACCGTGAAGATAGCAACAGGAAACCAACCTACTATTTATTCTAAGACTAGCAGTATAGCTCGGCGTTGATCGGGTGTAATGAAAGCTTCAGAACTAATCCATGGACCTGGAGCTCAGACTCTTTGGACGTTGGCACGAAAGACTAAAAAGCAATAGTTGTTTCTAGTTAAAGCGAAACCGTAGACTGAAAGAAACATGAATGGATGTAAGTCAAATTTCGATTATCGATTTTCGAAATTTATCCGGGGTACCTTGACACAAAACCTAGCTAAGAACACTCGCAGACGCTTATAGTACAACTGTAAGTTTTCAAGAAAATCGGTTCAACCGTTTCGGAGTCTATAGGTAACGGATAAACACACAGAGACACACACAGAGACAAAGTTCCATTTATAAATAAGTTTAGATATCAGGTTTTTCTGTAGGGAAGTCAATGCAGGAGACTCTCCTCACTTTCATTAACAGAAATGAGGTTCAACAGAACTAAACATATTTTTTCTATATCTAAACTTATATAAAATATGGAATTTTGGCTGTGTGTGTGTCCGTAACCACACACAGACACCCACACACACAGACAAAGTTCCATTTATTAATAAGTTTAGATGTTTCACACAATGTTAATATCAGAGATAACGGCTTGAAGTTGGGCAACCGTTGAGATTAACTTTTCAACCTGCAAGGAAAGACATGTTCAACAAGATTTATTATTAGCGGACGCAATCTTCACAATATAAGATATATAAAAGCGTTGATAGGAGACGCAGAGAGGAAAATACAGGAGCTCGCACAGAAAGTAGTAAGTTTGAAGAAACGACTAAGCATATATTGTAAGAAGGCAGAATTTTTCACACTGCTTGTTTTGCAGCCATATGTTATAGTTTCTCTGCGTGGGACAAATGTAAGTATGTCTATAAAATTCTGTGTGCATGATGGCATAACACGCTCTCTTAGAACAAAGAATGTTTGTCATTCGCGTTTCTGCCAGTTATTCCCTTCCATCCGTGTATTAAAATAAAACGTACGCGTAAATCTCTTACTTTTACCAGATAAAAATACTAGCTTCTACAATATCAAAGCAGCTTGCTTTTCAAGGTGACATCCTTGCGCCATTTCTTGTCGTTGTTATTGAGAACTTCACTCGACAATCATCATCATTTACGTATCAAACAAGACGCTCAAGTCGGTATCTTACAAAACGCTTGATAGATATTGACTATGCAGACACCCTAGCAATCACTGCAGACACATTTTTCAATTTAACAGTTCTCCTACATCATCTAAGAAATGCTACCAACGATGTGGCATTTAGTGACGGATGTGGTGCAGTAGATATCAACTCGGAAAGAGAAATCGGTGAGCCGAGTTCGGATTCCAGTTGAATATCCTGCATTCACTTAAGCACTGGTACCCTTCAGAAAGGTATTAATCTGTCCCTTCCCTCCAGTTATGGGTTAAATAACAGGGTAGGACTTGGGGACCCTGCCCTTAAAACAAATCCCAATTAATCTTGATACTCGAAAACAAAAAAGTATTACTAGACACAAAAAGAAAACTTATAAATACAACAATTTATTGTTGAAAAAAAATAGGTATTACCAGCAATAATTAAATAAAATTTAGTTGGCAATAAATGACCTGTCGAGGTTGATATGTCATAAAAACAAAACAAAAATCTTGTTCATGAGTCATGTCACTTATGGATGTCTCAATTATTTTTATTTCACTTAGCTCTCTAAGCTTGTTCACAACTGCTGTAGGAGGTATTGAACTCAGAGCACTATGGCTGAAACCACTGGATCCAACCAATGCTTTTATCCAATGGTCTGCGTGTCCGTGAGAAACGTCGTAAATATGGCCACAAAGATGACGACAACAGTTCGAACAATGTAAATAATTACAATACTACAAAAATATGTTTAAATCTAGTTAAATATTGAAAATAATTATTAACGAAAATGATTTTAAGTGTATGTATATATTAATTGTCGGCTTTGTTACATATCTGGAACATAAGTGATCTGCCGCTTATTTTTAGTACACATTTGTATAAAGTTTCTAATAAAAAAAAACTGTTTAAATTACACTAATTGTTTAGTTACTGAAGAAAGATATTATTCCAGTTTGCATCACACTATTAGTGATATTATTGTTTCTATATCTTTTATTATTTGGTGCTGCTAGTGCGGACATTCATGAGTCTCTTACCCCAACTATTAAGGTCCTGGGTCAAAATCTAAAGATCATGAGGGGGAAATTCTGTGTCATAATATAGCTGGTCAGTGTAGGTTGTTGTTGAGCAATCAATCCGCGTAGCTCTATGATTAGGTGTCCAGACCAGCAAGTATCTCATGGATTTGATTTTCTCGTCAGCAGGTCCAGTAAAGAGCATTCTGCGTTTGCGTAAGATTGTAAACGTATCAGGATGGTTTCATTGAGATGTGATCTAGCTGGATGTTTTTTCGAAGAGATGTTAAGTGAAGTTCTGAGAATCCGATTGTAGCTTTAGAGTTTTAGATAATGTCTAAATGTTTTAGACAATGGCTAATTAGGGAGTTGTGGTACAGTAGATATAGACACGGAACGACAAATCGGGGTGCCGAGTTCGAATTCCAGTTGAATTTCTTGCATTCACTTACGCACAAATACCCTTGGGCAAGGTATTAATCCGTATCTTCCCTCCAGTTATGAGTTAAATAATAGAACAGATCGGGTTCTATATCCTTGGCTTGCAAAGAGTCTACCGCAGGAAGCAGTCACATCTCACATAAGGCTTCTACTCGGCATAAATTGGGGATCAGTTTTATATTGTTATGAAGTTATATAATAATATAATACATCTATTCCCCCTCTACCTATGAGTCAAATAATAGGACAGATTTGTTTCTGTAGCCATGGTTGGCAACCAGTCTACCGCAGAAAGCAATGGCAACCCACTGCGGGATAATCTTCTACCCAGTCAGTCACGTCTCTTTCGAGACACGATCGCCCAAGCGTGTATCGCGTATGGCACTTAACTGACTGACTAGGTAGTGACTCAATCCATTAACACTGTCTCTACACTGGTTCGAAAGAATTTCCGCTTGAGGTTGTCTGTTAGATGTGATTTCGAAATTATTCCATTTTATTTAAGGGGCCCTAGACTTAACTGACTGAAAGTGCTTGATATCAGTGTAGAGATAGTGCATTAATAGGCTTGGCAACAATATCTCTTTTATACAGCTTTCATAAAAAATGACAGACAACGTATATTTACGACGTTTCTCACGGACACGCAGACCATTGGATAAAAGCATTGGTTGGATCCAGTGGTTTCAGCCATAGTGCTCTGAGTTCAATACCTCCTACAGCATGAATATTTTTATATAATTTTTTATGTGCTCGTATAATTTTTTTTTTCTTTTGGAACTTAGATTATTTAAGAATTGTCCAAACGTTTGTTATTTCAGGCACTTTCGGTTATGCCTTTAGCCATTATCGATAATTAATTTTGTTTTGCTTATAAATAAACATGTAGAAAGTTTATGAATATAGAGTCTTATATAGGTTTAGTTTCGAACACGGTAAGCACATTGTTACCTTGTTCATAATTGATGTTATTATGTGTAGGATTTCTCTTTTTTTATTTTTCATCTTATTTTGCAAGTGGATGATGCTATTATGTATATATTAACAACGAGGATATGACGGTGAGGTCCTGGCATATCTCGATATGTGTTGAAATGAGATCGCATGGAACTGTTGCGGGAAAGATGTAAGGTAAATGAAACACACACACACACACACACACACACACACACACACGTATATATATATATATATATATATATATATATATATATATATATGGTAATGGTTTTAATAAAATAATTCTCAATGTAATACAACCAACAAAGCAATTAAATATATAATAATAAATTTACATATTGTCACTCGCCGATACAGTGCAGTACTGTTATTTAATAACTTAGCAACCTAACATAGAAAAAAAGCACTGCTCTCTCTAAATATTTCTGGCAATTAATGAATGACAATAAAAATTATTTTATTACCTGGGACATCTTAGCAAAGGCCTAATAGAAAGAAAATAGATATAATTAATGCCTTACTTAAGAAATAGTTCTCTTATGATATTTAAATAACTCTAGCTAATTAAACAACAGAAATGAATTGATGAATACATGTAGGTGTAAAAATAAATATCTACTTAAATATGTTAATCCAGATCCATTTTAATTTAGATTATTCTTAATACATATTAATTTCATTTCAATTATTTGTTTTAAAATAGATTAATTTTTAATATAATATAAATACTGTATTTTAAAAGATCAAGTAATTTTCCCTCTTAGAAATTCTAACCGGAAGATATACCCTACTGATAGGACGTACATTCCAACAGATAATACCATTAATCAACAATTTCGCACTTACACACCAGATTCTTCGAGGGTCGAACGGTCAAAACGAGAGACACATTAACTTAATTACCAATAACCCCAACCAACCCCCACGACAACAACGTGCCAAATATAAACAGAGAATGATTCCAAACCTTTATTTCTCCCGATGATGTGTTTGGGTTCCAAACACTGAAACAGCCATATGATTGTAGAGAAGAGGACATATATAGAAGAAATTATGTACATGTTCTAAAACATAATTTATAATAAATATTCACAGCTCTATACACCATATATAGAGCACTGCTTTAAATTAATGTTTTGGACAGGAACATTTTTTTTTCTCTCCTCATTCTATAATCACTGGGATATATATATATATATATATATATATATATATATATATATATATATATATTGTTCATTCAGCAATAAATTAAAACACTCTCAGCTATTGGGCGTGTATAATGATAATAATAATATACACGCTAAAAAGTCTGCCTCATTCTACTGAGCGGCCGTAACTCAGAGGTAGAATCGCCGACTGACGCCAATTCGGTCGGGTTTCAATCCTGGGTAAAAGGTAATCTGCTGTCTAACCGTACTGATGAGCTGTGATACAGCGAAACAGATCTGTCTGTGGATGAATGTATATATATACAATACTTTGTTTGAACATCATGGCTGGTGATCTGCTATAATCTATATGAGAGTAGTCGGAAGGGTTTCCCGATACAACCAGTAAAATGGTACGCCTCTCGCCAACCCCCTTGTGTTAAGCGTCCATCTGCACCTCAGAGGTCAATTCCTTTAACATTGGACAGAAGAACCTCTGAGAGGAGGGAAGAGGTAAACTCAGCATTCCTTTTGAAAAAGAATTGACAAGCAATGTTCGATTTTGCCTTGAAAGTCTCCATGGAACAGAATTACAGCCGAAATTTTGTGACCACAGCGTTGCAAAATGTACTAACAGAATAAATGATGAATGAATGGTAAGTAATGATCTTATATAAAACTAAGAATTCGGAAGTGAAAATATGTTAATAGAGAAATGCTGAATAAAACATTAAGTTGATAAGAAACTGACTTTAACACCTTCGTTATAACATCTAGAAATTGATTTTAATTAACTATCAATCTACATATTTAAAAAAAAACAGTATATAATTATCTATTTACTATTAATCTTCATATCTATCTATCTATCTATCTATCTATCTATCTATCTATCTATCTATCTATCTAGCAATTTCATTTTATTTTTGTCTCTCCCTCTCTATATATAGGTATTTTAAAATATTTCTCTCTCTCTCTCTCTCTCTCTCTCTCTATTTATCTATTTCTGTACATCCGAATCTATCTATCTATCTATCTATCTATCTATCTATCTATCTATCTATCGTAGTCTGTCTATATCTATCTATCTATCTATCTATCTATCTATCTATCTATCTATCTATCTATTAATTTCATCTTATTTTCGTCTTTCCCTCTCTATATATAGGTGTTTTAAAATATATTTCTCTCTCTCTCTCTTTCTCACTCTCACTCTATCTATTTATCTCTGTACATCCGAATCTATCGATCGGTCCTAATTTCTATCTATCTATCTATCTATCTATCTATCTATCTATCTATCTATCTATCTATCTATCTATCTATCTAAGATTGTTCACCTCTTGAGCGATCCGTCTTGTTTTCAAAAAGGAAAAGTTCATTTTTAGCCGGATTATTCACTAAATTAGATCTAGCTCTCTAAAACCGCCGCAAACAAATTGACAGTGCGACACGTCTGCAGCAAGTGATATGTCAACAATGGCAACTCAGGCTTAAAGCGCTCAAGTAAAGTAATGAAAACGTTTAATCTTGTCTAGTTTTAAAAAACAACGTTAAAAAAAAATTGTCAGAGTCTACACAACTGAAATTCTTATGACGTATCTGTTTGCTTCTTCATATTGGCTCACAGGGAGAACATTGAACAGATTTGAACGGATGCCCAGAGTAGGATCCTAACTCTTCTATTTCAAATTTCTTTTTCAGATTGCCCTGTAAAAGAGCAAGTTAAGAATCTAAAAAAATTGTTAGTCTTTAGGCAAAATTACAGAAGAATATCTGAACAGACAGAAAGACATAGATAGATAGATAGATAGATAGATAGATAGATAGATAGATAGATAGATAGATAGATATGAACAAACTGGAATAGACAGTTATAAACAGACGGGGTTAGATAGATAGATAGATAGATAGATAGATAGATAGATAGATAGATAGATAGATAGATAGATTTGAAAAAACTGGAAGAGACAGTTATGAACAGCCGGGGAATAGATAGATAGATAGATAGATAGATAGATAGATAGATAGATAGATAGATAGATAGATAGAAACTCACCCATCTGCGATTCTCTGTATCCAGATGCTCAGTTATCCAAACGACGCTTGCTAACTAACAATTCTCTGAATCCTCCTATATACATACTACAATGTCAGCATCTTATCAAGTGTCACTTCCTCCCGAAATCTTTCATTTGTCTATTTATTTAATTTATTTGTTTTTTAATTCTTTTCACAATGTGCAATTGCTTTGAACATTCCAATACAACCAGATTCATCAATCTCTGATAAAGTAATTTAAAGCCAGGTTTTAGGTGTTCTGATTATAGCCTTGACTGATTGTACCAAAATGCAATAGACCCAATATAGATATAAATTTAAGAAGAATTATATGCTAAATAAAATCATCCGCTGAAACAACCAATTTCAAGCGCAGAATTTGCCCTCGAATGACGACCAACAGAGAAAGATATCAGTACTTTTCAGATGAACACAGACGAGACGGCTTCTAGATGATACTGGTCGAATGAAAGCAGAACAAATTGATCTTAAATCTGTGTCATTCGGAAATAGAAACAATGAAGCTTTTGCCTGTTTCATTATCTGACAGTTGATGAAGACACATTTAAAAATTTAACTTGTCTTCGATTCCCTATCGCTAATTAATTGATCACCTTAATATCTACTCGGTAGCCTTACCCGTCTGTCACCCTCCCTCTGACATTTCCTAAATATAGCCACTCTTTCTCATCTTTTTTCCTATGTAACCACCTAACCACTCTTTCTTATCACTTTCCCCTATGTAACCCCCTAACCACTCTTTCTCATCACTTTCCTCTATGTAACCCCCTAACCACTCTTTCTCATCACTTTCCCCTATATAACCCCCTAACCACTCTTTCTCATCACTTTCCCCTATGTAACTCCCTGCGCAACAGTGGCAGTGAAATGCCTTGCTTGGGGTGAAATGGTTAAAATAATACACTAACAAGTGATAAGTGTATGTACAAAATTGTTAAAATATATATCTATATAGTTTTTTTTTTTTTTAGCAACAAAAATATAATAGATATAATAGTTAATTAATAATGCTGATCTTAATTTTATAAAATTCTAATACCAATGCCCACCAAGATTAATTTTAAGTCTTCCCACATATTCTCCAAAGTAAAAGTTGCTTTACTCTGATTGGTCCACATTGTACATACAATAATGCCTCCCTGATGAAAGAGGTCTTGCTTGTTCTTAACCTTTTAAAGCCATTCATTTCGAAATAACAACATCACTTGAAAAGACACAAAAAGTGTCGAAACAAAATAGCTACTTTTGTAGTGATATTATAACATATCAATGTTATAATTTATTAATAAATATTATTATATATATATATATATATATATATATATACAAGTATGGGTGGAATAATATTCCCCATCCAAAGAAACACTATTTTTAAAAAAGTGCTCAATACAAAGTAGAGCTAATAATAATAATAATAATAATAATATATATATATATATATATATATATATATATATATATATCGACGGATATATCGACGAATCCGGTAATAGCTTTAAATTTTGCTTCAATAATCACAAACTAAATATACGACAAAAAAAATGTATACTCTCCAATTGCAGCCCATTTTAATCAACCTGATCATACTTTAGAAAATTGCAAATGTTTACTAATAGACTCCAGTTTTAGTTCTACATGCACACGCAGAAAGAAATAAAAACACTGGATTTTAAAATTAAATACAAACAAGCTAGGATTAAATAGGGACTTAGGTGTGTTGAATCTTTACAAATATTTCAATAGCTAAAAACTTTTTCAGATATTTCAAGAAATTTTTATCTAAAACAAACAGATTTTCTCTACGGACGTGCCGCATGTTGTGAACAAACACACCACGTGATGTAAACACAAAAAATATTCGGACGCTATCGTGAAATACGTTTCTAATTCAAATTTAAAAATCACTCGTTTCTGATGAAGGACCGAGGGCGGTCTGAAATATAAAATACAATAATAAAAATAAACAAATACTGTCCCAAAAAAAAGTACATTTTTAAATTCAAAACTTTTTATTAATATTCTTTCCTATATATATATATATATATATATATATATGTATGATCGTGATGTATACATCGATAGATAGATAGATAGATAGATAGATAGATAGATAGATAGATAGATAGATAGATAGAATACATCACTATCTAATATGCGCAAATGATATATATGTGTCGTCGTCTATTACGTTTTTTTCTTCTTCCTTCACGAGCTCGTTAATAACGGCAAACGATGCAAACTGCAAAGAGGAACGATCGTTTTATTTACTTCTTTATGAGAATATACAAGAGGGACAATCGACAAGTTTATCTTCATACCCTGCCTGGTGACAAACGCTGCTGGTGGCGCCAGGGGGGGGGGGCGGTACCGCCATAGCCACCGAAACCGTGACATCACCCCTGGTCGGCGGCTGAGGAAGACAGGGTATTGCATGTGCTAACATACGATGTATGTCACAAATATATATATATATATATATATATATATATATAGGGTGTTGCATAAAAATCCGACACTTGACAAAATGAAAACAAAATAGGCAATAAAGATAAAAGTTGTATATGCAGAGATGCGACAATTTATCTAGCAACATTTAGTAAAACATTTAGTAATACATTTTACATTATTTTCCAAAGAAACTGCCGCCGCCGGCGACGACCATCTCAAGGCGGGCTCGAAAGGTGTCACACTCTCTGGCGCAATGACCTTGTCCACAGCGGCGAACGCCTCCACGATGGTAGCTTTCAGTGAGTTGACCGGGTTGTGGGTGTACTTGTTGGTCTTGGCCTCGGTCACGCACCCAGATGAAATAGTCAAGGGGGTTGCACTCGAGTGAGGAGGGCAGCCACAATTCCGGCGACCAATGGTCAGGAACATTGTTAAGCAGCCACGCCTGGGTCGTCTTGACCTTCTGTACAGGAGCAGAGTCATGCTGGAAGACGTAGGGCATCCAGAGGCGATTTCGTCCATCCAGAGCTTTACCACGCTCCTCAGCACCTCCTGGTAGATCTGTTGCCCTGTTTCTGCTGAAAGACCCAATGTCTGGCAAAGAACTCTACACCATGTCAAGCAAGCAGGAGAACACAGTCATGGCGGTCAGACAATTTCTGGGACCACATCTAGGTAGGTAACTCCTCAGATTGCACCTCCTTGACTACTGAGTGTGAGGCGCAATTGAACGAGTGACCAACAAATGCCTTTGTTACATCTGTCTGTCTTTCCTTCTATCTGGCCAGTCAGTGTCAGGTTCTTCAGGCTTTCCTTCTTCATTGCGTGTCCCACGAACTGCAGTTGTCTCTTTCTGATGCTCAGTATTAATTTCCTTTTCGTTGCCATTCTTTCCAACACCTCATCGCTGCTTGCATGCTCGGTCCACGATATCCGCAGCATCCTTCTGTAGAACTACATTTCCGCTGCTTCCAGTTTTGTCCTCATTTTCGATGATATTGTCCAGCATTCACTGCCGTATTGAAGAACTGATATCACATAGCAATCCAGCACTCTTTTCTTTGTTTCTAGTAAAATTTCCCTGTGTATTAGTACTTTACTCAGCTTCTGGAACGCATCCTTTGCCATGCCAATTCGTCTTCGGATCTCTGTGTCGCACTTTCCATCTCCTGTTAGAACACTTGGATGCTCAATCCTTTAGTCACTGTAGCACAATGAAAGGATCCCGCCTACCCAATTTTACTCACTTTCCATCTCCTGTTAGAACACTTGGATGCTCAATCCTTTAGTCACTGTAGCACAATCAAAGGATCCCGCCTACCCAATATTACTCACTTTCCAAAAGTGCCAGACGCTGGAATCGCTTCCTCTAGACTGATAACATCAAGAAGTAATCTTCCTGACAAATCGACTTTGGTGAGATTCGAACACGGGCTTCATACTTAAAAAAATGAACATTCTAATCGCTCGGCCTCGGGCTCTGTAACAAGATCCACAGATAACTTTATGTTAATGTTAGAGCAAGAAATATAACTACGAATACTACTTAATGTTGTAAAGAACGCGGAAACAAAAAACAAATCTGCATTTGTAAGAAGACTGAATATATAGTTGTTAGCAAAAGAGCCAGCCTATGAGAAAATTTACAAACTGGAAATGTAAAATCAGGAAAATACATACATTTAGCTATCTGGGAAATTTCTTAACTGAATTACTACGAAATGATATAAAATACTGTTGTGATATATGTTCGGGTGCTCCTGCTATTCGTTTCGATCTTCTCGAAAAAGAAGGGCCTGCAATGTAATCGGTCCTGACTTTGCATCTCGGACGTGGCTGCCCTCTGTCTTTTCTATAGATATTGTCATGGCAACTACACTGAGGGGCTTTTTTTTTCCTGGTGTTCCGACCACATGAATTTAAGCGTTCCACTAGATTGGTTTCTAGGTCCTACTATATTACCGTTGAAATAGTTAAATTAAATCAGCACTTCTACTCAACTTTTCTCGCACTTCCAGCTGTGGAACTCGCTTCTGTTCACTTTATTTCATGATAGGTGCCTTTTCCAAAAATTTAAATGCAAGTCAATGGTTATCTTCTATCTTCTTGAATCCCGTTCATCTTTTATCCTTTCTTTAATACCGACTGTACCCTGTCTTGTCTCTTTCTGTAATCTCCTGCGCATTAGTGATGATCCCGCGTTGCTTGGGGTGAAATGATTGTTTTTTTTTTCTTTTCAGCTACAAGACCGTCAATATTGAACAATTTTTTTAATGTGGTTAAATTTACAAAAATGGTGTTCTGCAAACGGTTCCGAAGAATAAAATAGACGGAATATGAATAGAATGGGCAAGTTTTAAGTATCAGATATTCATGGCATATGATTTGAAATATATAGTTGAAATTTCTGGGACAACTATTTCGCAAAGAGAACTTGAACATTTTGATACTCACAGGACATGTTGAACACAAGAGGAGCAGGCCATCATAGTGAGTAATGCAATTGCTAGGTATAGAAACCTCGTAAAATTTTGGCTGTAAGTCAATTGGAAGAGAAAGTAAGGAGTAACCAACGATTAGAGAGGTACACAGGATAAGAAAAATTGTAGATTGACATTCTAGCTCACGACCTAAAAGGACATGGCATACGGAAAAAGGATAATGCAATGGTAAACGGCTATTTATTATTTTAGTAGCTCAGGATGTGTAGTTGTAGGATGTGTGATTTGGTACAGTGAAGATTAGTTCGGAACAAGAAATCGGAAAACCCAGTTCGAATTCCAGTCGAAGTAGTTATATACATTTACGCGCAAATACATTTGGGAAAGGTATTAATTCTCTCTTTGGGTTAAATAGCAAGATAGATTAAGTTCTATAGTCTTGGTTGGAAGCTGCAAAAATTAATGGCAACCTACTGCGGGAAAACTTTCTGCCCAGTTAGTCATGTCTTCTTGAAGACAGGATCGCCTAAGCGTGTATCACTTATGGCAGAAAACGAAATGTTTGTGAGAAGTTTCGTCAAAATGTAACAAACAATAAAAATAAGACATAAGAAAGTGATTAGTAATAATTCCTTTTTTTTATTTTTTTTATTTAGTGCTGTCTTATTTAAAAAAGATGTTGTGAAAGGTCTCTAAACTCTCTGTTTATAAGGGTCGTTATGAATGAAGACATTACAATAAAAGTTATCCGGATAACTCATTTTTAAATTTGAACGGAACTAATATTGTCTTTGTGGACTTGACGCTATTGTACTTAGCTAATTTTAATCTCACGCGTGCAAAAACACGCAGGATAGATTTAATAGTTTTATTATCTCAAGGGATCAAAATCGTAAATTAGGAAAAAAAAAAAAAGAAAAGCAAAACAAAACAAAACCTTTTGACCGATGGGAATCCTCTTTAGAATCACCTTAAGGGAGGATACCATATGTTTGTTACGAAGAATCATTCCATCGTGACGCATACTGCCCCATTCTTTTCGGTGAAAATATTTGTGTTTAAACTTCAAAGTTAAGGAAAGAAAAAAGCAAGCAGGGCTAATAGGTGCAGTTTCCATTATTGGGTGTGGCGAAGGGGTAGTGTTCTGTTTCGTTGTTTTTTTGGGGGGGGATGGGTAAAGGAAAATGCAGAGAATTGATTAGCTTTGATTAATTTATTCGCTTGAGTTTACTTGACATTTTTTGTTCTTTTATTTTTTCTTATATTTGTTTTCTATTTTGTTTTTTACTTTCTCTACAATAAATAAATAAAGAAGCGAGAGGTGCAAAACAGTTTTGAAGCAACTTTCCTTCCAATTTTCATTTTTTTCTAAAGAAACTCTTTTTATAGATGGAAATACTTGATTAATTATTTTTACTATGATTATTATTATTATTGCTATTATTTCGTTTTTAATTTTTTCATATTTTCGTTCTTTATATATATATATATATATATATATATATATACAAACTCATTGTGCTTATGTATATACATATACACACACACACATATATGTATATAAATATGTGCGTTGTGGTGCAGTGAAGATTAATTCGGAACAAGAATGGGTTTATATATATATATATATATATATATATATATATATATATATATATATAAGCACAAAGAGTTTGTTTCTTTAACTGACCAGGTTCAGGCTAGCTTTCAAGTTTCGTTATGAAACTGTTATAATGTTCTCACTCGTCAGGGCTACTTTTATATCGAACACTGAAATGCATACCCGAGGATCTCCGTTGAAAACGATCTCATCAGCAGTCAAAATTTGCTTAAAAATGATTGGATGTTTTGGGGGGATTACAACAAACCACAAGTAGAAATGAGATCCAAAAGATTTTATTTACACTTAGATCGTGTGGAACTCAAACATTTGAAGGATTTGTGTACCCAAGCGATATAAGTTACCCAAATTCACTTAGTGCTCATGAATGGTAGATTTTGATAAGCTTAGATTTTGATTAAGCTTCTGTTAATTCAAACAATGTGTAATGCTCTTTATTCTCAATGAATGTCTTAATCTAGTCGTCATCTGTAGTGGGGTTCTGCCTCAGTGTTTTTCATCAGTACGTCTACAATCACCAAATATAAATTTAACGAATCCCTTCCGTAGAGTTTTGTCAACTATACACTTTTACCGTACATAGCACTTATCTTTTTGATTGTTTTCAAGGCATTCTTGCCTTTATGATAAAAAAATTAATTGTCGGAAATGCACCTAATAATCTTCTTTTTCATAGATATGCGAAATTGACAAGAATTAATTTTAAACTTTCATTTTCAAGAGATAGTTTGAAGTGTGCTCTAATTCGAAATGTAAGCATATTATATGTGTCGATAAATTTCACGTGTTCTAATCTTTGGAACATGAACGACAAAAAATCAGCATCATCGTTCCGAAAACTCAACATATAGTTATTATTATTATGTCATTTTTCATCATATTTCGATTTCTGCTTTGGTCTCACTACCAACCAAGTCTGCGGGGAGACCTAAGGCAGGTAGTGGCGTGTTGTTATGGCTCCATTTCATGTTTTTCTATCTTCCCTATCATCCCCAGCATTACATAGATAAAGTTTTCCTTAGTGTGTGGGCTGTACTTAATAAGACAATTTTTTGTATATCTCTTAAGCTGGGGTTTCCAGGGATTCTTTCAATGTGTTGTTTTGTTCCATTTTTTATCATTCCAAGTGCACCTACTATCACTGGCACAACTCTTGTTTTCAATTTCCACATTTTTTCTATTTCAATTTCCAGGTCTTTATATTTTGACAGTTTTTCAAATTCCTTGATTGCTATGTTACAATCCGCTGGACAAGCCATATCAATTAATAGACAAGTTTTCTCCTTCTGGTTTTTAACAATAATGTCTGGCCTGTTTGCTTCATTTTTTCTGTCTGTGTAGATGGTGTAATCCCATAGAATGGTTACATCTTCTATTTCTGTAACCGGTGCTGGATGATGTTCATACCAGTGTTTGTTTACAGATTTTCCATAATGTTTGCACATTGCCCAATGTAAATATTGCCCAACTCTATCGTGGCGATTTTCATATTCATTTGGGGCAAGCACAGAACAGCCTGAGATTAGGTGGTCTATTGTTTCTTGGTGTTTATCACAAAACCTGCATTTTGGATCCATATTATTATGCATAATATTTGCCCGAAAGTTTCTCGTGAAAAGACTTTGGTCTTGTGCTGCAAGAATAAAGCCTTCAGTTTCAGACTTTAATCCAGATGCACGTAACCATCGATGAGTATTAACTTTGTCAACATTGGATTTATTGACATGTACTGGATATTGGCCATGCAGGGGTTTGTCTTGCTAGCGCTGTTTCATCTGTTCAAGAGCTTTAACTTTGGCTTTCATTTTCATATTTTTTGCCGCAATAGTTGGTTCTTGGCTTCTGTTTTGCTTTTCTACAGAATCTACTAACTGTAAATCTTGTTTGTATTTACTGCCTTCTTTTATTATTGAATATTGTTTCTTTCTTTCTTCATGTTGCCTTACTAATTGTATCATCCAATCCTTTGTTGTTTCTATGTATGTTAGTAAGCCAATAGTTGTTGTCTTGTATGAAGATTCCAGCTGAATAAGACCTCTTCCACCTTCTTTACGGGGTATGTATAGACGGTCTACATCAGCCTTTGGATGATGCATCTTATGCTTAGAAAGAAGCTTTCTTGTTTTAGCATCCATTCGCCTGATGTCGTTTAGAGTCCAGTTTAAGATGTTAAAGCTATATTGGACAACTGGGATTGCAAGGCTATTAATGGCCATAACTCTGTTCTGTGAATTTAATTCAGTTTTTAATATCATTCGTAGCCTTCTATAGTACTCTTTACGCACTATTTCTTTTATTTTTTATGGTGAATGTTTTCGCTCTCATTTACACCTAGGTATTTATAAGCTTCTTCTGGTTTCAATTCTTTTATTGTTACAGCAGGGTCTAGGCTAATTGAGGATGTTTCTTGTATTGATCCACGTAAAACTGTAGCTTTAGCACATTTATTCAAATTGAATTTCATTCCAATGTCTTCGCTGAAACATTTTACAGTTTGCAGAAGACCTTCCAGCTCATTATCATTCTTAGCATATAACTTTAAGTCATCCATGTAAAATAGATGGCTTATTTTCTTTTGGCCTATTTTATAACCACATTCTGTCTTATTAAGTTGACTGGTTAGTGCTATTAATGATATGCAGAATAGTAAGGGAGATAAAGAATCACCTTGAAATATACCTCTTTTGATGTTTATTTCATCAGACTTATAGGTTCCATTTATATGATTGAGGTAAATGGTTGTTTTCCATATAGACATGCACTGTTTGATGTAATTGATGATGACGGGCGATATCTTGTATATATTTAAAGTCTTTAAAATCCAGTAATGTGGCACACTATCGAATGCCTTCAATAATCTATCCAGGCTAAGATTTTTCTTTGTACTGTAGCAGTTTTCCAGGATCATTTTGTTAATTAGCAATTGGTCTTTACATCCATAACAGCCACGTTTGTACCCTTTTTGTTCAAGCGGTATCATGTCATTTCTTTCTAAGAATAAATATGTCTGTTTTGTTAAAATAGATGTTAATAGTTTATATGTTGTCGGAAGACATGTAATTGGTCTGTAGTTTTTCGGGTCATCCATGCAGGCATTTTAGTGGGATCGTCAACCATTTCTTGAAGTTCTTTGGATAGTTTTTTATGTGCTGTATTTAAATAATATAGCCAAAAGTTAGGAATTTTATCTATACCTGGGAATTTCCAATTGTGTACTTTTTTAGTGCAAATTTAACATCCTCTTCTGTAATTCCAGCCCATGTTCTGTTCTGTTGTTTTTATTTTGATGTTCAATTTTTTTGTTGCTGCTATTGCTGATGCATATATTGCTTCATTGAGATTTGTATGAGTGTCTTCATCCAAGATTAATTTGAGTGCTGCATTGTAGAGTTTAATAGTTCGGAGGTTATTCATTGTTGGTTGTAATTTTGGGAGCTGTTCTCGTTCCTCCATTGTAATATTTTGTATTTGACTTAGATGGTTTTTTATTTCTTCCTTGGCTTCCTGTATACTGTTCTTATTTTCCGTCAAATAATTATGTTCGATGTTTTCTGAACTCGTTTTATTTTCGTCTTTTAACTGACTCAGATCACACCTTTCCAGCACTTTTAAACTTACAGCATTATCTTCGCAGTGATTTGTGTGTTTCACGGTTTCTACATTATGACCTGTGGCTTGTTTGATGTTATTATTTTTATTTCTGATTCTGATTCCGGTTCCTTTTCATATTTTGTTGATTCGTCTCTTCTTGTTACAATTCTTTTAATTTCATTAATTTCAGCCTCTGTCAATCGGTTATTACGAATAATGTACCTTCGTACATTGGCTAATTTATTTTCGTCAATATACTTTCTATTTGCTTGATCAACTTTTTCACGCCAAATGTCATATGTTTGGCGAGTCATGCTTTTTTTAGGTTTGAGTAACGCTTCATGAAATGCAGTCATAACGACTTTGTACTCCTCACGAGACCATTTTATTTTTGCTTTCTTTAAATATACGGTTGTAGATCTAGCTGGAGAATTTTCAGGACCATCATTAGGGACCTGAAGATTCATTCTTTGTGTAGGAGTTTGTTCCTATGGCAGATTTTTCGACCTCAGGTAGGTTCCCTCCTGAAGGACGGGCTCCCTGTTTATCCACTGGAAGAGCCATACTGGACTTTTTATTTCTATTTGTATTTCTCATGTTTTTCCCACGAGTGACGCACGGGTCCAAAAGTCCACCCAAAGTTGCCCGGCACGTTGGGTAACGGTCTTTTACAAACAGGGTCCCGAAGCCTGTAGGGGATCGTTTGTGATCTCATAACGCAGTAGCCATTCACTCCTAGGCACGATTAACACCTTGAGTTGCGGGTTGTTGTTCGGAGTTTTCCTTCTCCTAAATGGGCTGCCAAGCGACAGCTGACATAGACGCGATTAGAATTCAAGGAGAAAGACGCTGGTTAAAAAAAAAAACAAAAAAACTTTGGCGTAGCAACGGCTCAACGAAACAAAACATCACTACTAGAGTATTTTGTTAAAAAAAAATGTAATAATTTGTTCGTCTACTTTATATTCATTTATTTTTTCAATAAAGTCGTTGGTCAAAAATAGGGTTATAAGAATAAGATTAATTAAATAAGTAAATTAAATCAATAACTAAATAAAAACAAATATATAAATAAATACGTAGTCTTTCTGTAAAATAATACCGTAGAAATTGTTTTTCATCGGATTTAATTTATTTTCTTGTTGTTTTGTTTTGTTTTGTTTTTTGTTTTTAAGAAAATTATAATAGTTAAAAAAAAAAGTATTACGAAATATCGACAGCTAAAGGAAATATAATACGGATGATTTTATTTAGGTTCATTTAAAGAACAAACAGACAGATTAAAATAAAACAGAATTTCATAAAAAAAAATAAAACAATTCAATAAAATGAAATAATATATGAAGAAAAATTCATGTTTATGTTAAGAAAAAAAAAAGATTCAAAAAAAAAAAATTGATAATATCTAAAGAAAAATTCCTGTTTATATTAAAACAGAATTTCAATATTGAGAAAAAGAAAAATTCAAAGAGAGAGACGCTCGTTGAAAAAACAAACTTGGACGTAACGGCCGTTCAACGGAAAAAAAAATCATCACTGCACTTAGAGAGTATTGTTAAAAGAAAAAAAAATTATTATTATTATAATTGTTGTTGTTGTTGTTGTTGTTGTTGCATACTGTAATTCAATAGTAATTCAATAGCTATAAAATTTCGTTGTTTAATATACCATCATCAGTGAAATTTACTTGGTTATATATATATATATATATATTCAAAATAATAACTAAATAAATTCTGCAAGTATCTAAGTTTTAAATTTATACTAAGATAAACTTTAAGCAAAACCATTAACAAACAGAACCTAATTCCGTTACAATCCGGCGCACTAAGGCGTTGGATAAGAGGGGGGAAAAAAGAAATCTGCGGAATAAAGACAAGACATACGTTACTCCGCAGTAAAGAAAAAAACCCCAAACGGAACCAACCACAAAAAAAAGAAAAAGTGCTCGATACAAAGTACAAACGAAACGCAAAATACAAACGAATGCAAAAGTAGAGCAAAGATACACAAAGAATCTCAAGCTAGCCAAAACCTACCGCGGTTTCACACTACGGCTCGTCAGGGCAAAGGCAAAACCAAAGATGTATATATATATATATATATATATATATATATGAAAAATGCGAGAAGCCGTGAACAATTTGTTTAAAGTGAAGCGTTATTTTTGTTATTATTGTTAATATTACTTGCTTTTTTATGATCTATTAAGTGTCCATAAAGTTACTTGTGTCGCTACACATGTTTTGAGTCTAAAGTTGACTCAATTCAAGCGAATTGATCGGTTTTATCGATTAGAGCAAAGCTTAAACATATTGATAATTTTATAGATAATTTAAGAGTATGGATAATCTTATGATAGCTACAAAACCCTTTAAAAACTTTTTTAATTATTAAATAGCCTTATCTTTTCTTTCTTTAAATTTTTTTCAACTCTTCCCTTTAGCCACCTTAATATTCCTTTACGGTTTAAATTTTTAACAGGATTTCTATAGATATAGATTGATACAATTCTTTTTTTGTATTTTTGATTTCACACACAATTCTTTTAAAATATAATGACCTCCCACACCAGAATACTCCTCTAATTTGATGGCCTGTTTTTTTACTTTTAGTTTATTTTTCAAAAATCCCATTATATATATATATATATATATATATATATATATATATATATATCCATGAATTAATTGTACTTTGCGACACGAAATTTTCTATGTTTCGAGATTCTCTTCACAAGGCAATGTTTGATGATTTACATTTAAATATAAAAACCTTCGGTTCGCTGTTTATGTATGTGGGAAGATATAAAATTTACATGAGTGCTTCTTTTAACTAATTAGAGTGAAGATTTTTTTTTAGTCATCTCACCCCAAGCAAGGCATTCCACTGCCACTATTGCACATGGGGCTACATAGGGGAAGGCAAAGAGAAGGAGGAGTTAAACATAGGGAATGTCAGGAGGAAAGTGACAGATGAGTAAGGATACCGAGGATGAGGGTTGGGCAGATAGGAAGAGTGTTTGATAGAATGGGAGCAGGTTAGTGTGTTAGGAGGTGTCTATTGACCTATCATTTAAACTCCTGGAGATTGTAGCCGTCGGGGAAGCAATCGTGTGGAAGAGAATTCCACAGTCGGGAAGTGCGAGGAAAGAAACTGTTGGAGTAGAAGTTGCGGTTGCATTTTATCGGTTTCACTGTAAAAGGGTGGGATCTAGTTGCTAATCTAGTATCTCGTGAAAATTCGTAATTCATTTTGGAATTTGGTCCCAAAGAATATATACTAACTAACTTTTTCTCTTTGTTCCTTCTGTTTCTCTCTCCTTACTTTTCTTCTTTTTCCACCCTAACGGTCAAGATGTCAACCTGGTTTTAACCTAATTTTATCATTTTCTTTTTTTTTCCTCTTTTATTGTTTCTCGCTTAGTTTTATTGTCTTTGATGTGATGTGCCTATTTAGTACCAATGCTGTCCTTTTCACTTTCTTATCATTTCATCTCTTCTACTAGCTAACAGAAGAGGGGTGGAGAAAGAGAGAGATGTATTCGTCTTATCTGTGCTTTTTTAGTTCTAATTTTATCAAAACATTTGATTTATAATTGGTCTTTCTTTCTTTTTTTCTGATTTACTTCATGATATCCTTACCTCATCTTTCTTCTAATATCTATTTATTTATTGTAAAACTTTTTTTGTAAAAAGAAATTTTTTAAAAAAAATTTCATGTACCAATTTACTTTATTTTGATATTTCGTCAGTTATTATTTTCCTCAATTGGTTATATGCATTTTATTTCATTTTGAGTTTTTTTATCCATATTATAATGTTAACATTTTGCAATGTAATTTTGTAAATATGTAATTTATTTAATTACGTTTATTTAATAGATTTTTTTATTCTTAAGTGATTTAATAATATATAGTTTTTCGTATAAACATAATGAACATGGTTTATTTAAGGACTTACATATTTTAGCTTCTTTTAGAATTTTCTACTTTCTTTGGGTGTTTTTTTTTTATTTCTTTTAGATAGCAATGATATTTCGATAAGGATGTTCTATTTTCGTACTTGTTATTATTAAGTGAAGAGGTGTGCTGGTAAATTCACTGTCTAAGAGTATTCTTAGTACTTCCTATATAAATTTTTATATTATTAGTGTTTCCCTTTGCAGACATTTCGCATTGATAGACAATTGATTCCGTTAGGCACCTGTTTTCTAATGGGCAATCGAAAGGGTTTCTACAATTAACAGCAACTATATATCTATGATTTACTTTTCTATTGAGCACTTTTTAAAAGTAAATATCTAACTTTGGGATATACTTCCATTAGTATTAATGACTTAAATTATATATGTATATGTATATATATATATATAGTGTGTGTGTTTCAAAATATTTTTATAAATATTAGTGTCGGTTTCATCACTCCAAAACAATGACAAAAGTCCATGTAAACATATATCAGTAAATCACTGTGATTATATATTCTAAATATCACTACAGTCTCCTAATGGAACTTTCCAGTACCTTCAATACGTTAGCGGTTTAAATGGAACGTTCAAGTCCTTATAGGATGCCTGGTGTTTAAGTAACAATAGCCAGTTATCTTGCTTAGGTTATCTTCAAGGTACCACTTTGAGAATATGACTACTCATTGTATTCGATTTTTGTAGCTTTAATGTCTGCTTGGTGAGGATTAAATACTTTGCCCACTGTTACTATATCAATGTGAGTACAGGAAACACAGGTGGGGTGACGAACATTTCTAACGTAGCATAATTATACTATGGTGATTTTCTAAGCGAAGCTTAGATGTGGCATAAGGCAGAATCTATGGGTCTCCCAGAGAGGATCAAACTCACTAATCAGTCGTAATGTTCCTAGTGAGACAAGATTGCTAACGTTCGGGGTTTAAATTAAGTTTCACAGGAATACTGCGCAAAAATTGCTCAAAACCTCAGGCGCCGAGTAATGACCCCATGCCCATCCTGAAGAAGAAGTACTGCCGGGAAATGGCCCCTTGGGGTTTAAGCTTACTATGATTTGAAACTACTCCAGCATAAGCCAGTGAAATATATTATTATTATGATGATAATAATAATGTGCTTCGTATATGCTCAACAAACTGGGTTCCATGATGAGTCTATAGAGCTTTTTTACTCATTCAATAATAATAATAATAATAATAATAATAATAATAATAATAATAATAATAATGCTTTATTCTTTCAGACAAATATTATACATAATAATATGGATCCAAAATGCAGATTCTGTGATAAACACCAAGAAACAATAGACCATCTAACCTCAGGATACTTATATTTGCCTCAAATGAATATAAAAATCGTCACGATAGATTGGGGCAATATTTACATTAGACAATGTGAAAACAGTATGGAAAATCTGTAAACAAACACTGGTATGAACATCACCCAGCACCCAGCACTGGTTACAGAAATAGAAGATGTCACTATTCTATGAGATTACACCATCTACACAAACAGAAAAATTGAAGCAAATAGGCCGGACATTATTGTTAAAAACCAGAAAAAAACTTGCCTATTAATTGATATGGCTTGTCCAGCGGATTGTAACATAGCAACCAAGAAATTCGAAAAACTGTCAAAATATAAAGACCTGGAAATTGAAATAGAGAAAATGTGGAAATTGACAACAAGAATCATGCCAGTGATAGTAGGTACACTTGGAATGATAAAAAACGGAACTAAACACACATTGAAAGAATCCCTGAAAACCCCAGCTTAAGAGATATACAAAAAATTGTCTTGTTAATTACAGCCCACACATTAAGGAGAACTTTGTCCGTGTAATGCTAGGGATGATAAGGGAGATAGAAAAAATGAAATGGAGCTATAACGTCTCACCACGACCTGCCTTAGGTCTTTCCGCAGACTTGGTTGGTAGTGCGACCATAGCAGAAATCGAAACAGCTAGGCCTGTTCACTACCGGTTGATAAGTTATGCCTTTCACTTTATAATTTGTGAGAAAGCAATCTCTTCATGACGACAACTTTTGCTTAAGTGAGTCGAGGGGCTAGTCTTGATACACGGGAACACCGTCAGTCAGCTCACTTAAAAACTTTTCTAACTGGACACAACCGGCTTATATAAAAATGTCTCACCATACCACGCATATTTGGCTGTTATGCATGTGCTTGGTATGCCCTTATCAGACTGAGTGAACTAATGCGTATATAAGGCCTCGTATATTTGTGCTTTAACGTCACTTTGTTGACCTGACCCTATTTTACTCAATAATAATAATAATAATAATATTAATAATGGAAGTCGTGGTTGGAATTACGACGAGAATTTACAACGTGATTTCTGCAGCTCTCGAAGATTTAACTTATTTTTTCTTCTTGTTGTTTAAAAGCCTAAATATGAAATTTTATTTTTTTTACTTCTATTTTAACGTAAATATGAATATTTCTTCTCATTAGCAATTAATTTATTATTTTCTCTTTTAATGATTTTTATAGATCAATCAACAATGTATTCTGTCTGTATTATTATTTTATCTTGTAGAAAGAGATATTTTGAAAGAAATTTTTTCCTAGAAAATCTAAATTTTTCCTTAGAAAAGCTACGATATTACTTATAGATAACGCTAAGTATTTTCGATGAGGTCAATGAATAAATAAGTGAATATACAGATAGACAAACAAATGAATGAACGCATGATTAAAGTTTGTATATATATATATATATATATATATATATATATATATACGAAACGAAAGATTTCGTGTTTTTGCTCTACTATTGTATTTTCGTACTTTCGTATTAAGCACTTTTTCTTGTGTTTAGGTTCCGTTTGGGGTTTTTTTCTTTACTGCGGATACTTGACATTTTGTTCTTGTTCCGCTGGTCTCTTTTTTTCTCCCCCATTATCCGACGACATAGTACGCCGGATTTTAACGGATTTAGGTTCTGTTTGTTAACATTTTTTCGAAGGTTTAGATTAGTGTAAACTTACGGAGTGTAAACTTACGGAGTCTAGTTAGTTATTATTATTATTATTATTATTATTATTATTATTATATATATATATATATATATATATATATATATATAATATCATATGCAAACTAATAAGTTATCAACAATCCTGTATTTCTTTTTAATATACTCCGATAAATGATATCATTGCTTTCCTTGAATTAATCAATAAATAAAATATTAATTATTTTTCCAATTTGCAGATATGTTTGTTCTACTTAATTTTATTATCTTCTGAAATAGTAAACATTATTATTACTATTTTTTTATTTGAATTTTTTAATTTCACAATTGTGATAAACGTTATTAAACGAATATTGACTTTTTCTTTATCCACTAATTTTTTGCAATTAATTTCGTTAAAAGGACCAATGATAGTTGTAACAACAATAATATTTTTTCATTAACAACTTGTCCAATTAACAAGAGCGGTAGCAGCAACAGTAAAAAAAATGAAGAACAAATAAATAAGTAAATAATTCAAAATAACTATCTCTTTTTTTATTTAATCATAATACTCTAGTGTAATCATGTTTTCTTTTGTTGAATAGATTTTGTTCAAGTGTCTTTTTCCAGTAGCGGATGTGCGTTGTGGTGCAGTGGTTATTGGCTCTGAACGAGAAATCGGGGAGCCGAGATCGAATTCCAGTTGAATCCCTTGCATTCACTTACGCGCAAATACCATTGGGAAAGGTATTAATCGGTCTCTTCCCTCCAGTTATGGGTTAAATAATAGGACAGATTGGTTTCTATAGTCTTGGTTGCCAACCAATCTACCGCAAAAAGCAATAACAATATACTGTGTCATAATCTTCTGTCCAGTCAATCATGTCTCTTTCAAGGCATGATCGCCTAAGCGTGTATCAAGTATGGCACTTAATTGACATATTCCAATGTCTTTATTTTAGATTTTCAATCGTGTTTCTTAGCAACCGATCTAAGAGAAGCAAAACTCCAAGCATTAATCTGCAAGTCTTAAATATGCCGACGAGTGAATGACTGCTGCAGTGTGAAATTTTGAACGATCATCTACAAAGAACGTTTCCCAGTGTGCCGGGTAACTTTGGGTAGACAATGTGAGAACTAAAATCAATGCAAAGTCAAATACAGTTTTCCAGTGGATAACTAAGGAACCTGTCCCTCATGACGGAACCTAACTGAGGTCGAAAAATCTGCCATAGGAACAACTCTTACACAAATAATGAATCTTCAGGTTCCCACAACCGAGAAAATCTTTATGATGGCCCAGTAAAATTTCCATTAAGTCCACAGCCACTCATTTAAAGAAAGAAAACATAAAATGGTCTCGTGAGGAAGACCATCGTGTTATGACTGCATTCTATGAAGCATTGCGCAAACCTCAGAAAAACATCACTCGTACATTGACGAAAATAAACTAGCCAATGTAAGAGGGTACATCAAGTGAAATAACCGATTGAGAGATGTTGAAAGTAAGGAAATGAAAAGAACTGCAACCAAAATTGGTGAATCAACAAAACATGAAAAGGAACCAGAAATGGGCACGAAAAGTACTAATATCACACAAACCACAAACCATAATGAAGAAACTGAGATACACAAAAATCACCGAAAAAATAATACTGAAAGTTTAGAAGAGTTCGAAAGGCGTGATCTTTGTCGCTTAAAAGCCGCCAATAAAACGAATCCAAAAGACATTGAACCAAATTATTTTACGGAAAACAAATATAGTAAACAAGAAGCCAAAGAAGAATTTGTAAGTCAAACATAAATTATTGAAATTGAGGATCAAGAAAACTCCCCAAATTACAACCAACAAAGCCTAACTCCAAAACTTTTAAACTTTACAATACAGTATTTAAATTGTTCGGACTATATTCCTCAACCATGTTTACGACATCAGCCGTTGTACGCTGCTAAGAATTTTGAACTGAATCCTTTATTACACTTCGGAATACCAAACATTGGGATATATCATTCTCATTTCATATCCTCAAGGACACATTACCCAGTGGATATAGAGTTTGGTTATTTCCAGTTACGTGACCCAATGAATTGTGATTTCAATACCAGGTTATTTCTTTCAAAATATCTCCAACAAATATCGTAGTCTTTCTAAAAAATAAAATAATAATACAGACAGAAAAAATTGTTGATTAATCTATAAAAATCATTAAAAGAGAAAATGATAAATTAATTAATAATGAGAAGAAATATTCATATTTACGTAAAAATAGAAGTAAAAAAAATTCATATTTAGGCTTTTAAACAAGAAGAAGAAAAATAAGTAACTTAGACGGTTAGAGGGAGATAATTATCAAAAGAGGCTTCTCGCAAGGAATGAGAATGATATACACAAGTGATTGTAATAAAGGGTTCGGTTCGAAATTCTTTGCAGACCGGTGTGTACAACGGTCAAAACGTCGTAAACATGGCAGTTATTATGAGGACAATCGTCCGAACAATGTAAATACTGAAAATGCTACCTGATATCAGAAGTATAGACAAATATCTACAATACAGCACTCAAAATAATTCTGGATGAAGTAAACCCATGTATAAGTATCAACAAAGCAACCAATGCATCAGAAATAGCAGAAACTGAAACAGTAAATATCAAAATAAAAAGGCAGTCTCACAGATTCAACTTAGAAAAGAAAAACAGAGAAAGAAATTGATCTTAGAAGTGAATTATTGGTGCTGTATAAACGTACAAAAGTAAGGACTCTACAAAATTAGGAATAAAAATGAAGTTCAATTAGTGAAAAAAAAATAAAGCAAACAATACAACGGATTTTTTTAAAGAATCGGACGCTATAAAAAAGATCAACATTCAACAGACAAAGGAAGATCTTTCAAAATGATGCGAAGAAATTTTATAGAAAAATAGTTTATGTTTTTTTAAATCATATCACCCCGAGCAAGGTGGTAACGCCACTGATATGCCGGGGGCTACGTAAGAGGGAAAAGATTAGAAGAGAGAAAGCTGAAAACGACATCCTAAACAGGGAACAAGGGATGAGCCTCTACACCTGTTCAATAGACGTGGGTGGAGTGTGAACCGGGCGATAAATAGATCTCTCTACTCCAATTGAAAAAAAGGTAAAAAGTGAAAAGATTGAAAAAGAGAAAACCGGAAACCACATCTTAAAAAGGGAACAAGGGATGAGCCTCTACACCTGTTCAATAGACGTGGGTGGTGTGTGAACCGGGCGATAGTTTAGTCTACCTACTCCAATTGAAAAAACAGAAGAAAAGTGAAAAGACTGGAAAAGAGAAAACCGGAAACCACATCCTAAACAGGGAACAAGGGATGAGCCTCTACACCTGTTCAATAGACGAGTGTGGAGTGTGAACTGGGCGATAGTTTAGACTATCTAATCCAATTGAAAAAAAAAGGTAAAAAGTGTAAAGATTGGAAAAGAGTAAGCCGGAAACCACATCCTAAACAGGGAACAATGGATGAGCCTCTACACCTGTTCAATAGACGTGGGTGGAGTGTGAACCGGGCGATAATTTAGTCTATCTACTCCAAGGTGAATAAAGAATTGAATTAACACCCCCTACAACAATAGAAAAGATTAACAGTTCTGTGAAAAAATGAAGGAATAGCCCTGAGGAACATAAGAAAGAGCAGATTGGATTCCACGAGAGGTAGAATGAATGAAAACAAACCAGCGTGGTCGGGAATCTCAGAAGACGATATTAAATGTGCACTGAAAAAAACAGACAACTTGAAATCTATATAAAATATAAAATTCCTAACTGGCTCTATTATCTAAATACAGCACACACACACACACCAAAATAAAATAAAAAACTAACCAAAGAACTGGTCAATGATCCTACTATAATTCTGGCATAGGTCCCAAAATAATTACTTTCCTTTTACCCAAGAATGACGACACAAATACCTCAAAAAGCTACAGACCAATCTCATGTATTCCCACTATTTGCAAACTGTTGACATATATTCTGACAAAATAGCCATATTTCTTTTTGGAAAAAAATGACAAACTACAATTTAAAGAAAAACTGTGGAAACGTCGCTGGTTGTAAATACCAAATACTTATCTATAGGATGATCTTATAAAACTGATTCAATACAATTCATTGGAGTAGATAGACTAAACTATCGCCCGGTTCACACTCCACCCACATCTATTGAACAGGTGAAGAGGCTCATCCCTTGTTTCCTGCTTAGGATGTGGTTTCCGGCTTTCTCTTTTCCATTCTTTTTACCCTTACGTAGCCCCCTGCGCATCAGTGGCGTTACCGCCTTGCTCGGGGTGATATGATTAAAAAAAAAAAAAAATACAAAGAACATTCTTAATACTGACTATATAGACTGTGGTAAGGCATTCAATAGTATACCATATTCCTGGATTTTACATTTTTTAAGGTATCACCGTCGCCATCAGTTTCATCAAATAATGTGTCTCGATATAGAAAACAATCAACCCCGGGATATTTTAAGGTAACTCTAGCCACATTTATCAATTTGTATATCCATAATAGTATTGGATAACCAACTTTACAGGATGACATGTGTGTCTGTGAGATATCTGAAAAGAAAAAGAGCCGTGTATTTTGCATGGATGACTTAAAGTTGTGTGCTATGAATTACAGTAAATTACTCCAGTGCAGACAGTGAAGTTGAATTTGGTTTTGGTGAATATGCTAAAGCCACAATTTTACGAAGATAACTACAACAATCTTCCTCTATCGGCTTAAACCTTAGAGCAACAACCAAAGATTTATAGCAAGAAAAAGCTTATAAGAATCTCGGTGTAAATGAGAGTAAAAGAATTCACCGTAAAAAAAAAAAAAGATTGAATATTGATGTTAAAAACTGAATTGAAATCTCAGAACAAAATTTTGGCTATTAATAACCTTGCCCTCTCAATGGTTCAATATAGTTTCAACATCTTGAACTGGATTCTAAGTTACATTAAATGATTGGATTCTAATACAAGAAAGCTTTTTCTAAACATAACATGCATCATCCAAAGTTGATTCAGACCATCTGTTCATACCATGTAAATAAAGTGGAAGAGTCGTAAAGTACAACAACTATTGGTTTACTAACATACAAGCAAACAATTAATGGCTGGATGATACAATTAGTTAAACAACACGAAAATAGAAATAAAATCAACCAAACGAGATTTACAGTTAGTAAATTTTGTTAAAAACCATACAAAACCAAAGAACCAACTATTGCATTAAAAATATGAAAAAAGAAAGCCAAGAATAAAGTTCTGAAACAGACCAAGCAGCGCTTGAAGGATAAAGCTCTGCATCACCAAGCGTGCAAATAAGCCAATGTTGATAAAGTTAACACTCATCAATGGTTACGATGATCTAAATTAAAGGCCTAAAGGGAAGGCTTTTTTCTTGCAGCTCAAGGCCAGTATTTTTCACTAGAAATTTTCAGGCAAATGTGAGACATAATAGTGTTGATACAAAATGTACGATCTGAGACAAATATCAGGAAACCTTTTCTTGCCAAATGTCATATGTTTGACGAGTGATGTTTTTCTGAGGTTTGCGCAAATCATTTAGTCTCAGGGTGTTGTACATGTGCCTAATGAATATAAAAAATCTTCACGATAGAGTGCGGCAATATTTACACTGGACAGTGTATAGACACTATGGAAAATATCTTAACAAACACTGGTACGAACATCACCTAGCACCGGTTAGAGAAATAGAAGGCATCACAATTCTATGGGATTGCACGATCTTCTCAGGCAGGAAGATGAAAGCAAATAGGATGGACATAAACTGGGCTACCGATTGATATAGCTTGCCCAGCGAACTGTTCAATAGTAACTAAGGAATTTGAAAAAAAGATTATTTCTGTGTGCCATATCCCTTCAGAACGTAGGCGATCATGGCCTTCTACATCTCCCTATCCCTTGTAGCTCCTAATAACCTATCTCCTGTTATCCCACCCAAACCATAGTCTGCCATCTATCTGCTCTGGTCAGTTAAGTACGTCACGCTTTGCTTTCCCTTGTCTCTCCTTCCTTCTATCCGTTCCGTGAGTATCAGATTCTCTAAGACCTCCTTCCTCATTACATGTCCCAGAAACTTCAGCTCTCTTTTTACTGATGTTAAGTATTACTTACTTTTCGTTTCCATCCTCTCCAAAGTTTCCTCGTTGCTAACGTTTAATAGTCAATAGTATCCTCAACATCTTTCTGTAGAACCAAATTTCGGTTGCTTCCAGTTTTTCCCTCATATTTGATGAGATTCTCAAGCATTAACTCCCCTACTGAAGGACAAATATCATATAAAAATCCATAGTCTCTTCCAATAAATGTTTTCTATCTCTAAATACATATCAGTTTTGCACTTACCAACCACTGCTAGAACATTTCCCATGTATTTGAATTCCTGTACCTGCTTGATTTTACTATCCTTAGCCTCTAGTTGGTATTTTGTTTTGCTATTTTCATGGATAACCATGCATTCAGTTTTCTTGTAGTTTACTAGTAGTCGTTTCTTTCCACTTGAAAAGTATCAGATCAAGTGCAAAAGTTTTGCCGATTTAAAATTCTATCTTGAAAATGAAAAACTCTGTGTTTTTAAAAATCTTTATTGATAACAATAACGACCTTTGCTCTCTATAACTTGATTCCATCAACGAGCTTATGAATGCCTCGCTTGTAAAATTCTTTAGGTTTTAAATTACTAACATACAACGTGTGTTAGCACGTGCAATATCCTGTCTTCATCAGCCGCCGACCAGGGATGATGTCAGGTTTTCGGTGGCTATGGCGGGACCGCCACTCCTGGCGCCACCAGCAGCGTTTGCTTTAGGCAGGGTATGAAGAGAAACTTGTTAAATATGAATCTCACTCATGTTCCATCTCCTCTCGTGATGTTAACCTACGGCCATATAAATGGTTTTGTAATCCTTGAAATAAATAATAATCCGGAGGGGCTAGTTCAAGAGAATATGCAGGATGGGGCAACATGGCACTGTGACATGCCTACCCAAAAATTGTGTCTGAAGGTGTCGTGAAAGCAAAGATTCGCAACAAGAAACACGTTATCGCAGGTTCTCTGGAGAACCTGGGTGAGAATATGAATGATGCTTTAATAATCTGAAAGAAACTGTTATAAACTAATCATGGTGATATGTTTAAGTAATAACAATAGGCATAAAATATATTACAATGATTTAAAATGCCCCTTTTACAAACCGGCAAAAACTTTTGCACTGACCTGATATAAAGACCTGGAAATCAAGACTTTTTCCATGTTATGCTAGTGATTTTATGGGAATTAGAAAAACAAATCATGAACTGTAGCCATAACAACACAGTACTACCTACTGTAGGTCTTCTGCAGAGTTGCTTGAGAAAATTTCAGTTAAGTGCCATACGTGATACACGCTTGGGCGATCATGTCTCGAAAGAGACATGGCTGACCGGGTAGAAGATTATCCCGAAGTAGGTTGCTATTGTTTTCTGCAGTTAACCCATAACTGGAAGGAAAAGACTGATTAGTACCTTTTCCAAATATATTTGCGCCTAAAAGAATGCAAGGAATTCAACTTACGCACAAATACCTTTGGTTAAGTTGAATTCCTTACAGAAGAATCTTGGAGAAAACTTACTGTCCCAGAATTTCCATCAATAAGCCACCAACAAAAAATCTATCAGCAAAATACAAATGAATAAGAAGCTTCTATACTTTAAAAGTCATCTGTTTCCTGGAGATTCATTTCTCAGGCAATAACGCCCTAGCTTAATAAAGGTGTACTAGCATTTGACAGATCTTGGAGGTAATATATCGATGAAACCGGGAAAAGCTTTGAATTTCACCTGGATAAAATGTGTTTGGATTCACGTGTTTATTAGAAAATATTTCTGTCACGTATCGTCTGCCTAGCGAGCAACGAATGGATACAGAAATGCAAATCAAATAACAGAATTATTCTTACAAAAAGTGACTAGACTGCTGATTAAAGCAAGGAAAACTGAATGAAGAAATGTAAAAAAGTAGATCATAGCCTAGATAGACAGTACAGACTGAAAATCAAATGATGCCAAAGACTGGGCCAAAAGAAAAAAATAATATTGTAAACCATTTAAAAAGTGAACTTATTAACTGTGCTCAGAAGTATATCATGAGCAGGCACAATGAAAAACAAAATAAAAATGAGAAAAAAATAATATTGTAAATCATTTAAAAAGTGAACTTATTAACTGTGCTCAGAAGTATAAACTTCGACGCGAAGAAACACAGTAACAGTTTGAAGCCATTTAAAATTAATAAACTTTTTTTACATGGAAAAATTGTTGCAATAAGATAAAAAAGATTAATTTATATTCTGATAGTTTCTTCTCTCGAACTGCTTGTTCTGGGCATGACGGCAAGGTGCATCCAGCAGCATGGCCTCTGATTGGAAGGTTGTGAGGAGCATGGAACTACCTCTTATTACTGTTGTTCTCAGGTCCATCCTGACCCGGAGGGGTCGTACCTGTTACGGTCCCAGATATGGGCACACAGTTAACACCCCCAAATTGAGGTCAAAGCACTAACAAAGTATAAAAATACACTTTTATAAAAATATATACATAACAATAGACTTTCAGAGAACAATATACATTTTGAAATGAAAAATATTACCAACAATATATTTTTTAAGAAAAGATTATTACCATAACACATTTTTGAAGGAAAAAACTCTCAGCAAAAAACTTTTGAATACAAAACTGGAAGACATCTTCAGTTTTCTAAAATAAACAATAAAAATAATTTTTCATCAATATTTGAGTTAATCAACCTTCTCACTATAAACGAACATTTAAAAAAAACCTTGAAATACCACTTTTTGGCATTAAATAACCCACAGAGGTTTTGATATGCCGTTAAACAAAACTCCATCTTAAACTCTCGCATTTCTTGAATATGGATTTCTCGTCCAGTATCTTAATTTCCTGTCAATTGTGATCACCAAAAACTGAAATGCAAATTCAGTCTTTATTTTCCGTTTTTTTTTTTACCTGAATCCTGTACTTTTAATTTTCTTTCTCTTCATCGCAGTAACCTCTCGCGTCTTAGTACCAGTATCGTTTAACTTTGTGTGAAATGATTTAAAGGAAAGAATTGAGCAAAGCACATAACTATCCGGACATTGATTTTTTTATTTTATAGTATCCCTGTTTGATGAACTAAGTTATGGTCTGGGCTTGTCGGTCCATCCATAATAATTGCACAGAGGAATTTTATGTCTATTCTTGCATGGCGGCCAATGAAGAGGAATGATAAATCTGAACCCTAAATCGGAGAGAATGCACCGGTTAAACTTGATTGTTATGTGATGTCTGTTCTTCAATATGACAGCGAATCCTAGACAATTTCAAAGCTGAAGGAAAGAATGAAAGCAGCCGAATTGTGGTTCTACACAAGGATGCAGAGGCTACTATGGACAGAACACATGAGCAACGACGAAGCTTTAGAGAGAACACAAGAATGAATCTGATACTTAACATCAAGATAAGACACCTGAACTTTTTGGGAAATATACTTGCATTCACTTACGCGCAAATATCCTTGGGAAAAGTATTAATCCGTTTCTTCCCTCCAGAACAGATTGGGTTCTATAGCCTTGGCTGGCAACCAGTCTACCTCAGAAAGCATTGCAACCTACTGCGGGATAATCTTCTGCCCAGTCAGTCATGTCTTTTTTCGAAACATGATCGCCCAATGCGTGTATAACCTATGGCACCTGACTGACTGACTGAATATAATAATTGAAAACATGATTAAAGCTTCTGCTGGGCATAAAATGGGGGGTCAGTTTTATATTGTTATGAAGTAATAAACTGATCCCCCACATTTCTACCAAAGCATCTCTTACCACTCTAGCTATGAATCAAATAAGATAACGGATTGGATTTTATAGACTTGACTGGCAACCAGTCTACCGCAGAAAGCATTGCAACTTACTGCGGGATAATTTTCTGCCCAGTCAGTCATGTCTCTTTCGAGACATGATCGCCCAAGCATATATTACGGATGACACTCAACTGACTGAACGAGAATAGAGTGCTTTGAGAAACTGATGCTCATGAGATGGATAGAAAGGAAGAAAGATATGTCAACGTATGACATACTTGATAAACTTGAGTAGATGGATGAAGGAGCAGGGATTGTGTGGGATAACAGAAGGGGTATTAAAATCGGCAAGTGATAAGGAGATGTGGAAGGCCATGATCGCCTATGTCTTGAAGAAACACTACACATAGAAGAAGAAAAACTCCTGCATATTCAGTCAGTTTAGTGCCATACGTGATACACGCTTGGGCGATCATGTCTCGAAAGAGACATGATTGACTATGCAGCCCGCAGTAGGTTGACATTGCTTTCTGCGGTAGACTGGTTACCGACCAAGGCTATAGAACACAATCTGTCCTGTTATTTAACCCATAACTGGAAGGAATAGACGGATTAATACCTTTTCGAAAGGGCATTTGCGCGTAAGTGAATTCGAACTCGGCTCTCCGATTTCTCGTTCCGAGCCGATATCCAATGCACCACAAAAATAATCTAAGGAGAATCATGACCACCTACATACTTGACAACATATTCAACCCAAACTACATTGATGGCAAATTTATAAAAAACTGAAAGAACATTTAGACAAGGGAGTCGATGAATGCATGGTCTAACTAACAATTAACTTACTACCATCTGCCCGCCGGTCGGATGTTCTTTTACCAGCACGCTTATCGGCCGTCAATTTGGAAATCACTGATCGCTGTTACCCAAATGTCACCACGAGAAAGCGGGATGGTTTGGATGTTGTTTACTCGGCAGGGTTAAAAATTCTCTTTATCCAATCAAGATTAGTTGAGTTAGTCCCATGTCGATGTGGAAGAGTACCAGGGTAGTTTTTGGCTATAGGGTATACGTCAGATTTTCCTCAGGTAACACAGTAGGGCGAGTCGCCTCCTCCACAAGAGCATTAGACTAAGCCCACAACATCTTTGCTGTGTCACGAAAGATCATTCGGGAGATGGTCCCGTAATGATTCGAGCTGAAGAGCTGTAACGAATTGTAATCCTGATAACACTCCTAGGAAACCGCTCCTCTATCATGGCGATAATATTGGATCCGTACCTATCGAGGACTTTATCCAATAAGTAGGGCTGATTGTACTTTGCCACGTCTTTTAAGGATCTGCGCCACGTGTATAACGGCGTTGTCGTGACACTTGGTTCGAAGACCATTAACAATTCCGAATGTTTAATCTGTGTGAGGCAAACACATAGGAGCATTGTTTTCCCAATGACATAAAGTATCGATCGACCACCTATACAGCCTAATCAGACAGTAATGGCCTCCTGAAAATCACAGTCGGCCATGGGTGTGGGGCACTCAAGTCAACTGTTGACCGCTGGTAGTTGTTCATACCCCTTTAAGCCCCTGATTTCGAACCTTCTAGATGGTCTTCAAGCAAGACCTCTCCGGTGCTATTGATAAATCCAGAATGACTGAAAGTTATCAGAATTAACTCGGTGGGGTGGAACCGTATAGCAGCGTTCTCATTGTCCACGAAAGCTTAGAGGGTTGTTCTTCCGTGTAGAAATAAGCATCTCTAGAGAGTTAACCCCTAAACAACCGTATTTTTTTGGAGAATGAATGGTAGACTTATGGCAGTCGACAGGCAACCAAAGCTACTTACGAACTGACGGACGAAATCTGTTTGGCTTTTTTTATCAGTTCGGCAGCGTTTGAACGTCAAATGTACTTGCAGCCACGACAACAAGAATTTCTTTCAAAGATTCAGCTTTCGTTGAAGCGGAAGGAAAACCCGGTGACGCCTCTATAGTAATATGGGCAAACGCAGTGGTGCTGCAGTGAAACCTCTCTTGTCTAAGTAACACTACGGTAACGCAATTTAGAAACAGCTATCACAACCGACACTGTTCACTATAAGAGATGCGTCAGTATATATATATATATATATATATATATATATATATATATATATATATAAAAACTTAATCACAGTAAGGCAACACTAAACTGCTTTACTTACAAGTGGTTATAAAGACAATCTTCAGTTTATTAAACCTAACACTGCTAAAAATAAGAACAGAAGTAGGAGGATGACGTGGTTCAAACCTTTTTTTTTTTTTTAATAAGGAAGTAAAAACTAAAATTGGTCAAATTTTCTTCTCCTTAATTGATAAAAATTTTAGTAAAAACAGCTGACTTAATAAGATCTTTAATAGAAACACTATTAAATTGAGTTATTCCTGCTTACCTAACACAGGCAAAATAATAAGCGGCATTAACAAAAGTAAATTCAGAAAATCTAAAAATACCAGTTCTAAAAACAAGTGTAATTGTAGATTGAAAAC
This sequence comes from Ascarosepion bandense, assembly GCA_037127315.1. Lineage (NCBI taxonomy): Eukaryota > Metazoa > Mollusca > Cephalopoda > Sepiida > Sepiidae > Ascarosepion > Ascarosepion bandense. The sequence goes on from JBBBDQ010001156.1 coordinate 417,349, forward strand.
TGATTGTCCCATTAATCGTAATTGCCAGCAATATTGTGTAGTGTATGGTGTTAAAGTCTATACAGACGAAAAAACCCAAAATCTAAAACTTATATTGGGGCTACACATGACACATTTAAACTTAGGTTTTATAATCTATATTTTATAATATAAAGTTCTTTTGGGTACGAAAAATATAGCCATAGTACTGCGTTAGCTTTGCATGTATGGAAAGTTAAAGATATCATTAAAACAGATCCTCTTCTTAAATGGGAAATATTAAAAAAATGTTCGCCCTATAAAGTAGGTAATAAGTTCTGCAAATTATGCAGGGAAGAAAAATTAGCCATAGCGTTGTTCGAACCTGCGCGGAACTTGCTAAATTCTAAAACAGAAATTCTGAAGAAATGTAAACACGTAAAAAATAGTTACTCTAATAGCTTTTCTTGTTGTTGTTGTAATAAAGGTTGTTTACCCTTCTTGATTTGGTTTCTTCTTCACTTGAGTATTATATATTTGCTGGTTTAATCTTAGTCGTTAGCCTATTTCTCTGAAGAACCGTTGTGTGAAACCGCGGTAGGTGGTGGCTCACTTCTAGTTTTCTTGTATTATATATATATATATAAGCTGAACATTCTCTTGTTCTTGCTCGCATAGCGAGCGAGTAGATATTTCACTTAAGGGCTTTTAGCGCCAAACTAAGTCGACCGAAAAGACGGTCAAAAAGTTTTCGCATTTCATCAGGGCAGCTGGCGATCAGGTATCAGATCATCAGCATAATCCATCTGATTGAACACAATTCTGCCGATGGTGATGGCGTACTATTGATGTCCCTCCAGTATTTCGTCCACCGCCATATTGAAAAGCTAAAGAGATAGTGGTTTCCTTGTTTGACGCAAAAATAGGGAGATCGAGAAACCCCATTCTTAAGAGTATGGAGAGTAGAGTCTCATGAGAAACAGAGTCGATGGCTTTCGGATGTCCACAGAAGTAACCACAAGGTTATCATATTTTGATCAGGCTAACGAAAATATAGCATGGAGCTTTAGACAATCTTATCATGATGATTAAAGTCAGCGTTGTATTGATGATTAAGCAAGCATGCCTCCAAACGTTTGGCAAGGAAAAGTAATCTCATGAACTAGTCCCCGATGGCAATGTGAATAAATTCGAAAGATTACCGGGCACCTTCGCATTCTTGATAAACGTAACCTGAGAGGGAGAGATGTTGACCTCATCAGCGAACCCAAACTCGGCAACAAGCCCCTCATGAGTGTGGTCATTATGAGGGATCTCTCGGCAACCTATTTTAGACTGCGCTCTAGGAGTCTCTAAAGATAGATGTAGATATCGGTACGCTGAGTACAACACCTCATTCTCTCTTTTAGCGATGCGATCGTTCGTTTTCTTGTGGTCCAGTTTTTGTGGAATAACTTGTCATATAGCATATATGGAGAACCCGTTATTCCTGAGGGGGGCGCTCAGCCTTTAATCGGTTATTAAATTAAGAAAATTTCGGGGGGGGGGGGTGCTGATGTTATACTCAGTAATCCCGGGGACAATCTTGTCGTGCTCATTAAGCCTTTGTTGGAGCTCCGCGTCATCTAGTAAATGGGCTGCTCAGTCGAAGGCACCGCCCATCTGCATTGGCTAGATCATGGGAGTCTTGGATCTTATAGCGGAGACCCTACAACTGGTTACGGTAGAAGCAAGACATGATGGCGTAGCTTCATCGTGGGAGGCAACATTCCTGGAGGCATCAAGTACCGGACTAGCCACGAGCGAGATGAGCTTTCAAGCAATTTCTGAATGGATTTATAGTCATTACTATGTAACCTGCAATAGATATTGGAAATAGGACGTGACATGTTTGACGCAGCGAAGACGTTAACGTTCTTCAGGCTCAGGGAAAGCATCTCGCGTTCTAAAGCAGACATATGCCGGAGTTTCATATGAATCTATCTATCTATCTCAGTTTTTTTTTTCTATCTACAAGAATACACATACCCCCACATATCTATCTATCTATCTAGTTTATAGTTTCCTAGTTAAAATTTTAAAATCATTTTTTTCTGATGAAAGGCCGAGGCCGGTCTGAAATATCAAATATATATATATATAATAATAATAGAAATAAATAAATACTGACAAAAAAATACATTTTTAAACTGACTTTTTAGTAGTTTTTCCTATACATATTAAGACAGTATACGTGGGTCATCATTATGCTATATATATATATATATATATATATATATATTGTTATAGTGGAACATGCTGCCATCCCCGAGAATAGAATGCTCTACTTTATAAAAGACGGTAACGAGCGGTACAAAGATGGGAAAGGTCTTAGGCATTCGCCTGACTTTTCTATGACACTGTCAGCACTCTGCTTCCGAGCAGAGAGCACAAACCCAGTCGTGGTTCCGCCGAAGGGTAGAACCACGACTGGGGAAAAATAGACAGAGATTTTTTGGCCCGGCTATATGGCCGGGAATGCCCACTATAAAATGACCATGTGTCACATCCGGCCTTGCTTGGGAAGGCTAGTAAATACAGAAAGGTCTTAGGCATTCGCCTGACTGCTCTATGACACTGTCAGCTCTCTGCTTCCGACCAGAGAGCACAAACCCAGTCGTGGTTCCGCCGAAGGGTAGAACCAAGACTGGGGAAAAATAGACAGACATTTTTTGGCCCGGCTATATGGCCGGGAATGTCCACTATAAAATGACCATGTGTCACATCTGGCCTTGCGTGGGAAGGCTAGTAAATACAGAAAGGTCTTAGGCATTCGTCTGACTGCTCTATGACACTGTCAGCTCTCTTTCTTCGGGTAGAGGGCGCTCTCTGCTTCCGAGCAGAGAGCACAAGCCCAGTCGTGGTTCCGCCGAAGGGTAGAAACACGACTGGGGAAAAATAGACAGAGATTTTTTGGCCCGGCTATATGGCCGGGGATACCCACTATAAAATGACCATGTGTCACATCTGGCCTTGCGTGGGAAGGCTAGTAAATAAAGAAAGGTCTTAGGCATTCGCCTGACTGCTCTATGACACTGTCAGCTTCGGGTAGAGGGAGCTCTCTGCTTCTGAGCAGATAGCACAAACCCAATCGTGCTTCCGCCGAAGGGTAGACCCTCGACTGGGGAAAAATAGACAGACGTGTTTTGGCCCGGCTATATGGCCGGGGATACCCACTATAAAATGACCATGTGTCACATCTGGCCTTGCGTGGGAAGGCTAGTAAATACGGGAAAGGTCTTAGGCAAAGGCATTCACTATTCGATAGTCGATTCCTCTCCAACCCGTGGCTTGCCTATATGTGTATTATTGTTAATTGTACCTTAGTACAATAAATCTGTATTTCTTATTCCTGGTGTGGAGTTTCATTCTTCAACTGATCATTTTATACTGCATTCCTTTTCGGTATATATATATATATATATATATATATATATATATATATATATATATATATATATATATAACGACAGACATTTTGTGTCGATTAATTTTAATGATGGGCCTTTCCAAGTTACAAATTAAACTTTTCAGGCAGGGAAAAAATTCGATTTTTTAAACCCAACATCATGGTAGGTAAAGACAAACGGGTTTAATGTAGTTATGAAATTATCCAAATATGCAGGGAAATGGCGTGGAGCGCATTTGGGGATCTACAGTCGTAGAACTAATGAGTATTGTGACGTAAGCAAAGTGTGTTGTGACGTAAGCAAAATGCGACGTTTTTTTATATTTTTTTTCATACACATTTGAGGATTATAATTGTTTTATTGATTGATGCTCATTTTAGTTGTATGAGAACTGCTTCAAGGTTCCTAAGTCTGTTTTTACGATTTCATTTTGTTACCATTTTGGGATTACTTTTGAGTATCTGTTTAACGTTATTATATTCATGTTCATGGCTTTTAGATAGCACAATGGGTTGATAATTGGCAAGTGGGTTTTAGTGAAAGTGTTGTAGGGGTATACAACGTTTAAGACGTTTTGTGGTTTTTATTTAAAAAAAAAAACCTGGAGTCGGCAAGTATATTCATACCCAAAATTGGTCTGATATCGAGGGATGAAAATTTGGCATATAATATTTTGACAAATTTGATAAACTTTAAATTTTTGTAATAAATAAAGCTTATGTATTTATTTTTATCGACTATAGGATTTGATTATAGTCGTGAAGGCGTTTGCAATATCATACACACTTTTTGCAAGTACTGATAAAACGCATTTGGTGCAAAAGATTGCCACAAAAACGATTGAACAGCCCACCTCTGTTTATATTAATCTTGGAGGTAGACCTCCTCGGAACAACCACAACAAGGCACCTGCTGGCGAACCCAGAAAAAGTCACAATATATATAGTCATCCCCAGAGAGTCCTGTTTCTCTGTATCACGGCTCATCAGTAGAGTTAGACATCCGACAGAAAACTGATTGAAAACCGACCGATTTGACATTAGTCGAAGATTCTATCACTAAGCTATCAGTGGATGGTGGGGGAAGGAAGATTTTAGCTTGTTATATATACAAAGAAAAGCACGCCAGCAGCCAAAAGTATTCAATTCATTTCTGAAGAACGATATATATATATATCATTCTTTTTCTCATGTCCTCGTCTGTGTCTCTTAATTGTATCTCTCTCTCTATATATATTGACATATAATTCTCTCTCTCTCTCTCTTTCTCGGGATATCTTTGGCTATATCACACACCAACACACACACACACACACACATGAGTCTCTTTATTTCGATAGACTGAGAAGCATGATGAACTGAAAAATACATTCTAATTTCGGTGAGGAGAATCCGGAGAAGAAGAAAGAAGCCGGAGATTGACGCGTACAATGGTGTGTAAAATAAGAAGCTATTAAGCAAAATGAATTAAAATATACGTAAGGTAAACGATAATTTTGCAAAAGATTCAGCTTTGCTATTTTAGCAAATATTTTCATCCAGTTTATTTATGCATAGGATGTCTTATGAAGGCGGAGCTAGCGTAGACCACCCTCCCTCTCCACTTCAATTCACAGACGATGTCCCCTATCTTGTAGTTTCACCTTGCTTACGCGTAGTCATTGATTCTATCGGAGTAACCATTCAACCTGGTCGTTGACGTCAGGCACTGAAGAACTCCAGCAACCGATACTATGTCATCACCGGTCTAGCTGCAAATATAACCATGGAACCCAGTTTACACCAGTGTGTTTGATAATCACTGACACTTAGAAGGTCCATTTGCTCTTCTTCTTTTTTTTCAGCTGTGTGTCGAGCCACCCTCTGCTCTGCTGCTGTCTTAACTCTGGCCAGATGATTTGATGAAAGTATGTGTGATGCAGCTTTGCTGTGGAACGGGCATGAGGAAAGCTGCCAGAAAAACCACTCATAGTGTTTTATTATAGTGGTGAAGGCGGAGAAAGCATATTAATAATTGATGACCCAACCATGTCACAGATATTATTGGGTGACATGGTACCATTAACACTCATAAAGTGACTTGATATAGACTAAAACTGACGAAACGAAAATAACTGCAAATCTTCTTAACTACTGCCCCATTGTTTGACGGTAGTAATATCATAAATACCCCATTTTCCATAAGGCTTATCATTTCCTGACATTAAAGAATTGAGTATCAAGTCAGTCAGTCAGTCAATAAAGTGCGCTACGTGATACATACCTGAGTGAGAATGTCTCGAAAGAGACATAACTAACTGTTCTGGAGAGATATTGTTGTAGAGTAATATCCTGGTCCTACCCAGCAATGGGTATGGCCCGAGTCATAAAAGACCGCGACGGGAACGAACTAGAGAATAGAACTAGAGAGCGTCAGAGAGATAGTGTGTTCGTGACTATATGAGAGTCTACGTCATTACATGGCAGTGATTAAGATTATCCGTTAATATACGAGAGTCGACAGCCATCGACCTTAGACGTGAGTTAAACGTCACTAGACGGAAGCTTTCTTCTCAAGACGGACGCATACGTCCTATACAGAGACATTGCCTTCATAAGTGTTATTCGTGTTAATTATTCGTGGATGTACTTGTATTTGGTTTATTGTACTAACGTATAATAAAACTGTATTTATATATACTCAGTGTTAAGAGTTATTTCTGGCACAATTCTTTCTCTGTTTATCCCCCCCCCTCCGGGATACAACACTGAGTAGCAATTTTCCTGCATTAGATTGACATTACATTCTGGTGTAGACTGGTTGTCAATCAAGGCTATAGAATCAAAGCTCTACTGCTATTTAACCCATAGCTGTAGGAAAGAAATAGATTAATACATTTCCCAATGGTATCTGCGCGCAAATGAATGTAACTAATATCAACTGGAATTCGAACTCGGCTCTCCGACTTCTCGTTCCGAGCCGATATCCACTGCACCGCTAGGATTCTGTACATGAATTGTACCTCTCTGGATAGTGGTTGGTCGTCGAGAGCGCGTCGTTTTAATTGTCGAATAGGAGACATAAAAAGCAAATTTCGATATATATTAGATAATGGAAACATTAGGCCGTCTGCGCAGATTGGCTTTCTCTACTACCGCCCGTTATTTTTTGTACCCTTCTAAAGTCTGTTCTGTCATACATTTGCTCAAACCCATCAAATGTATCACGTGTTGCTTTCTCCTGTTTCTCTTTCCCTCCATATCTCCTTTGAGTATCAGATTCTTCAAGCTCTACTTCCTCATTATTTGTCAAATTAACTTCATCTCTATTTTCCTCATGTTGAATATCAGTTTCTATTAGGTTTCCATTTACGCCAAAACCTTGTTGCTAACATGTTCGGTGTATGGTATCCCCAGCATTCTTCTGTAGAAACCAAATTTCGGTTAGTTAAATCTTTTCTTCATCTTTTATTTAAACTGAACTATCGCCCGGTTCACACTCCACCCACGTCTATTGAACAGGTGTAGAGGCTCATCCCTTGTTCTCTGTTTAGGATGTGGTTTCCGGCTTTCTCTTTTCCAATCTTTTCAGTCTTACGTAGCCCCCTGCACACCAATGACCTTACTGCCTTGCCCGGGGTGATATGATTAAAAAAAAAACATCTGGAAAAAAAACAGTACTTATTGCCTTTAGCCTCATTACAATTTAACACTATGTATGATAAAAGGTATGCTATATTTATGGGTTAAAATGCTCAGTATCACTTATAGAGTGTATGTACATATAAATGTGGATATTAAAGTCAAAACCCAGAGGCGAGTTTAAGTTTCATGCTAAACTCAATTGTCAGGCCATATTGCGTTTAGCAATGAAACAGTCTTTCACATGTCATTATAGGCAATTTAACATTCCGTAATCATCATAAACCAATTGATTTCGTTCGTCCCGCTGCGGGCATCAATTAGAAACCAACAGATATCGTCTACTGATTATTTAAACAATTATTAATTGATACCGGCTTCTTTCTTTTATGATTCGATTCTACATGACTACTCTACGGTTTATGGGGCAACCATTTTGTGATTCATGACATTACGTCATTTCCAAGTGTATTTGACCGCAAATAGACCTTAAATGATAGTGCTACCAACCTTCACACACTCCTAAGAAAGAAGAAGTAAAAACATGGCGGCAGCGTAGAGCAAAGTATGCAAAAGTCAGCTAATGAGAAACTAAAATATATTTTATTCCCCTCTTCTTTATTTGTATAAGCGAAAAAAAAGTGTAGCTTTTGCAATGAAAATTACAAAACACACCCCTTTTAAAAGTACTTGTTTTCTCTTCAACATGCTTTTCCACTGTTTAGGAGTTCGATATTAACATTACTTGTGAGATTTTTTAAAATTCCAAAGATTAGGTATCTCTACGAATTCGCTGAAAAAATAAGCATAGTATGAAAAATAAAGGCCCCGAATAAATAAAAACAATGTTTTATCTGTTAAATATTCATGTTATTATTGAGAGGATAGATTAAAGTATTTGTTGATTATTTTTAAAAATATTTGATTGTTTCTAACAAGTTCAAAATTTTAGTGTAACACATCACTAAATAAATCCCGGCGCTAACTAATAAAAAAACAACTTTTAGGCAGAATTCGACTTTATTCATCAACATAGTCTCATTCTAGAGTAATACATTAATTCCAACGCTTCTCTAACAATCCAATGTTTTTCTTGTAGAACGATTAGTCTTTGGACTCAAATACGCCTCAGTTTCCAATACCACTTCTTCATTAGAGCCAAATCTCTTGACTGGGATCATTCTTTTGAGGTCTGCAAACAGCCAGTAGGTGCTGGAGGGCAGATCTAGAGAATAGGGTGGATACGGAAGCAATTCAAGTGGAATTCATGTAGTTTTGCTATCATTGCGATCGACTTGTGATACAGTGCGTTATTTTGGTGAAAGATCACTTTTTTCTTCTTCATTTTCTGGCTGTTTTGGGCGATTTCTTCCTTCAAACGCACCAATAATGCTATATAATATTTGCTATTGATGGTTATTCCTTTCTCTTTCCTTTCAAAATATCTTATAAATCTTAAAATAAGGAGGCCAAAATTTTGCTTGCCGATGTTTGCGTCTTTGGTTGATTTGGCTGACTGCCAATATGACTCCAGAGTAGAGTGATCGATCCATGTTATATCTCTTGTCATGTATTTACGAAAAAACTGATCTTGTTGCGTTGAAACAGTTGAAAACAACGCTCTGAATCGTCAACACGTTGTTTGATGAAAATTTATATATAAATATTTTAGGAAAATCTTTGTACGAATATTTTTTACATATGTTACCCACCAATTAATTTCCGGAAATGTCTAGAAATGTCTGTAAATTTGCCCATATAACTAATGATAATTGTATTCTGGAGTCATTAGAGAATGCTAATCAAGTGTCTATGTTTTTCTAAATTAGCCCTTTTTCCGAAAATCTGCTTCAAAGCGTGAAAACAAAGATGCAATAAAATTGTGCCATTTTTTACTTAAATAAACTTTTAATTGGTTTTATAACCAATATATATTAAAAATATCATAGTCTAAAAAGAAAAAATTCAATGAATAATGAATTTTTACAAGAATGTTTTTCATTTTGATTATTTTTTTATAATAACTTATAAAGTTTAAATTTTTTTAAAATGTCCACCATTATTGTTAACGCTAGGATTTTAAGTTACTGTTTGAAGACTATGTTTAATAATCGAAAATTGAAAACCTTAACACAAATAATTTAATTATTTGGTTTTTAAAATAATTCAAACATTTTAATTTCGTGCGTATGCGAAATCAGCTTTGTGTTTTCCCGTACATTTTGAGGGGTCGTTAGATGTCTCTCATCTTCGTACAGCCGAAGTGTATTTTTTTTATCCCTTTATTAACGGGATACAATGGTTGAAATATTTCTTGCAGTGTATAAAACCTACACTCGCCTGGCTAATCGTTGGTTATCCCATTAATCAAATCGAATCGCCTAATTGTGATTTCCGGAGTCCTTTAAATATTCGACTCTATATTGATTTGTTGCTGCGGTTGAGAAACACTTCAAGTGCTGGTTGACTAGAGCCGATACCCTAAAGAAGACGAGGAAGAAGAAGGAAAGGAAACGTCGGCTCAACAAGTCCCTGAAGAAAGAAGTTTTCGGCTACGGGAATCTTGTCTTGTCAGCATTCCGAATGTAAGAGAACAGCATTTATATTTCCAGCTTCTCGTAAGTACATGGTGTTTGTGTTCGTAAAGCGCACCTCCTTCTTTCCCTTTGGTTATTTCGTGAATTGGTCGCTATATTTTATTGTATGTTCCTAGATGAGTTTTGACGCTAAAATTATTTTAATAATTTTAATATTTAATTTTTAATATTTAATATTTAATTTAATTTTAATTTTAATTTTTAATATTTAATATTTTTTAATTTTAATATTTAATTTAATATTTTGATAATTTTAGCAGTTTTCCTGTCTTTATTGTACATATTTCTAATGCCAATCATTTTTTGAACTGTACATGTTAAATGTAGAAACCTTTTTATGTATTCTAATTTTATATGTTGTAATAAACAATTATATAATTGAGACGCAGGCACTTTTAATCTTATTATGCTTTGCCGCAGTAAACACCTCGTTAGAGAGAAGAGTTGCTCCCCTTGAACACGGGGAAAATGTGTGTTATTTGGCAGGATTCGAACCTGCAACCCATATTCACCTAGAGAAAATCACTATGCGATCTGGCGCGTCTTAGACCTCTCGACCACGAAAGACGATCAGTCTAAGCAAAGTCAAATTAAGCCTATAACACAATTTTCGAATTTATCGTAATAACCATATCTGCTCTGAAATGTATCTTAATGTCAACAAATGTAATTTCCGTAACATGTTTAGATTGGTTGATATTACGTTACATTTCAGAGCAGAAATGGTTATTACGAGGAATTATAGTCATGTGTTATAGGATTAATTTGACTTCGTTAAGACTGATCGTCATTCGTGGTACACAAAATTCTATATTATAATAAGGGGGCTATTCATGCTTTTTGTGTGATAAAACGAATAAATTGAAGCCGGAGAATACAAATCGCCTGAAGATACACATGGTAGAAACCTAGGTCACGTAATAACTCGTTTACAAAGGAAAATATTTAAAAGTTCTACAATAGAGTTGAATTGAACACTTTTTAATACAAATGTGCATTGGTCTAATTTTATTATGACCAAAAGCTAAGTCATTAATCAATCAATCAATATATATATATATATATATATCCTCTCAAAATAGCAAGGAATCGTCGGATCAGTTCATCCTCTTTACTACCAGTTATAAACTCTACTACTAATTATGAAAGCTTTTGTCGCGTATTTACTCTTTATGGTGCTTTATTATTTCATATTTTGGAATAATATCTATCTATCTATCTATCTATCTATCTATCTATCTATCTATCTATCTATCTGTCTGTCTGTCTGTACCAATGTATTCATTCTATATATCTATCAACGCCAGTTTTATTCATTTACACCAGACATAGGAGATTATATTACCAAGTTTATCTTTATCTATCTATCTATCTATCTATCTATCTATCTATCTATCTATCTATCTATCTATCTGTCTGTCTGTCTGTCTGTACCAATGTTATCATTCTATATATCTATCAACGCCAGTTTTATTCATTTACACCAGACATAGGAGACTATATTACCAAGTTTATCTATCTATCTATCTATCTATCTATCTATCTATCTATCTGTCTGTCTGTCTGTCTGTACCAATGTTATCATTCTATATATCTATCAACGCCAGTTTTATTCATTTACACCAGACATAGGAGACTATATTACCAAGTTTATCTATCTATCTATCTATCTATCTATCTATCTATCTATCTATCTATCTATCTATCTGTCTGTCTGTCTGTCTGTCTGTCTGTACCAATGTTATCATTCTATATATCTATCAACGCCAGTTTTATTCATTTACACCAGACATAGGAGACTATATTACCAAGTTTATCTATCTATCTATCTATCTATCTATCTATCTATCTATCTATCTATCTGTTGATATATTTTTATATATCTAAGATAATCAATTCAGGTAATAATATATTCTACATTAATTTTCTTTCTACATCTTTGTTTTTCTCCATCCCAATCTGATTTTCTTACACACTCTAACTCCACCCATCCCCCTTTCTCACTCACAATATCTCTGATTGCCCGACTAATATACATATATAGCCCTATTTTCAGATCGCTGTTATTAATTTTAAGTGATTTTCAAGATGAGAGGAGGTTTCTCTAGAATTGGAGGGTATGATTATTTTTGACGGGTAAAGTAGCCGAAATGTTATCAAGTAAAAAATACCGGTGCAGAGCACAATGACTGCAAAATTATTTTTAAGCAAATTTATCAAAACGATGCTAGTCAAAATATTTTTCAATGGGTTTTGACGATTTGTGACTCTAGGTCGGAATACGGCCTTGAGAATTTCCTGTGACAGGGATTGGGGTTTTTTCTTCTTCTATTGGAAATTGAAATGGTTGAATGTAATAGTTTTCATTTCGAGCTGGTAAGCGTTATACGGTGAGGCCAATGGAAACCCTATTCATCAATTTCCCACGCCGGTGTAAGTGCCTGTTTAACAAAACTAGTGCACAAGACGAAATTAGTTAGTTCGGCTCCCGCCTTTTGGGATGAGAGGTTGGGAAGTGATTGAATGACGGATTGAAAAATACAGTCGTACCTAAACGGGCCTGCTGCTAGGAACAAGGCGGAAGAAAGTGATACTGCAAGAGACGGTAAGTCCAAATTCAACCAACTGGAAGTTGAATAACCATCGTCCCATATGAATAATACAAGAATATTATCGTGCTACTGAAATATCAGCCAACTAATATTACTTTTTCTTCACTTATTTTGACTTGTAATATATAATAAAATTGAATCAAACCGCGTCCTTGCGATCTTAAATCTTGTTCTCATCATATACCAACCTTCGTTTATCTGGACCAGCCACGTCAATTGATAATAAGCGGTCCTACATTGGCTAATCCGAGATCAACAACACGACGTGGGCGGAATTGGCCAAAGATCAGGGAGGTTGACTGGACGCAGTCAGATGCGTTATATATATATACGCTCTGACATCCTGATTGAGCACTCTAGAAGAATGGTAGGCTTTGAAAAAGCAGTAGCTACTCTAGCATCTACGCATCGTTCATTCAGTAATGAATTAGAACACTCTCAGCTACGGGCGTATGTTTACATGGTATATCACACGCTAAAAGCCTGCCTTTTTTCTACCGAGTGCCCGTAGTTCAGAGGTAGAATCGTCTACTGATGTCAATTCGGTTGGGTTTCAATTCTGGCTAAAAGCAATCGGATGTCTAACTGTACTGATGGACTGTGATGCAGGGAAACAGATTTGTCTGCGGATGACTATATATATATATATATATATATATATATATATATATATATAAATATATTAGGACTTTGAATACGTTCTCACTGTTTTCCTACAGATGGCGTTCCCAGAAATATGTGCGTGTAATTTCAGATGGTAAAGCATCTCTAAGGAATTACTACTAAATAAGCTTGAAATTCAGTGTAAATCATTTCGCCGAAGTGTAAACAACTTTTTTTTTTCATCGCGTTAAATATGTCGGATTTCGTGCCAAAGAATGTGTATATTTGTGGAGAGATTTACTACACTAATTTATTCAAAAGAAATCTGAAGCCGAAGCACAGAGGATTCTTGTTGAGAGTTACAACGACCAGGCTCTGTCGGAAACAACAAGCGGGGTGTTGTGGAGTAGTTGTCGCACTGAAGGTTATAATCGCGCTATGTCGGTTGCTAAACGACTTAACGCAGCCAAAATGTTAGGAACTTGGTAATCTTCCACTGTAAGCTGATTCCTTAGTATTCGGCTAACTGCCGACTAATAGCAACAGCCTCGTGGTTCTACTAAACTCCAATAGAAGTCTAAAGAACTTCCATGAATTCCTGTTAACTCTTAATAATATAGGAGAGAGGGTCCATTATCTGAGGAATAGGTGTGTTTCCCCATAACACGGAGATATGTTTAGACGCTTCAAAATGATTTTGATGTTGAAGAGAAAGAACGCTCTGGCACACCGAAATAGTTTGAAGATGAAGAATTGGAGGGATTATTTCATGAAGACTCATGTCAGACGCAAACTGAATTTGCATAATCATGAGGAGTTGATCACACATCTATCTATCTATCTATCTATCTATCTATCTATCTATCTATCTATCTTTTCTTTATTATCTATCTATCTATCTATCTATCTATCTATTTTTTATTTATTATCTATCTATCTATCTATCTATCTATCTATCTGTTTTATTCTTCCTGCTTGTCTGCTTATCTATCTATCTATCTATCTATCTATCTATCTATCTATCTTTTCTTTATTATCTATCTATCTATCTATCTATCTATCTATTTTTTATTTATTATCTATCTATCTATCTATCTATCTATCTATCTATCTATCTAATTCTGTTCCTCATCTATCTATCTATCTATCTATCTATCTATCTATCTTTTCTTTATTATCTATCTATCTATCTATCTATCTATTTTTTATTTATTATCTATCTATCTATCTATCTATCTATCTATCTGTTTTATTCTTCCTGCTTGTCTGCTTATCTATCTATCTATCTATCTATCTATCTATCTATCTATCTATCTATCTATCTTTTCTTTATTATCTATCTATCTATCTATTTTTTATTTATTATCTGTCTATCTATCTATCTATCTATCTATCTATCTATCTATCTATCTATCTATCTATCTATCTATGTATCTCATTCTGTTCTTATCTATCTAAATAGACGGTTTTAAAACGTCTGAAAGCATTACGAAATGCCAAGCAAGGACATTGGGTGTCGTATAAGTTAAAGCCGAGGGACGTCTAACAGAGTTTTGTCAAATCTGAATAGCTACTTCAACTTCAGAGGAGGAAAGGTTTTTTGCATCGTATCGTGACCGGACAACAGTGAATGCTGGAATATATCATCGAAAATGAGGACAAAACTAGAAGCAGCGGAAATGTGGTTCTACAGAAGGATGCTGCGGATATCGTGGACCGAGCATGCAAGCAACGATGAGGTGTTGGAAAGAATGGCAACGAAAAAGAAATTAATACTGAGCACCAGGAAGAGATAACTGAAGTTCCTGGAACACGCAATGAGGAAGGAAAACCTGGAGAACCTGATACTGACTGGCCAGATAAAAGGCAAGAGAGAAGGAGGAAGGCAGTGGATAACATATTTGGTGAACCTGATCAGGTGGATGACGGAACGGGGATTGCTAGGAGTAACAGGAGCACGCATACTGGGAGCCACAAGGGATAGGGAGACGTGGAGAACCATGATCGCCTACGTCCTGATAGGACAGGGCACATAGAAGAAGAATCGTGACCGGCTATGAAAAGTGGTCACAGTATGATAACCCTAAGCATAGAATTTTGTGGGTAACCCTGGCCATGCATTAACATCGGTAGCAAAAGCCGAATATCTATTGTTCGAAGCTTCGGCTTTCCATTTCGTGGAATCAGCTGGATGTAGTTTATCATGAGCTGTTCAAACAGGTCGAAACTATCGCGGGAGACCGCCATCTTGATGAGTCTGAGCCGAGCATTGAAGAAAAAACGGCCACTATAGGAGCAGAGACAAGACAAAGTGATTTTTCAGCATGACAACGCCTGGCGATATGTTGCAAAAAGTGTGAAAACCAACTTAAAACTGGGAAGCCCCTGTTATATTCCCAAGAAATTGCCGCGTCCGATTATCATTTGTTCCGATCGATAGTACATAGCCTTTCTGGGCATCGCTTTCATTCTCATGAACAGAAATAGTGTGACTCTTGTTTAGCCTCAAAAACGAGTTGCTTTCCGACTTGAAATTCAAATAGATAGAAAAAATAGTGGTTAACGATGGACAATAATTTCAGTGACATGGGAGAGTGGTAGACCTTGTAAACAGTAGCTACTCCGGCATTTACGCACCGCTCATTCGATAATGAATTGAAGCACTGTAGCTATTAGGCGTGTTTATACGCGCTAAAAGGCCTGCCTTCTTCTACTGGACGCTGGTGGCCTAGGAGTAGAATCGCCGACTGACGCCAATTCGATTGGGTTTCAATCCTGGATTAGGAAGCGACCGGAGATCTATGCCGTACTGATGAGCTGTAATACAACGAAACAGGTCTGTCTGCGGATGACTATATAAATATATATATATATATATGTATGTGTATGTGTGATTGTAAATATAGAGAGTGTGATAAATTATTGTCTAAATTTCGAAAAACGGTGACAACTCATTTTAACAGATATATTTATTAGAATTGCACAAAATTATCTTGAAATACCAAAGTCAAATTTTATTCAATAAAATCAGCATTGGTTTCAACCAAGGCCTCCAGACGGCTTCAGAAACTTCTGCATCTCTTCTGAGTGATCCTTTTTGTTTAAGATGGTAAATACTTCCATAATCCTTGTCTGCAGTTCATCTCTGTTGTTGCAAGGGATTTTATTGGTTTCTCGCACAACTGTGCCCCGCACATAATAATGAAGGGGGTTGCAAAGTCTGGGGAGTTAGGTAACCAGATATAAGAGTAATGTTGTCCCAGGAATTGTCGCAGGAACCATTACTACTTGTGTGGCATGGTGCAGTGTCCTGTTGTTAAATATAGGATCTTCACGTAGCCACCTTTATGACGCAAGGCGGTGCTACTTCCTCAAGCCCTTCATGTTGAGTCTGAGGCCCTGTGGGAACGTGAATGGAAGCATAACATTACTGGCGATCCCTTCATCAAGCTCTTTCCGAATTTTCTACACTGTTCTCAAATTGACATCCAAAGACAATCAAATGACGTGAATTGCGTCCCAGTGCTCATTTTCTCATAGACTGTACCCAGCTGACTCTGCCTTAATGTGCAGTCGATGAAATTGATGAAAACAACGTGCATGCGCGAAAAGAACAGTAAGATTTTGTGACAGTTTATCCATTGCACCCTGTCTTTCATTTTTTCTTAGTCTGACATTCATTAACTTTCTCCCTACGTGAACCTATTTAAAATATTTTGTTATGATCTATCTATCTATCTATCTATCTATCTATCTATCTATCTATCTATCTATCTATCTATCTATCTATCTATCTATCTATCTATCTATCTATCTATCTATCTATCTATCTATCTCACATGCTGTTCTTATCTATCTATCTATCTATCTATCTATCTATCTATCTATCTATCTCACATGCTGTTCTTATCTATCTATCTATCTATCTATCTATCTATCTATCTATCTATCTCACTCTGTTCATTTTCTATCTATCTATCTATCTATCTATCTATCTATCTCATTCTGTTCTTATCTATCTATCTATCTATCTATCTATCTATCTATCTATCTATCTCATTCTGTTCTTATCTATCTATCTATCTATCTATCTATCTATCTATCTATTTTTTCTTTATTATCTTTCTATCTATCTCATTCTGTTCTTATCTATCTATCTATCTATCTATCTATCTATCTATCTATCTATCTCACATGCTGTTCTTATCTATCTATCTATCTATCTATCTATCTATCTATCTATCTATCTATCTATCTCACTCTGTCTATCTATCTATCTATCTATCTATCTATCTCATTCTGTTCTTATCTATCTATCTATCTATCTATCTATCTATCTATCTATCTATCTATCTATCTCATTCTGTTCTTATCTATCTATCTATCTATCTATCTATCTATCTATCTATCTATCTATCTCACATGTTGTTCTTATCTATCTATCTATCTATCTATCTATCTATTTTTTCTTTATCTATCTTTCTATCTATCTCATTCTGTTCTTATCTATCTATCTATCTATCTATCTATCTATCTATCTATCTATCTCACATGCTGTTCTTATCTATCTATCTATCTATCTATCTATCTCACATGTTGTTCTTATCTATCTATCTATCTATCTATCTATCTATCTATCTATCTATCTATCTCAGTCTGTTCATTTTCTATCTATCTATCTATCTATCTATCTATCTATCTATCTATCTATCTATCTATCTATCTCAGTCTGTTCATTTTCTATCTATCTATCTATCTATCTATCTATCTATCTATTCCATCTCTGTTCTTTATCTATCTATCTCTATCTATCTATCTATCTATCTATCTATCTATCTATCTATCTATCTCACATGTTGTTCTTATCTATCTATCTATCTATCTATCTATCTATTTTTTCTTTATTATCTATCTTTCTATCTATCTCATTCTGTTCTTATCTATCTATCTATCTCATTCTGTTCTTATCTATCTATCTATCTATCTATCTATCTATCTATCTATCTATCTATCTATCTATCTATCTATCACAATATGTTCTGTTTATTTCTGTCTATTCAAATTCCATATCCATCTATCCATGGTCGTGTATTGTACCTTCATTTTCCTATATAACACATACATACATACATAAATACATACATATATCGGCATAATGAGAGCTCAGACGATACAAATATTTAGTGTAAACACACTCAACATGTGCATATAAACACATACATATAAATGTTGTAGGTAAACACACTCGTTTCTACGTATGACGTGAGTGTCTTAGCTTGTTCATTCCTTTATGTGAAAGTAAAACTCCTCCAGGTTCCAATGGTAATCACAGTTGTCGTTCAAAAAGAACGCGGAGAAAAGGGAAAGCTAATTACTTATATCTTATTTATTTTTCTTATATTGTCATTTAAGTTTGTTTTATTTTTCTTTCATTGTTCGTATTTCAAAGCAGGTGAATTTTAGCTGCTTTTAATATTCTCAGCGAAATTACTTCAGTGTTTTTTGCTTGCAGAAAATAACCGACATTCCTCAAATTCGAAACCACTTTTACTCCCCATACTCTGTATGAATGTTTATATATATATATATATATATATATATATATATATATATATATATATGTGTGTGTGTGTGTGTGTGTGTGTGTGTGTGTGTGTGTGTGTGTGTAAGGATGTTTGGGAATTAATTACGTATTTCACCGCTGTGAATTATGAGTCAACTCACCAAGAGGCAAGAAATGTGGGGGAGGGCAACATTTAGAGGCGCGGAAAGTGGAATCGGCGGACCGATTTCAAATCCCGGGATAGTCTGCTGCGTTTACCTCTGCATAAGTCTCTTTGGGTATATATGAATATCGCTCGTCTTAAATAGTTAAATAGTACTGTAGAGAGAGTTCCCTAGATTTCGACGGCAACTAGTATTAGATAAATTTAAAATTAAAATTACGGATTTAGAACTTTGGAAATAGCAATGGTAAACCACTCCACGATCTTTCCCAAGAATACATGCCGTTCCAGAGGAAACGTACGGAGAAACATGACTGCCAATGCCCTAAAGAAACGTGGAATTACTAAACAAACTAACAAGACAGAACCAAGTTTGGAACTAATTTACTGAATATAGAATTTGATTATCGTTACTCTTATCCGACGATATATATATATATATATATATATATATATATATCAATTTCCGAATTTTATTGAGAAAAGTTGAAAAGACGGAGCTTGGATTCTTCTTTAGCTTTCAACTGAGAATTATAATGAATCAATTGCAATGTATGCTATTATAAAAATGGTTTCAAGTGTCGTACTAGATATTTTTTCTTGTCAGAGAAAAATCTTACATATTTAAAAGTCTACCATTTGTCCATGCTTACAAACATGCTGTTCCTTCTGGTTCTGCTATACATTGAGAGGTCTTTGGTAAAATACAAAGGATAATCTGCAATGTTATCAGTTCTGACCTGACATCTCGGCGTCAGTCACTTTCTCACCGCCGTAATGTAGATTCCCAATTTTTTCTGTAAGTACTTTCCTAGCAATTTTTCTGATGAGGTTTCCTCTATGGCATCTAGGCTTAAAGCATTTCGTTGCAGATCTGGATTGGCAGCAAGGTTTCATGAATTTACAATTGAAATAGCTAGGTTAGATGTAACCGTAAGTTTTATGGTAACAATTCCTTTTCTCGCATTTCTCTCTTTTGGAATTCTCTTTTAACTTCTTGCTTCCAAATTAAATTTGATATACAAACATTTATCTATTGTTCTCTCTCCTTAATAACGTTTTTATTCCAATATTCTCCCATAATCAGTAACACTTTACATATTAGTGGTTTTATTATCTTAACTGGGGTGAAATCATTAAAAAGAAACTCGGACAAATTAGGTATATTTTAAAAAATGAAAAATAGTCACTACATGTCCACAGAGTATGTAATCGAATGATCTCGACACTGGAAAACTTTATTTTTATTTTTAGGATGACTTTATTTCGAAACCAACTATCAGCGAAGCGTAAAATTGCCATATCTTGTAGAAATGCCGTACTGCTGATCCCTTTTAAAGTTTACAATGAATTAATAATGCATGATTTATGAAAACCATTTGAATGTTGGGACACAGAATGTACTGCAGCCGTAGCAATGGTGGTTTTGACGGAGCCAAAGTACTTCAGTTTGGTTTTCAAGCTAGTGTGTATTTTCACCAGATCTATTCAACTGGTACAGCGAGACTATTTTGAGAAGTTATGCCAGTATTTACCATTGGCGGTCACAATCTGGACAACATAATATATGCAGATAATACAGTGCTGGTAGCTGACAAGGAAAGAAAACTACAAGACCTCCTAAAAAAGGTAGATGAAGAAAGTCAAAAGAAAAGACTACACATAAATTACAAGAAAACCGAATGTTTAGTCATCAGCAAACGTAAGAGCCCAAAATGCCAATTACAAGTAGTGGGTATTAAATCAAGCAAGTAAAAAATGTTAGTGCTTGGGAATTGTTCTAACGTAAGACGGAAATTGCTACATTGAGATCCGAATTGATACGGGCAAGAACGCCTTCCAGAAGCTGAGTAGAGTATTAAGAGACAGGAAAATTTCAAAGAATAGAGTTCTGAATTGCTACGTGATATCTGTCATTCAGTATTGCAGTGAATGTTGGACAATATCATCAAAGATGAAGGAAAAGCTTGAAGCAACTGAAATGTGGTCTTACAGAAGGATGCTGCGAATATCGTGAATCGAGCATGTCAGCAATGATGAGGTTTTAGAAAGAATCGAAACAGAAAGGAAATTAATACTGAGCATCAGGAAGAGACAGCTGAAGTTCTTGGGACATGTGATGGGGAAAGAAGACTTGGATGATGATACACACAGGTCAGATAGAGGGAAAAATAGACAGAGGAAAGCAATGGATAACATATTTGAAGGGCCTGAGCAGGTGGATGGCAGAGCAGAGTTTTGGTGGTGCAACAGGAGAAAGCGTGCTAAGAACTTCCAGGGACAGGGAGACGTGTAAAGCTATGATTGCCTACGTTCTGAAGGGACATGGCACATAGAAGGAGAAGAAGAAGAATACAAACCCAGAATACTGCGCTTTATAGACTACGCAAAGGTATTCGAAAAATTACACTACAAGATTTGTTAGAGCTGTTCAGCAACTTTGACGTATTCATGAAGAATATTACAACCATCAAGAATATATAGTGGCAGCGAACTGCATTCATGTTTAGTACATGCACTCAAAAATAAGAAGGGTGTAAGACAAGGATGTGTCTTCTTATCAGATTTATTCAATCTATACAGCAAAGCAAGTCTGAGAAAATAAGGATTCTCATCAGGATTCATTATTGCTGTAACCGTAAACGGTTACTGCGTGAGAAATCATCAAATCGGTGATTGGGAAGAATATTATATCAACAAAGACTTGCACGCTGCTTGAAGGTACAAAGAGGATTAGGGAAGAGATGGATTATTACCTTTCCCAAACGGATTTGTGCGTAAGCCTTGTGAAGGTTGGGTTCCGTCAGGATGTCGTTCCCAAAGAATCACCACTTCTACATGTACATTTGGTGGTCCTACGGCTCTAATGAGTCACGTGATATCTGGATCTGTAATGAAACAAATTCGACCGAAATTCAAACTCGGCTCTCCGATTTCTCATTCGGAACTTTTATGATGAAACACACCTATTTTATAATGAATAGACTCTCCCACCAAATTTAAGTAGGAGTAGTAAGAGGAACGAGGGTTAGTCGATGTTGGACGATAGTAGTCGACAGTTAGTCGAATACGAAAGTAGTCAGCGACTTGGCAAGATTAAACTGTGTAATATATCAAGTTCCTAACGTTTTATACATCGAACCTATTAAGACCGACATTAGCACAATACTAAGCTTCACTGCGAAAATAACTCCACAACAGGAACCGACGTCCATTACCCCACAGCGCACATCACTAAGTACAGTTTTACTTTAGAGGCAGCACAATTGTTAATTGTACTGCATCTAAAATAAATCTGATCTCAACAAATTATCTTTTACTAGCAGTATAGCCCGGCGTTGCTCGGGTGTAATGAAAGCTTTAAAACTAATCCATTGTCCTGAGCTCAGACTCAGCCTAAAGAATATTTGTGAGGTTTGGTGAGAATTGGATAAAAATTGTGGATTTGTATAAAAGACATACAGACAGATAAACAGACACACACACAAACATCTTGCCTTATATATATATATATATATATATATATATTATCAATTTTCTTCACTATTGTAAGAACTGCAACCTTGAAACATCTGAATATCGTTTCTTATGTCTTTGTCTATGAGTGTATCAAATTTGATTAAAATCGGACCACTCCTTCTATAATCCGATTTATCGGTTATCGATTTTCGATATTTATCGGGGGTACCTCGAAACAAAATCGAGCTAAGAACACTCGCAGATGCTTATAGTACAACTGTGTAAATTTTGAAGAAAATCGGTTCAGCCGTTTCCGAGTCTATAGGTAACGGATACACACACAGACATACACACACAGACGCACACACACTGACAAAGTTCCCTTTATAAATAGGTTTAGATTTAGATATCTCCATTTGTCGTTTTAATAATTTGTAGAAATAAAATATTTATTTATATTTACGTATATATATATATATATATATATATATATATATATATATATATATATATATATCACGAGAAATAAAAATCGTTAAATTAATCATCACCTTTAGTTCAAATTTCAGTTGAGTTCATTACATTTGCTTACATGATAATACATTTTGGAAAAGTATTAAGTTTTTTATGCTAAAGCCATTGCTATTGACAATATTTATATAGACACCATTATCCATAGAGAGTTTTTTTCTTTCTCTTCTTCTGCTATGTGCCGTGGCTATTCAGGATGTGCGCCATCCCGGCCGTCTACATCTCCCTATCTTAGTGGCTCTTAGCATGCTCTCTCCTCTTGCCCAACACAAACCCAGCTCTGTTATCCACTTGCTCAAGCCCCATTGTTTCCTCTGTCTCTCTATCCTTCTATCTGGCCAGTGAGATTCTCCAAGCCCTTCTTCCTCATTACATGTCCCGTGAAATTCAGTTACCTCTACCTTATGGCAAGTATTAGTTTTCTTTTCGTTTCAATCCTCTTCAAAATCTCATCGTTGCTCATATATTCGGTCCATAGTATCCTCAGCATCTTTCTGTAGAACAAAATGCAACTCTCCTTCCATCATTCACCTGATTAGGTCTTTCAAATATGTTATCCGTTGCTTTAACCTATCTCTTTTCCCTTATTCTGGCTTGTTAGTATCATGGTTCTCCAAGCCCTCTTTCCTCATTGCATGTCCCAGGAACTTCAGCTGTCTCTTCCTGATGCTCAGTATTAATTTCCTTTCCGTTTCCATCATTTCTAAGAACTCATCATTGCTCACATGCTCGATTCATGATATTCGCAGCATCATATGTAGAACTACATTTCAGTTGCTTTGTTTTCCTTCATCTTTGATGATATTGTCCAACATTCACTGCCATATTGAAGAACTGACATCACATAGCAATCCAGTATTCTCTTTCGTGTTTCTAGCGAAATTGACCTGTTTCTTAATACTTTACTCAACTTCTGGAATGCATCCTTGCGCTTTTGTATCTCAGGAATATAAATGTATAGAAACTGCTGTGACCACAAAGTGAGGGGTTAGTTTATATATTAATTGTAATATGGAATTGATCCCCTACTTTATATTCAGTATTCTTCTGTAGAACCACATTTCAGTTGCTTCAAGTTTTTCCTTCATCTTCGATGATATTGTCCAGCATTCACTGCCATATTGAAGAACTGACATCACATAGCAATCCAGTATTCTCTTCCGTGTTTCTAGCGAAATTGACCTGTTTCTTAATATTTTACTCAACTTCTGGAATGCATCCTTGCGCTTTTGTATCTCAGGAATATAAATGTATAGAAACTGCTGTGACCACAAAGTGAGGGGTTAGTTTATATATTAATTGTAATATGGAATTGATCCCCCACTTTATATCTAGTACTGCTAACTGCGCAATCGATAAAATGTAGTAAAAACAACAAACATGCGGGAGACAATTTCCCCATCCCAACCAGTGGTTATATATATATATATATAAGAACATATATATATATATATATATATATGTTCTTGTGTGTGCATTTTTAAAATTTAATAATCAATAAATAAAACAAAATACATCTGTATAGACAACATAAAGAAATATTTTCCTTTTGTCATTTATATATATAAATTTATGTGTGTCTGTGTGTGTGTGTGTGTGTGTGTGTGCACACAAGCCTATAGAGAGAATGAAGGGCGACAGACACACATACACGCGCTTTCATATATATATATATATATATGTGTGTGTGTGTGTGTGTGTATGTGTGTGTGTGTGTACGTGTTTGTGTGTGTGTTTGCGTGTGTATGCGTGTGTGTGTGTGTATGCGTGTTTTGTGTGTGTGTGTGTGCGTGCGTGTGTGCGTGCGTGCGTGTGTGTGTATGTGTGTGTGTTTAAATATATATTGACGCTTTGAAATTGTTTTTACGCTAAGAAGGAAATATGATAATTCCGACTATTTACTGAAGTGTTAACTTAGTCTTTTCCCCTCGGGTTTTAACGTAGTAAAATTATGGCTTTAACTTGTGATGCTGTTGTCGGCCTCGGACGTCAGGCCGGGCCATCTACGATTGGTTATGACAGACCACATTAGATCCTCTTAGAAACATGGCCCGCCACCAGAGGGAGCGTTGTGCATATCAAATGTGACAGGCTTGGTTTCGTGTTCGCCACGCGAACGGCATTTTCACACCAGGTAGCAGCCATAACAGCGTTTCGCGTCCTTTTCCATTATACTTGGGTTACAGCGATTTTCCATGGCCGAGGTTGTTTTCTTCGTTAACTAGAAATGCCTCACTACTGTCTCACCGAACTCTTTATTGTCTCACTCTCTTGAATTAAATATGGATTTATACACACACGATTGTATATATCCCCTCACAAGAACAGTATTCTTTTTTTCTTTTATGTGCAGTGTCTCTTTAGGACGTAGGTAATCATGGCCTTCCACCTCTTCCTCTCGCTTGTAGCTCTTAATAAGTTTGTCTTTTTCTTTTTTTATTTTCCCAAGATGTTTTCTACTATCCATTTATTCAAGCTCATCAAGTATGTTATTCACTGCTTCCCGCTGTCTGATTTACCTCATTCAATCCTGTGGACATCGGATTTTCTAAGCCCTTCTTCCTCATTAGGTACCATAGAAATTTCAACTGCTTCTTGGTTATGTCAAATGTAATATTTTTGTCTCCATTTTTGCGAAAACCACATCTTTGCTCCCATGTTCCGTCCATGGTATTCTCATCATCTTTCTGTAGAACAACTTTAGTAAAATAATATTGCGTAGAGAAATGCTTACATCTAATAGATATTTGTCTTGATATATAAATATTTATTTGTATCTCTCTCTTTCTCTCCTTTCACTTTCTCTCTCTTTTCTCTCTCTCCGTGTCTCTCTCTCTCTCTCTCTCTCTATATATATATATATATATATATATATAATCTAAACATACTTATAAATGGAACTTTGTGTCTGTGTGTGTGTATGTGTGTGTGTGTGTCCGTTACCTATAAATTCCGAAACGGCTGAACCGATTTTCTTCAAAATTTACACAGCTGTACTATAAGCGTCTGCGAGTGTTCTTAGCTATATTTTGTGTCGAGGTACCCCGGATAAATATCGAAAATCGATAACCGAAAAATCGGGTTATAGAAGGAGTGGTCCGATTTTAATCAAATTTGATACACTCATAGACAAAGACATAAGAAACGATATTCAGATGTTTCAAGGTTGCAGTTCTTACAATAGTGCAGAAAATTGATAATATATATATAAAAGGCAAAATGTTTGTGTGTGTATCTGTTTATCTGCCTGTATGTCTGTATTTTTCTCAGCCCTTTTATTTTAGTTTTTGCTTCGGGTTTGGCTCTAAGTAGGTATAATTGTAGTTCTTAGTCTCAGACATGATACCATTTACTCAGAGGACTTATTTAGTCTTCAAAATTCAGTTTACGACAAAAAAACTTATTTGATATCGATACCAGGAAATCAAAATTTGATTTACATCCATTCATTTTTCTTTCAGTCTACGGTTTTGCTTTAAATGGAAATAACTATTGCTTTTTAGTCTTTCGTGCCAACGTCCAAAGAGTCTGAGCTCCAGGACCATGGATTAGTTTTAAAGTTTTCATTACACCGGAGCAACCCCGGGCTATACTGCTAGTATATATATATATATATATATATATATATATATGTGTGTGTGTGTGTGTGTGTGTGTGTGTGCATTCATATATTCATAAGGAAGATGTGGAGGTTATATAGAACAAATCGGATCCACCAATGTAGATCTGAATTTTCCAAGACTTTCTTTCGCTCACAGTCATAAATACCATCCACTGAATTCTTACTTTTCTAATTATTTGCTTGTAATGAGTTCACCGCATGCACAGCACTAATGCAGCTACGAATCAGGGGGGGGGGGTTCAATGAATGGATGAGAATTACAAAAATCTAATGAGTAGAACTAAGGAAAAAGGTTAATAAATGACCAGGGTTCTGGAAGACAGAAGATGGCGATTTACGTTGCATTTTATTTTATAACCTTTTACGTGTCAGAGAATCAGTAAATCGGAAGACAGTTCCTCAGGTGAGGAGTGCAAGAAAAAGAAAATTGCGACCGTAAAATTTTATTTTATAACATTTTATTTTATAACATTTTACGTACCAAGGAATCAATAAATCGGAAGACAGTTCCCCAGGTGAGGAGTGCGAGAAAAGAAACCGTAAAATTTAACCCTCTAGGGCCATTCGTATCATATTTGATACAGTATTTCCCTATAAGGAAACATTTGGTATTCATTGACTGAGCAGTCAGTACTGCTTTCATTTGAAATTTATAAAATATTTCTCTTAAAAAATTTTTCAGGAAAATATTTCTTTCAAGGCTTGTTTTCATACTGTATTAAATATGATACGAATGGCCCTAGAGGGTTAAGCTAGCTTCTTCAAGAGTAAACCGGTAAAATGGATCAAGCAAGTTCAAGAGTAAAACGGTGAGACCTTCTTGCTAATTTAGCAGCTCGCTGAAATTAATGCAGGCACTAAAGAAAAACTCATCAGAACAGTTGCCATGAATATATCTGTGGAAAAAAACAGAGACAAACCATATCCCATTGATAATCAGCATGTATATTTGCATGACTTACTGTTTAGAACGTTAGCTTTCCGATTAAGTGAATCACGCAAACATCGATTTCTCAAGGTGGTGACTTTTTTTCGGAATATCGGTCTGGAGAGATGATCTCAGCCTGAGGCACCATTAGTTGGAAGTGTCTGAATATCATATCGCTTATTGAGATAAAACCTTTGATTGAAATAAAGTAGGTTCAGATACCATCGCCGTTTGTGTTAGCATGAAGCGTAAATCATCATGAGCGCGGGTTTACGCGTACTGGACTTGTTTAAAACTAAACTTAATCGTTTTGATGCCTTCACTCATCGGGGCAAGAAAACCAGTTCCGATGAAGGAGGGTAGCATAATGATGTCTTCACGAAACATCGCAGACGGCATAAAACCGCTCAGTTAAAGCGACAAATCTTTGCACTAAAACTATCAACGCTCTAACTTCACTTTACACTAAACTACTTGCCAAAATACCTTTTACAGTAAAGCTACTGAACAATGAAAAAAATTGACACCAAATATTATCCTTAGTCAACAATATATATATATATATATATATATATATATATATATTGTTGACTAAGGATAATATTTGGTGTCAATTTTTCACAAATTTTTTTTTTTTGACAAAATCCAACGGAGGATCTGTAAAGTGATAGACCCCAATTTGGTAGCTCGGATACAGCCACTTTCTAACCGGTGCAATGTGGCTTCCTTGTGTCTTTTCTACAAATACTTTCACGGCTTCTGCTCAGATAAACTTAGCTCACTAGTTCCTCACTATATATATAAATTTAATCGAGCCACAAGATTAGCAACTAGGTCCCACCCTTTTACTGTGAAACCAATATATTGTAAAAGCAAATTCTTCTCCAGTAGCTTCTTTTCTCGCACATCCCGCCTGTGGAATTCGCTTCCATTTACTTGCTTTCCCTGACAGCTACAATCTCCAAGAATTTAAATGTAAAGTCAATAGTCATCTCCTATCTCAGTAAACTGCATCCTCTCTCTCATACTCCTTTCTCCGTCCACTCCACTCTCATCAGTATTCTCATCCTTCTCTTACCAACTTCATGACACCTCCTATGACCTGTCACTCTTTCTCATAACTTTCCTCCTATGCAACTTCCTGCAAAACAGTGGCAATAAAATGCCTTGCTTGAGGCGATATGATTATATATATATATATACATAGTGTTGAGTTATGATAATGTTTTGCTTGAAGATTGTTCCTTATATATATATATATATAGTGTACGAAGGCTAAATTGTTGCCATTATATATTTTTAATTTTGCATATGCGTGTTGTTTTTTTTTTTATCTTGTCCATTGCCCAGTATAGTAGGGTTAGTTGTTGGGCACCGTCACCTAAGGAAAAAAGTATGATGACGTAATTCAATCCAATAGAAACTTTGAAATATCATGCAGTATTGCTTGGCGTTTGCAGTGAAAGCTCCAGTATAAACATTTCAGAGATGGAGAACAGCGTAAAGGATTTGAGAAGAGTTGGATGAGTTTAATTGTGATTACGAAGCTAATAGGTGTAATACCTGGTGATGGTGATATTATGCATTCATTCATCTTTCCACAGAGCCTCAAACTCAACACAGAAGCCTACATCTAATGCCTTGAAAAGATAGTGCTACCCTGGGTCAAGAGGATGACTGCATGAGGAAATGTTTAGTTACATAATTCTGCACAATGTCCTGCAAGCAAAAGAACCCAGTCATCGTTGTCAGACAATTTCTTTGATCCCATTACTCTTACATCTAGCCACAATCTCACCAGACTGCATCCCATTGATTATAATATGTTTTTTTTTATAAGCGTTTCACCCCGAGCAAGGCATGTCACTGCCACTACTGCGCAGGGGGCTACGTAGAGTGGAGAAAGGATGATTAAATATAGGAAATGTCAGAGGGTGGGTGATAGGCGGCTAAGGATACCGAGAATGAGGGTTGGGTAGATGAGAGTGTTGTGAGAATAGTTGGGAGTTAGTGTGATAGGAGGTGTCTATTGACCCTACATTTAAACACCTGGAGATTGTAACTGTCGGGAAAGCAGACTTGTGGAAGGGAGTTCCACAGGCGGGAAGCCCGAGAAAAGAAGCTGTTGGAGTAGAATTTACGGTTACATCTTATTTGTTTAACTGTAAAAAGGTGGGACCTAGTTGCTAATCTAGTATCTCGTGTAAATTCGTGCTTAGGCGGCACCAGTGATCTAAGCTCATCGGAGCAGAAACCATGAAAGTACTTGTAGAAGAGGCACAGGGAAGCCACATCACGCCAATGAGAGAGCGGCTGCAGCCGGTCTGCCAAGTCAGTATCAACCACGTTACAGATCCTCCTTTGTATTTTGTCAAGAAACCCAAGGAGAGCAGCAGGGGCACCCGACCAGATATGGCAGCAATATTCAATACACGGGCGGATGGTAGATTTGTATATGTGCAGAATAGATTCAGATGGGAAAAACTTCCGGGCCCTGCACAGGGAGCCGACTTTCATAGCAGCAGATTTGGTGGGAGCATTTGAGCGAGAGACCAACAACACACCAAAGATGAGGTGAATGACTATGGCAGTATTCACAAACCTAAACAAGGAGACCGTTCAGAAGAGATGCAGGAGATTCCAACCTCGTCTAGAGGTCGTATTTAAGGTCGCTGATGATTATTTGAATAAAGTTACTCTTTAGAATTTCAAGATATTTTGTGTAATTTTGGTAAATTTGTTTGTTAAAATGAGATGTCTGTGCTATTTTGTTTTTTTGCACAATTTAGACGATTTAGGAAGTGCGTTGTTGTGCATTGGATATCGGTTCTGAAGAAAAATCGGGGAGCCGAGTTCGAATTCCAGCTGAATTCATTGCATTCACTTACGTGCAAATACCCTTGGAAAAGGTATTAATCCGTCTATTCTTTCCAGTTACGTGCAAAATAACAGGACAGATTGGGTTCTATAGCCTTGGTCGGCAACCAGTCTACCGCAGAAAGCAATGGTAACCTACTGCGGCATAATCTTTTGCCCAGTCAGTCATGTTTCTTTCGAGACATGATCGCCCAAGCGTGTATCACGTATGGCACTTAACCGAGACGATTTATCCACTGCTTTCTGTATATTATAACAAAAATTGCCGGTTATGTAAACTTTTCAGCAGCAAGAATATATTTTACATAATTGTAACACTATAAGCATTATTGCAATTTAGTGGGTAAACATACTAACAGACACTACATTTGCAGAAATTCGAAGTCTTTAATGAATGATTTTTCGTTTGAAACACTTTATTCAAAATTACTATTTTAGTATTTAGTGAACGAATGTTTGTAGAAAAGATTCCAGCCATGCAAAATATGTTGTTGTTTTTTTAATCATCTCACCCCAAGCAAGGCATTCCACTGCCACTATTGCGCATGGGGCTACATAGTGGAAGGTAAAGAGAAGGAGTGGTTAGACAGGGAATGTTCGGAGGAAGATGACAGATGAGTAAGGATAGCGAGGATGAGGGTTGCGCAGATGGGAAGAGTGTTTGATAGAATGGGAGCAGGTTAGTGTATTAGGAGGTGCCTATTGACCTTACATTTGAACTCCTGCAGATTGTAGCCGTCGGGGAAGCAATCGTTTGGTAGAGAATTCCACAGTCGGGAATCTCAATGTAAAACCCTGTCGTCATTGATAAACTTCAATTCTGTTCGTTAAAATTTTCAGATGCATTTAGATATCAGTATGTTGATCGACGAATTCGAAAAACTAATTTCTTTACCTTTGAAAACTGTCTAA
Organism: Ascarosepion bandense; assembly: GCA_037127315.1. Lineage (NCBI taxonomy): Eukaryota > Metazoa > Mollusca > Cephalopoda > Sepiida > Sepiidae > Ascarosepion > Ascarosepion bandense. The sequence goes on from JBBBDQ010001156.1 coordinate 448,243, forward strand.
GAAGGCCGTATGTTGTTTAAATGTATTGCAGTGTATATGAAACAATCACTTTTTTCACAGATGACGGGACAACAGTTAAGATTAGAACTGAATCACTAGACTAGTGACCGATATGAATTCATCATAATTAAGATATTTTCTGAATAACAATTTCTGAAGAAATATTAACAGGGAAATGTTGCAAATGATATTAAGAAATTTCTGAGTTCCTACACATGTTTTAGTGTATCTTGCAAATAACAATAAAATACAGGCGCAGGACTTTCGCATAAAAATAAGCCAAATCAAAAGAACAGTTCTTAAAATTTTCTAGATATCCTGCTACAACGCGTTGATAGAAAGTTAAAACTTAGTGTCCAGCGGAAATCAAATAACACAAATATTTTCAGAAAACTGTCATTAACCGCTTTTTTTTATCCAACGTGCTGCAAATGCGGGTGATATAATGACCGAATTTCAATTCATTTGTGTTCGTATGGTATGAATCCACTGCTTCTTTTTACTCTTCGGCAATTAATTGAGCTCTTCCGGTGACTGGCGTGTGTTTACCTTGCATATATATAACACTCTGAAATTTCTCCTCTCTCATTACATGGGCCTATGGCTTACGAAGTAGGGATTCCGGCCAGAAGCAAGTAGATGTCTAGCGACACTGATGAGCTGTGATACAGCGAAACAGGCCTTTATGTGGATGATAAATGTGTGTGTGTGTGTGTGTGTGTGTGTGTGTGTGTGTGTGTGTGTGCGTGAATGTGTAGGTCAACATGCTACGTGAAGGCACAATTGTGATATACACAATCACTGACGAGTGAGGAAAACTTCACGAAATTTTCGAAGTCTGCATAACTTGCTCATTTAAGTGACAAACATGAATTCCATAAGACGCACAATCTGTATCTCAATATCGAGCACTTTGCGACAAAAAACCTCTTTGCCAAAACATACTTTATGAGTAAATCACTGAAAAAACAGCAATCTTTGCATTAAGTATCATTGCAAATCAACACAACTCAATATATATATATGTAAATTCTATAAGGTTTAATATTAATTGAGTTAATATTTATATTGATTGATTATATTAATTGATTATATTTGTATCAATATTTTTTTAACATTATATTTATATTAGTATTTATATTTATATTAGTATTTATATTGGTTAATCATATTAATTGATTAATTATATTAATTAATTGATTGATTTAATATTAATTAATATTAATTAGAGTAAGGTTAATAACCATAACCATAATTAGAGTAAGGTTAATAACCATAACCATAACCATAACCATAAGATGAATCATATATTGACTAGATATGAGAATAGAAATTTAAAATTAAAATAAGGTGTATAACCATAATTAGTATTGACTAATAAAGTAGGGTTAATAACCATAATTGGTATTGCTTAATATTAATTATAAAGTAAGGTTAATAACCATAATTAGTAAGGTTAATAACCATAATTAGAGTAAGGTCAATAACCATAATTAGAGTATGGTCAATAACCATAACCATAATTAGAGTAACGTTAATAACCATAATCATAATTAAATTAATCAATTATTGACTAGATATGAGAATAGAAATTGAAAATTAAAAATTTAATAGTGCAACGGTTTTCAACGGTCACAGACTTATTCCCCTATCTCGCTAACCCCCACCATCACTCTCCCCAAACATTCCAACTGTCAACGACATATCCCCCTATCACTAAACCCCAGCCAACACCTCGAACAAAACTAAATAAATATAAAGAAAAAGGATTTCCGTCTCTTTCCTCCAGTTATGGTCAGTTTGATCTTTACTGGATGCGCCCTACATACGGCCTTGTGTCAAATACAAACTTCACTTAGAAAATCCCCACATGCAATGGCGAAAATTCACACCGAAATCTGCGAGCTTCACCAAATGCAACTTTGCTTTTAATGAATTTGTATCAGTGCAACACCAAATTTGAAAAATATATAATTCAATACCAAATTTCAATACCAAATTTCTCCAACAAACGAAACAACTTTCCAAAGTCAAAATGTCTCTTTAAAAATCAGCCACTGATCAGTTGAAAGTATAATCGGCATCTCGTTTCTACGCATGCGTATTCAGCAGTAAAACCTGATCCATTTTCCTTCTTCATTCTTTCTGAGATTTGTCTGTTTATCTCTTCATTTCGGCCATCTTGTGCATTTAATCCGTTTTTTTTTTTTTTTTTTTTTTGGTGAATATATTTCAATTTCCCTTCATTTTTTGTTTATTTTATATTCTAGATGATGTTTTTTTTTATTTCCTAGAAAACGAATATTTATAATTTGAAGATGAGAAGCAAAATGTGCTATGACATGCATTGTTCACTTTGCGTCATGGCACATTTTGTTTCACGAAGCGTTGGCTATTTGATATGGACGAACGGAGCTGCGTTTGCTGAAGTTGCGTAAAATAACACGTCGGTCCTGATTTGAGCAACGTCAGGAACAGGGTTGCGTTTAGAGGGTGGCGATAGTACCCGCTCTCGACAAAAGATCCATCGATTAAAGGTGTAGAAAACGTTGTCAACTTGATCAGTAAATCTAACTTTCTGCCCAATAGATAACAGTGACTTTGAACATTATAATTCGTAATTGAATAATCTATATTGAATAATATTTGCAAGTTTTCTATCTGTCCTATCTGTCTACTACTGTTTGAACAGTGGGTGTGTGAGCTCTGTTTTAATAAATGGTGTGATATTGTTAAACCAGCGTATGTGGATTAGTATGTGTCTCCGAAGCGTGTTTGGTGCTCACTACTGAGTCAATTACGGTCTCTTATTGAAAAACAAATCAAACGTGAAAGGTTTCTTTTCTCGAAGTGTTAAATTGTTCACGCTACATGGGCTGTTATATTTACTTTTATTGTTCTTGCTAAGGAAATATTACCGACTAACTGACAGTGAAGGAGAGTGGAAAGAAGTTAGTGAGTTTGACTTAATTCTTTTTCTTTGCTAGTATCTAGCGTAGAGGTTGTCAACGAGGCGAATTTTATAGCTTTAGTAAGGAGAGGAAAATAATTTACTTTTTCACAAGTTTCTCATCGATTTTAATCTTCATGAGAATAAAATCGATTTAAATAGATTGTTCTTTTTTAATTTTTCCTTTATTGAATTATAACAGCTGGACTTTCTCTTAGAGTTTTTATTTATTGAAATATACTTCATTTTACTTATTTAAGATTTAGTTATGAACTAGCATCATAACCCGGCGTTGTCCGTACAACTCAGAACATTTTAGTAGTAGGAGAATATACCATATCTTTTTTTGCATATTTTGTTTGAAAAAACACTTTTCTTGTTTAATATTTTTTGTTTCAAAATTACAGGCAAAAATATTCACATTTTGTTAACTAAATGAATTTTTAAAACGTCGGAATAAAAATTAAATATAAAAACACATTTTTTTAGTCGCGTTTGACACGTGTGATTTGATTTCTGTGACGTAATTTAGCAACCATCTTAGATTTTAGACGTTTTACGGAGCAAATGTAAACACTTAGCTCCATTGGCCAAAAAGTGCGAAAGGGAAAATTGCCGAACTTAAACTCAAAAGTATGTGTCAACCTGGCTTCCCTGTAGATATGTGTCCCTAGAAAGTTTGAATGGCGTAGCTTAAAAAATGTAGGACTGCATAGGGAACAGTCACACACAGATTCACAGATTGCCTTTTATATAGAGAGATTAGAATAAATTACTGCACATGTAATCAAGTTTTAAAATCCATCAGCATTTTTCTTTGCAAATATATCTGTACAATTCTGTAAAAAGAATCACGGTAAATGTAGACGCACTAACATAGAAAATAACATATATTTTCAGTAATATATGCATATTATTTGGAATGCACGTGTTGAGTTAGGTAACCTTGGAAAGGTGGGGATGACATTCTGACATATGTTAAAAAAGGGTGCATTAATAAAAAAAGAAACATTGATCTGGCAATTTCGAGAAGTGCGTTTTCGCTAAGAGGCCAAAATTCTAAAACTTATGAATGAGAGAAGTCGTTTTTCTTTACAAAGAACTCCTTACACTTTCATTAATCTTTTTTTTATAATTATTTGGCCTCAAGCAAGGCATTTTACTGCCACTGTTTTGCAGTGGGTTACATAGAAGTAAAGTTATGAGGGGGTTTCAGGAAGAGAGAGTTGTGGAGTAGTTTTCACACTGAAGGTTATAATAGTGCTATGTCGGTTGCTAATCGACTTAACGTACCCAAAATGTTAAGAACTTGGTAATCTTCCACTGAAAGCTGACTTCTTAGTATTCTGCCGACTAATATCAACTGCCTAGTAGTTCTACTGAACTCCAATAGAAGTCTAAAGAACACCTATGAACTTCCCAAATACTTCCTCCGTTAACTTCCTGTTAACTCTTATAAATATAGGAGGGAGAATCAATTATCTGAGGAATAGGTGTGTTTCACCATAACAAAGGGTAAGAGAAGAATGAGAATACTTATCAGAGTCGAGTGGACGGAGAAAGAAGCATGAGAGAGAGGGTTCAAGTGAATGAGATAGATGATGACTATTGACTTTACGTTTAAATTCTTGGAGATTGTGGTTGTCGGGGAAGCAAGTAATCGTAAGGGAATTCCACAGGCGGGAAGTGCGAGAAAAGAAGCTGATAGAGTATAATTTGCGTTTACAATTTATTGGTTTCACGGTAAAAGGGTGGGACCTAATTGTTAATATTGTGGCTCGAGTAAATTTATATATAGAAGGCATCAGTGAGCTAAGTTCATCGGAGCAGAAGCCGTGAAAGTATTTGTAGAAGAGACACAGTGAAGCCACATTGCGCCGGTGAGAAAGTGACTGTATCTGAGCTGCCAAGTCGGGATCGATCGCATTACAGATTCTCCGTTGGATTTTGTCAAGGACACTTAGGTGAATAGCAGGAGCACCAGACCAGATTTGGCAGTATTATTCAACGCCCGGGCGGATGGTAGATTTATATATGTGCAGGATTGTTTCAGACCGGAAAAACTTCCTCGCCCTACACAGAGAACCGACTTTCGTAGCAGCGGATTTAGCTATGGATTCTATATAGTCATTCCACTTGAGGTCTGTTGTGAGAGTTAACAGTTAATTTACAGTCGAATGAAAAGACCCCCAAACTTGCCACATACGACTTATAATATTTTCCTATTCTTTTTGTGTAATATAAATTCCGACTCAGGATTGGTGGCATCCAACTGACCCTATCAATCATCTCATATTTTAGATAAATGATGTTTTTCCAGCTTGTGCTTATTAGTGAGGATAGACATGGGTGAAGTGTAAATCAGGCGATAGTTTAGTCTATCTACTCCAATTGAGAAGAAAAAAAAAGAAAAAAAAGAAAAGAATGAAAAGATTTTTATGACTGACTGGTAAGTTCGATCCTCTCTGTCTGGCCATAATTTCTGTCTTCTGCCACATTTAAGTTACGCTTAGAAAATCATCATAGAGTCTGATGAATAATTTTCTTCTGAGGAAATATTCGCTATTTCTTGACCGATTAATAATCTAGAAACGGTTTCTCAGGATAATATCTTTATTGGCGTCTACTAACTGTTTCTAGCATTAAACTGTGTTTTCTTCTTAACGTTTTGTATGAAAGTGTGAGAAATCAACATACTGTTTATGTCATTATTTCATTTTGAGATACAAGCACTATCTACAAGTAATAAAGAGTTCGTTCCCTTGGATCCATTTTCAAACAATCTTATCGTTAGCACATTTTTGAGTGAGTTAAACGTCATTCATTATATCTATATGAGATTCTAGACCTGAAAATGCTTATTTCATAACATCCATCGAGTTCGGAGGTTAATGTTAGGGTTTTGTAGCATCTTGTGGTGTTGAATAAAACTAATCCAAACGTTAAATATTCTGTGTTGACTTTCTTTATCTCCTATAGTAATATATTTACCTCGTCTCCCCTCTGAGGCGAGATGTGACACAAAGTTGAGTTTATTGTGAGAAAAAATAAGAAAGAGTGTGAGAGAAAATTGGAGGAAGTGAGACAGTGTTTGATTGTGAAAGGGTGAGAGAGAGTGTGCGTGTGTGGATAAGTTGTGAGAGAGAGAAAGTGAAAGAGAGAGAGAGAAAGTAAAAAAGAGAAAGAGTGAGAAAGAATGTGTCTGAGACATTGTGAGAGCTATTTTGTTTCTTGTCTTCGTTTTAAAGTAAAGCCCAAATTTTCATGGAGAAGCTTTTTAAAAAAGCTGTTCACCTTGATGACGATAAATCTCTCAAGACTTTTGTGTCTTTTCAAGTGAGGTGATGGTTCTTAAAATGGTTTTTAAGAACCATCACATCACTTGAAAAGACACAAAAGTGTTGAAACAAAATGGCTACTTTTGTAGTGATATTGTAACATATCCATGTTATAATTTATGAATAAATAATATTATTAGCTCTACTTTTGTATTGAGCACTTTCTTAAAAATCTTGTTTCTTTTGACAAGGAATATTATTCCAACAATACTTATATATATATATATATATATATATATATATATATGCAGTGGTCTTTATTATCATAGAAAGGATATATATATATATATATATATATACGCTCTCACACCCTGATTTGAGCACTCGGAAAAATGGTAGATTTTGAAAACCAGTAGCTACTCTGGCATGTACGCAGCGCTCATTCAGTAATGAATTAGAGCACTCTGGCTATTGGGCGTGTATAATGATAATATACGCGCAAAAATCTGCCTTCTTCTACCGAACGCCCATAGCCCAGAGGTAGAATCGCCGACTGATTGGGTTTCAATCCTGGGTTAAAAGCAATCGGAGTCTAACCGTACTGATGAGCTGTGATACAGTGAAACAGATCTGTCTGTGGATGACTATATATATATATATTATATATATATATATATATATATATATATAAAGAAAATTCAACTCATAAATAAAGCGTTATATATCCAGAATCTATTTCAAAAATGTAAACAAAAAAAATTTAAAATTGTCTCGTTCCGACTGTTGATGAATAAAAATTATCTCTTATATATATATATATATATATATATATATATATATATATATATATATATATATATTAATCGTATCCCCCCGAGCAAGGCGGTAACGCCACTGATGTGCAGGGGGCTACGTAATAGTGAAAAGATTGGAAGAGAGAAAGCCGGAAACCACATACTAAACAGGAAACAAGGGATGAGCCTCTTAACCTGTTCAATAGACGTGGGTGGAGTGTGAACCGGGCTATATATATATATATATATATATATATATATATATATATACACGGGTCTTTATTATTATCGGGAGAATGTTCTACCAACCGAAATAATTTTTTTTGTACATTTTTTTCATTCAATTCTTCTGCACGTCAAGAAAATGTTTTCCTGTTACTGTGCTATAACATAATATTTTACTGTGCTATAACATAATATTTTACTGTGCTATAACATAATATTTTATGTGCCGTTCAGGACCTATGCTATCATGGTCCTGCATATCCTCCCTCATCATACCTTTTAGCTCATCATACCTTTTATGTTGTTATTTTTCCTAAACCATGTCCTATCGTCCATTTTCTATAACGGGCAATTAAAGCAAATATTTTCCAAATAGTATTTTCGGCTTAGTCCTACTTAGTCCTAGTGTGTACGTGAATTAGTCAGTCGTTTGGTTATTTTTAACTTTCATTTCTTATTAAATGTTTAGGTTTCACAAAAGAAGTTTGGGCGCAATACACTTGTGGTAACTGACACGAATTTGAGCGGACAAGAGAGACAGGTCAGAGGAGAGCATGCGTAGAAGCACTCAGAGTTTTTCTTTCTGTCTTTTGGAAACCAATTAGGGGAAAAAAGATGCCAAATGATTCGATATAACATCCGGAGAATTTAGCAAAAAAAAAAAAAAAAAGCAAATATAATATGCTACAAATCCCAAAACATCATACAAGCAAATTCAGAATCCGTTTGCGTTCTTTTCTCTCATTGTTACTCTCTCCTTCCCTTTATGTTTGTCTATCTATCTATCTATCTATCTATCTATCTATCTATCTATATATATATATATATATATATATATATATATATATTGATGATTATCCACGTATACTGTCTTACTATGTATAGGAAAGAGTATTAATAAAAAATTTTTTGATTTTTAAAAAAAAAACGTACTTTTTTAAACAGTATTTGTTTATTTTTAATGTAGTTTTATATTTCAAACCGACCTCGGTTCTTCATCGGAAACAAGTCAAGACTTGTTTCCGATGAAGAACCGAGGTCGGTTTGAAATATAAAACTACATTAAAAATAAACAAATACTGTTTAAAAAAGTACGTTTTTTTTTTTAAAAATCAAAAAATTTTTTATTAATACTCTTTCCTATATATATATATATATATATATATATATATTCTAAACATATGCTGTTAAATATAAGAGACAATGAATGTCTATTATGTTTTATCATGAGCCGTTCTAAACGTCGTTTAAACATAATAGACATTCATTGTCTCTTATATTAAATATAAGAGACAGTATATGTTTAGAAAATTATTTGCTACCTCGATACACTAAATATATATATATATATATATATATATATATATATATATATATATTTTAAAGACGACTGAGATATATATCTATCTATCTGTATATATATATATATTCTAAACATATGCTGTTAAATATAAGAGACAATGAATGTCTATTATGTTAATCATGAGCCGTTCTAAACGTCGTATTTTTGCTTTAATTTCAGTTGAAAATAAAGACAAAAATTCTCCAGCATTTGGATAATTATTTATTGATTTGCTTCCAAGCTTTCGGCTCACATGAGCCATCTTCAGAGAGTTTGTTTAGACTGAAATATAATAACATCCGCCATCACCAACGATTTTATTTTGTGTTGACATAAAACTCCGCTTGGCAACGGCAATAGTTACCAAATATAATAAACGCAGTTCTCCAATTTGCAATGCGGTTTTATGACGTCACACCGCGTGATAGCCCGAAATGACAACAAAACCATGTAGTCAAATGCAATGTAATATGTCATGTCCGGATTTAAAGTGATTATATATATATATATATATATATATATATATATATAGTTTGCCTAAAAAACAACGGATGTTCACTCTTAAGGGTTTTTTGTTTGTTTTTCTATACTTCAGACTATTTTTGAGCTTTCAGTGATTGTTTATATATAAATTACTCAATGTCTGAGTGATTTCATTAACCATATATAAAATATATTTTTGCCATGTCATTTTCATGGTTTCCGAAATATCGCGTTTTCACGCATCAATTTGCTTTTTTTAAATGTTATCGCGTCAAATCGTGTTGTTTTGTTTTTCCTTTTATGAATATATATTAGTATTCTATTGTTAGTATAACTTTGATAGTATTTTGTTGATTTTCACTTGCATGATTATTATGCCTAAATATTTTAGTAATAGTGAATGCAGAGGGTTCGACTGAAATTGGAAATCGGTGAGCAGAGTTCCAATTCCAGTCGAACAATCTGCATTCACTTACGCACTGATACCCTTTGGAAAGATATTAATCCGTCCATTCCTTCCAGTTATGGGTTAAATATCTGAGGTCTGCTGTTCATGCGATCTGTGGCAAACTTCTGCACCGATTGTTTGTTATCAGCAGTTCCAAACAGTGTGGATGGTGCTACAAAAGCCTTCACCACTTTAAAAAATTCTTTATGTGGCAGTCTGAGTTAGACACTCATGCGTCGAAATCGACAGGAGAGTCCATATTATATATATATATATATATATATATATATATATATATATGTGTGTGTGTGTGTGTGTGTGTGTGTGTGTGCGCACATTATTTACATTGGCCGGACTATTATCTTCATCTTCATTGCCATGCTTACGACGTTTCGGCTGTTATACGTTCCTTCCTTCTTCAGGTGGTAGGAATTTCGAACCGAACGTTTTATTTTGATGACTGGGGTATATTGTTCTCATTCTATGTGTGATGCTACTTCTGGCAGCCATGTACTTATATCTTTTTAACTTAACTCTCTAAGTTATTCACAACTTCTATTATATAGCCTGGTATTGAATTCACAACACTTTGGACCAAGTCACTGGAACTGAGTGGATATTCTTCTTTGTTTCCGATGTTGATGTAGGGCCGGGCTTCCCCCACGACCTTCTACGCTTAGAGTTATCGTGGTTTATCCACTTTTAATCGCCGTTCATTATCATCATCATAATCATCATCATCAAAATCATTATTTTTGAAGAGTTTGAACCAATTTCTGCATGTTGTTTTCGGCAGAGCATGGTCGATGTAAATCTCAACAGGAATTCTGTGTGCTTCGGCTGCAGATGTTTTTCAATAAATTAGTGCAATATAATTCCCTGAAAATACACTTACTTTGGCACAAAATCCGACAGGTTTAAGGCTATAAAAACAAAATAGTTTACATTTCGGCGAAATGACATACACTGAATTCCATGCTTGTTGATAATACTTCCTTGTTTACAGTACTTCCTTGTTTACCATCTGAAATTATACGCACGCAGTTCTGGGAATGCAATCTGTTAGAAAACAGCAATAACATATTCAAGGTTCTAATAAGTTTCCGCTTCTAGATAGATAGTATCCTATATATAAGATGTAAATAAAAGTTTCAGAAGTCAATGTTTAAAAAAATGAAAAAGAAGCCAAAAATAATAAAAACGACAACAAAAAATTATCATGAATAAGTCACGTGGGCAATATATATCGTAATCGAATCTCGATTGAATATTTACAGCCATCCATTCAATCCAGGTTTTACCCAGTTTTCTTCAGGTAACGGTGATCTGCAGGCCCTGCAATATTAATTAAAGGACCATGACCTTATCAACCATTGCCGACAGTCATTATAACGATTCTAGTAACAAACCTGGTGTGCATAATCGAGGATACACCTCTGGAAGTTACGCGCATTGTCGTTTCTATTCTCGTGGGTCATCGAGGTGGGCTTTTTGTGGGGTTCACGAAGCACTTCTCAATTGCAATAAACACTTTTTTATGAGCTACTGTCGTTGGGATCTTGTTCTGAGAGAATGACGTGTCTTTATTTCTTGTGTCGTATACGAAGCTACCATGTCATTGCTCTCAACTTTTTTGAACAGGAATTGTGAATGTTACAATTTGGAGAGTACCGTGATACATAACTTTCTTTCGCCTTCAATTGATTATTCAACCATTACATTATCCCGTGGATTAACCAGCTATTTATTCGTTATTAGATCAATTAAATTGTAAATTACCAACCAATATACAACAAAACACAAGTAATACAACAGATCCTCATCACTAGTCAAAATATTATAGAGAATAAATTCTAAAATACAATTATTAAAATGTTTAGGCATAATAAACCAACAACTGAAACTTAACAAAATACTATCAAAGTTATACGAATAATATAATAATATTACTAGCAGTATAACCCGGCGTTGCTCGGGTGTAATCAAAGCTTTAAAACTAATCCATGATCCTGGAGAATATTTGTGTGAAGTTTGGTGAAAATCGGATAAAAATTGAGGATTTGTATAAAGGACATACAGACAAATAAACAGACACACACAAACATCTTGCCTTATATATATATATATATATATATATATATATATATATATATATATATATTATCGATTTTCTGCACTATTGTAAGAACTGCAACCTTGAAACTTCTGAATATCGTTTCTTATGTCTTTGTCTATGAGTGTATCAACTATGATTAAAATAGGACCACTTCTTCTATAACCCGATTTTTTCGATCATCGATTTTCGATATTTATCGGGGGTACCTAGACACAAAACCTAGCTAAGAACACTCGCAAACGGTTACAGTACAACTGTGTAAGTTTTCAAGAAAATCGGTTCAGCCGTTTCGGAGTCTATAGATAACGAACGCACACACACACACACACACACAGTCATCCACACGCAGAGACAAAGTTCCATTTATAAATAAGTTTAGATTCGATATTTTTCATAAAAGGAAAAACAAAACAACACAATTTGACGCGATAAATTTTAAATGTAACAACTTGGATTTTAAATACAAATTCAGGTGTGTGCAGGTTGCTTACATTATTACTGCCTTTGAATTTTAAAATTCTTCATGTTTATACATTTTCTTTGAAAATGTTGTAACACTTTTCCTGCTACAAGGCATTCTTTGATTTTTAAACCGTAATATAGTCCCTGATTATGAACGATGACGTTCGTTTTTTTTTTTTTTTTTTTTTTTAATCATATCACCCCGAGCAAGGCGGTAACGCCACTGATGCGCAGGGGGCTACGTAAGGGTAAAAAGAATGGAAAAGAGAAAGCCGGAAACCACATCCTAAACAGGAAACAAGGGATGAGCCTCTTCACCTGTTCAATAGATGTGGGTGGAGTGAACCGGGCGATAGTTTAGTCTATCTACTCTAATTGAAAAAAAAAGAATAATAAAGGAAAAGAGTGAAAAGATTGGAAAAGAGAAAACCGGAAACCGCATCCTAAACAGGAAACAAGGGATGAGCCTCTTCACCTGTTCCATAGATGTGGATGGAGTGTGAACCGGGCGATAGTTTAGTCTATCTACTCCAATTGAAAAAAAAAAGAATAATAAAGGAAAAGAGTGAAAAGATTGGAAAAGAGAAAACCGGAAACCGCATCCTAAACAGGAAACAAAGGATGCCTCTTCACCTGTTCAATAGATGTGGGTGGAGGTGAACAGGGCGATAGTTTAGTCTATCTACTCCAATTGAAAAAAAAAATAATAATAAAGGAAAAGAGTGAAAAGATTGGAAAAGAGAAAACCGGAAACCGCATCCTAAACAGGAAACAAGGGATGAGCCTCTTCACCTGTTCAATAGATGTGGGTGGAGTGTGAACAGGGCGATAGTTTAGTCTATCTACTCCTAGTTCGTAGCACTAGGACAAACATGGACAATTTTTATACAAATGTAATTCGGAAATAAAAAGTATAATCAGAAAATATAAAGAAATTCAAAAGAAAATATACACAACTATTTTGTTTCTATCGTTTAACACAACTTGTTTAAAAGAAAAGATGCTGCCAAAATATCCGTAGTTTATATATATATATATATATATATATATATATATATATGCATTTTAATTGTGATGTCGAATAAAATGTATTTTGTATATAATTTCAATTTTGGTAATATGTTTGCTTATTTATTTTCAGGATTGTTTCAACTGATGTCGTTTTTTTATACGGACGTAGCGTGTGAACGGGAAATAAAAACACCAGCACTAAGTGGTTTCAGCCTGGATACACGTCACCCTGTGGTACTCATTCAAATTTACACTAATTAACGAGCAGGACGCTGGAGAAATAAAAGTATTATGACGGTTGGCGGGAAATAATGTTGGGGGAGAGTGGTCAAAAAACGGAGAATGGGTCAAATTTAATGGACTACTTGTGAAGGACATGCTTTGACAGGGGTAAGTGTTTAGGACTTGAAACGGCGTCCCAGACAAACACCTCTCTTTAGACAATTATTTATATCGCATTTATTTCTTGCTTTTTGTACCACGTGCTATGAAACACGCAATCTGTAATTTGATTTATTATTTCATATAAGTTGATATATGAAATTTTGAAAAAATAAAATATTTACATATTCAGTTTTACAGTAGTATTCTCCATTATATTTTTGCAATAGTATTCTCCATCATCTTTTTGTTGCTGTTTCACTTATATTCTCCCTGTATGATCGCCCGGTTCACACACCACCCACGTCTTTTGAACAGGTGAAGAGGCTCATCCCTTGTTCCCTGTTTAGCATCTGGTTTCCGGCTTTCTTTTTTCCAATCAACTTACTCTTTTCTTTTTTTTTTCTCAATTGGAGTATATAGACTAAACTATCGCCCGGTTCACACTCCACCCACGTCTATTGAACAGGTGAATAGACTCATTCCTGTTTCCCTGTTTAGAATGTGGTTTACGGCGTTCTCTTTTCCAATCTTTTTACTCTTAAGTAGCCCCCTGAGCATCAGTGGCGTTACCGCCTTGATTGGGGTGATATGATTAAAAAAATATGTAAGCGTTCATGGCCTTTCTCTATTACTTGTATCTTTTAACAACCCTTCTCCTGTTACCTCTTCCAAACCCTGCTCAATCATTCACTTGTTCAAGTTCATCAAGTATGTCACGCGTTGCTTTTCAATGACTCTCCTTTCCACTATCCGTACATTGAGTATCAAATTCTCCAAGCGTAATATATCTGAAGGCATCAATTTCGACTTAAATTCCGGTCTGATCAGAAGAGAAAACAATTCAGAAGAAAATATATTGATGCTGAAGTAACCTCAGTTCTCATCATGAATGCAACACGCATATCTATCTATCTATCTATCTATCTATCTATCTATCTATCTATCTATCTATCCTAGCAGTATAGCCCGGCGTTGCTCGGGTATAATGAAAGATTTTATATATATATGATCGATTTTCTGCAGTATTGTAAGAACTGCAACCTTGAAAATTCTGAATATCGTTTCTTATGTCTTTGTCTATGAGTGTATTAAATTTGATTAAAATCGGACCACTCCTTCTATAAGCCGATTTTTTCGATTATCGATTTCCGATATTTATCGGGGGTACCTCAACACACCCATCTATTTTCTGCACCCATCTATTTTCTGCACTGTTGTAAGAACTGCAACCTTGAAACTTCTGAATATCGTTTCTTATGTCTTTGTCTATGAGTGTATGAAATTTGATTAAAATCGGACCACTCCTTCTATAACCCGATTTTTTCGATTATCGATTTCCGATATTTATCGGGGGTACCTCGACACAAAACCAAGCTAAGAACACTCGTAGACGTGTATAGTACAACTGTGCAAATTTTCAAAAAAATCGGTTCAGCCGTTTCGGAGTCTATAGGTAACGGATACGCACGCACACAGACACACACACATACACACACACAGAGACAAATTTCTATTTATAAATAAGTTTATATGCATTGTCATTGGTGTCCTAGGGGTCCCTAAATAGAGATTTGAGTACCATTGTATTTTACATTTAAAATACCCTGACTTCCTTTTTTTTTTCTAATGGATGAATCCCGATGACAATGACTGCAACACGTGTTTTATGCGAAAACAGCAAGCATTTATTTCGTTTCAAACTTGGTTCGTATCACGGCATTACTGGTTAATGTGGTCTCGTCATCACAGTTAAAACTGACGTGTGTACGTGATAGCTGTCTGCTTCATTGTACCATGAGAAATTTCGAAAAATCTTCTTTCTTAATTTAAACATTGGGCTTTGACACGTACATTTTTTAATGTATTCCCCTCTATTTTATTCTCTTTTGATGCTTCTTTATGGGAAACACACCGCGTCATCGCCGATGCCAATCCGAATTGCGGTAGAATTATATTGAACCTCGTTCCTCCGCCCCACAAAATAATCCTTCAATATTTTGTTTTCTGCACAACAACTGAATTTAAAATACATACTAGCAATTTATTTCATATTCTTTCATGGCATTTCAGATTGACAGCTGAACAATTCATATTTCTTTGTTCTCTAGAAAGAGGTCACTAGGTCACAAATCCACAACACAGCATTACATTAGCCCGCCACAAAAATAGATTAAAATATATGTATGTATGAATGTATGTATGTAAATATATTTTATAGTAACCAACGACAATTTTTATTTCTTTATAAAATCATTATTCTACATAAATTCATTTTGTTTGTTTGTTTCTTTTTCTAAAATCCGTCAGTGGACAAAACGCGTCGGCTGAAAGTAAAAATTGTTTTCCACTTGTCTCTTTCTAAATATTTGAAAATAACTACACACACACACACACACACACACACACACACACACACACACACACACATATATATATATATATTGTAATGGTTGTTACAGTGGTTTATAAAAGCATAATATCACTACACAATAATCTTCTTTGCGTTTCGGAGCTACGTTTGCTCCTCACCTGGTGACAAGTAGAAAAAAAAATCACCAGATGAGGAGCAAACGTAGCTCCGAAACACGAAGATTTTTGTGTAGTGATACTATGCTTTTATAAATCATTGTAACAACCATTACAATATAAAGCTCTACGTTGTATCGAGCACTCTTTATAAAAGTAAATCCATGAGCAGTGGATTTAAAACCTACGTGTTCCATAACTTTCTTACAATATATATATATATATATATATATATATATATATATAAATAATTATAAATTAAAAGTACATTGCGACACGGAAATTTCTATGTTTCGAGATTTCTATGTCGTCATTAGGCAATGTTGGATGTTGGTTGTGAAAATGATCTACATTTAAATCTAAAAACAACCTTTTGTTATTTATGTATGTGGGAAGATATAAAATTTATGTGTGCGTTGCTTTTAACAAATCAGAATAAAGATTTTACTTTAAAATTTGGCAAGTAGTTTTTATTTTTATTTTTTTTTTTTTTTAGGGAATGCATCCTTTCTTTTTTCAAATATTTCCTGATGACGACATAGAAATCTCGAAACATAGAAATTTCCATGTCGAAATGTAATTCATAATTATTGAATTATATTATGCTCTACAATATTTATTGCACTGAGCACTTTTTTTATAAAAACGTAAATGTCAGGGAACTCAACATCGTAAAACCTTTAGTCTTTACCTGTATATATATATATATATATATATATATATATATATATATATATATATATATTTTAATTCAGATACTTCAATCCAAGGGAAAAAAGCAGGAAGGTAAATTCCAAAAAACCCGATCCTAATTAATATTAAAAATTTATTTTAATATTAAAAAATGATACAGGAAGAGAGCTCCATGTAATAAAATATTACAGAGCAAATATATATTAAAAAAGGATTAATTCAAAGATGTTGAATGGCCATTTCGATATGAAGATCCCCACGGGGGACGACACATCACCTCAGCAACAGAAAAAAACCTTTCAGAAACTGGAGAAAAATTAGTCTACTTTTCCTTTTTAAAGAGATTGCAAAGAAATTAAAAAATAAATAATAAAATAAAATAAAATAAAAATAAAAATAAAAATAAAGAAAAAGAAAAAGAAAAAGATAGAATAAAATCAAATAAATAAGAAAAGAAAAAAATTTGACATCGTCTGGGTTCGCAAAAAAAGGGGAGAATCTAACTAAAAATTAACAGACAGCCGTGTTAAATCGACGTCAGTTTAAGCAACACGGAAGAAAGGTGGTAAGAGAGATAAAAGAAGGAAGGGAGGGAAAAAGAAAGAAACTAAAGAAAAAAAATTTTTTTAAATATTACAGACGCTGGACAAATTCAAAAAACTAATTTCCCCAAAACGTTGAAGTATTAGAAAAAGGCCTTTACTTAAAAAGGCATAATTATTAATAAAAGGGAATAAAAAGATATAGGATTTAAAATAAAATTATTTTTAAAAAAATTAGGTCATTTGAAATTAAACTAAATAAAGACAACACTAGGTAAAAAAAAAAAAAAATTTGTAGACTAATTTTTCTCCAGTTTCTGAAAGGTTTTTTCTATTGCTGAGGTGATGTGTCGTCCCCCGTGGGGATCTTCATATCGAAATGGCCATACAACATCTTTGAATTTATCCTTTTTTAATATATATATATATATATATATATATATATATATATATATATATATATATATGGAAACCAGTTATTTCCGCAATCTAGGTTTCAACCTTTCGTAATCTTTAAGCGATTTATAATAACAGTTTTTCAGTGTTTTCAAAATCACAACAGTGCTTTTTAATGAACGGGTGACTGGAATTTTTAAACAACTGAAAATTTTAAAGTTAAGGTGGAGTTAATTAGGAAACACTTTTATAGAGGTTTATATGATCCAAGGATGCATTTTTGGGTGTGATTACATCAAGACATCATTTCTGATTTTTCGGTTAGTCATTTTTGTTTTGTCTGGAAACAGTTATTATGGCTGACTTTTCTTCTTGGTATAATCTGCTGCCATCATCGTTTTTAAGGTTTGGCTTTTTCAAAAAATTGTATTTTTATTATATTTTTATATTTTCCATTTTTTGTTTTAATTTCCATACGTGGTTAGCTAGTTTGCTAAATATTTTCCAGCTTGTGTACTGATATAATTTAATCATAACCAAAAATTCATTAATAATAATTATTAATCCGCTCCTGTCTTACAAATGAGTACACTTATCATCATTGTACTCAATACAAAACTAATACAGTATTTACCAGCCCGTACGACAACAACTGAAGATCCACGAAAAAAGTAACAATGCAAGAATGTAAAGTATCACATTCATTAAAAAACACCCCAATTCCAAACAACCATGAATGCATGCTAAGCTTATTACAAAAAATTGAACAGTTTCTTAAAAGAATGAAATGAGAAGCACTAATCTTCTTTCAAAAATATGCAAGAGAAAGGGAAAACGTAAATAATTTCAAATTCAAATTTAAACCCAGGATAAAACCCCTGCTATTAAAGAATTAAATTAGTTTGAAAAAAATGATTTCGATAACAAACCAAATCAAATTTTAAAAAATCTATAACAACTTCCAAAAGCTATTAAACATTGACTTAAAAAATAAATAAAAATATCCTTATTAACGAAGACAAATCAAATAACGTATATGAGATAAGCCCAAATGTTACAAAAAGGCTTCTACATCGAAAATATAACTAAAATGAAAAAGAAAAAAATGAAAAAAAAAATTGAAAAAGTAATTCACAGACAAGTTGGGTATAAGCAATAAAATCTGAATATTGAACGGTTACTAAGCTTTCATAATTATAAAAGACCATTAAGATAATTTTACAATAACTCCTCGTACCTTAAATCCAAGAAAGACTAAATAAGATTATATTAACCAAGAAATATTTTTAAAAAAATGTGTGGTATACTAAGGATTGCTACACAAGCCAATTAATGGAAAGATGCAGGTGAATGTATTTCTTAGTCTCAAAATATTAAAAATAAAAATAATTTTATAAAATATAACATAAAAAAGTTTACCCATCAATATATGAAACAGGGTTGACGGAAGCTTTACATTTCACTAAGCAGTTAATAGATATACCACCCGAATACATAAATATAATACTACATTGAGAAAAACTACACTATTTCACAATGGTGAAGCATGGGTTAAAAGGAACATTAAAAGAAAAGGAACATTAGATATACCACAAGATTCGTTTGACGGAGCTGAAATCTCAAAACTAATGGGACTATACATTCTAAATAAAATTAATCAAATATTTCGCATAGAAAGATACGTTTAATACAGGGATGACAGATTAGTGATAGCGCCGGACACCTGAAGTGATTATAACAAAACAAGAAAATACATTTTAACTCTTGAAAAACACCGAGTTTGAGAGAATTCAAAATAAATAAATAATAAATATTTAGATATAGAATTTAATCCTCACATTGGTTGTGCCTCTCTATATATGAAAACAAATGCAACATTAAAGTACTTAAACACTAGATTTAACCATCCTACTCTAATATATATATATATATATATATATATATATATATATATATATATATATATATATAATGAAAAAACGTGTAACAATAATGGAAGGTTTGATTATGAAAGACAACAATCCTTAATAAAATCAATTCTTAACACGGCCAGGATGTATTGGTCATATACTGGAATTATGCATATATCGATCTTCATCAAATTTTTGAATGACAAACGTAGCACATACACAACATTTATTGTTTTCAAAATTATAAACCATTAATATGGATAAATGCTTAGCCAGAAGTGCTCATAATAAACAGACATGATAGAATTACGACAATCACTATGTTTGGAAAAGAAAACACCGGTCTGCATAAAAAATATATGAAGAAAACATTTAACAAATTATGTACTATAAACTATATTTATAAACACCGTAGTACATGCTGCTAATAACCTGTCTCCCTGTGTACGCACACACACACGCGTGCACAGACGCACACACACACGCACACACACACACACATATATATATATATATATATATATGAGGTATATTTAGGCAGCAAACATATTTGATTATAAAGAACGGAAAAAGTATCTATTAAATTTTTATTGTATTTTTGCAATTTGGGGATTAACTCATATATTTCATGAAGACAAAGACATTCTAGCCACACAGACACCACATCTTTGCTTGATAATAACTGCGGAAGTCGAAAGTATTTTTATAAAAAATGACTAATTATGAACGAACTTCAGACAATTTATCTAAAACACGTAGCACAAATCTGAGTCAGTCAGTTTAGGTGCCATACGTGATACACGCTTGGGCGATCATGTCTCGAAAGAGACATGACTGACTGGGCAGAAGATTATCCCGCAGTAGGTTGCCATTGCTTTCTGCGGTAGACTGGTTGCCGACCAAGGCTATAGAACCCAATCTGTCCTGTTATTTAACCCATAACTGGAAGGAATAGACGGATTAATACCTTTCCCAAGGGTATTTGCGCGTAAGTGAATACAATGGATTCAGCTGGAATTCGAACTCGGCTCCCCGGTTTCTCGTTCCGAGCCGATATCCACTGTACCACAACGCACATCCGCCAAATCTGAGTACCTTATCCAAAATTCAGAAAAAAAACTAAAAATTAAAACTTGTTTATATATATAGTGCATCGATGCAGCAGATAATTTTCTAAACATATCCTCATATCCTGATAATATAAGAGACAATGAATGTCTATTATGTTTAATCATGAGCCATTCCAAACGTCGTGTTTTGGCTTTAATTTCAGGTGAAAACAAAGACAAAAATTCACCAACATAAAAGCATCCACCATCAAAGACGATTTTATGTTGTGTTGACATTAAACTTTGCTAAGCAACGATAATAGTTATCAAAAAGCAAACGCAGTTCGTAAATTTGTAAAGCGGTTCTATGCCGTCACATCGCTTGAGAGCTCGAAATGTTAACAGAACCATATATTTAAATGTAATGTAATGTGTTATGACCAGATTTAAACGTGATTTTATTAAGTGTAGGTTGTTTTAATTTCATGTAGATGGCCTCCAACATCTGAAGGTTTTTTTTAAGGTTTTATGTTAACACAAGATAAAATCATCTTTGATGGGGGATTCTTTTATGTTAACGTCACTGTAACCTCTCTGAAAATGGATCATGTGAGCCGAAAGCTTAGAACACAACGTAATAAAAAATATTGAAATGTTGGAGAATTTTTGTCCTTATTTTCATTTGAAATTAGAGCCAGAATACGATGTTTAGAACGGCTCATGATTAAACATAATAGACATTCATTCTCTCTTATATTTAACAGAATATGTTTAGAATATATATATATATATAGTGTATCGAGTCAGCAGCTATGTTTCTAAACATATATTGTTAAATATAACAAACAATGAATATATATTATGTTTAATCATTTAAACATTTGGACATTTTTAATTATGCTGATTCTAAGCTTTCGGCTCACATGAGCCATCGTCACAGAAGTTACAGGGGCATTAACATAAAGACATGCAACATCAAAGATGATTATCTTGTGTTGACATAAAACATTGATATGCAACGATAACAGTCACCGTGTAGCAGACGCCGTTCGTAAATTTATGAGGTTCTATGACGTCACACCTCCTGAGAGACTGAAATCTTAAAAGAACCATATATTTAAATGCAATGTAATGTGTTGTGACTAAACTGAAAGGTGATTTTATTAAGTGTAGGTTGCTTTAACTTAATGTAGATGGCCTTCAATATCTGATGTTTTTTTTTTTTGCTGTGTGTATGAGTGAGTATTATTGTTTTATCGAGTAAAATCTATCTGTTGTTACCTACATGGATATGTTTTTCTAAGAAAAGTTGTTTAATTGAACTATGATGAGAAAGGGAGAGCGTGGTTGTTTCCCCTAGGAAACTCAGGTTCGAATCCTGCCGGGGTATGCATATTTTTCTAAGAACATTTTTTGGTTGTTCAGGCTGGTAGATATAAATAAATATATTCGGTTTTATTATAAAAACAAAAAAACTATCTACTCAAATATGAGTACCCATTAAAAACAATGTTTAAATAAAAAATATGTCGGAGTTAATCCATTTCAAATATTACAAAAATATCTGTAAATTGGATAACATGATTAAAATGAAGAGGAGAATATAAAAGACAAAAACAAATTACCTTATTTGACACGTTTCGACTTCTGATGGACTTTTTCAAGGCAAATGTACTTTTATTTTGCAATATTTATTTATTTAGAAACAAAAAAAATATCGACGGTTTTTTAAAATTTAATTAAACAAAAAACAGTGATATAAATGACAATATCCATTGCTAAGAAGGTTGGGTCACTGTGTCAGGCCAGGATGTTTTTCCCGCCTGAATCCATCCTGCATATATACAAATCAACCATTCGTCCGTGCATGGAATACTGCTACCATATATGGTCGGGGCCCCTGCTGTTCATCTCAGTGTTCTTGACAGGCTTCAAAGGAGAATCAGTAATGTGATAGGAACCGACTTGGCGGCTCGACATCAGCCACTTTCCCACTGGCGATATGTTTCCTCCCTTTGCCTGTTCTATAAATACTTTCATGGCTTCTGCTCCAACGAACTTAAGTCACTGGTGCCTCTGCAACAGGTGTTTATTCGTGCAACCAGATTGGCAACTGGTTCCAACCCATTCACTGTTAGATTACCCAAATGCAGACGACAATTCTACTCTTTCAGCTTCTTCTCTCGCACGTCCCGCCTGTGGAACTGTATTCCCATCCTTCTGTTGCTCTTTTCGAACTGGTTCGTCTTACTCTTCACTCTCTTCTAATTAATCTTTTTACTCTTATGTAGCCCCCTGCACATCGGTGGCATTACCGCCTTGCGTGGGGTGATACGATTAAAAACAATACACCAAAACACTCATATAATGAGAACTAATAACTCTTTAACATTCACTGTCCTAAAAGAAATTAATCCAGTCTTAACAAATATAACCTACGGTTAAAAAATCATGTGCAATTCCAAATTCTTTAATGGTGACCAACCTTAACTCGTTAGATCATTTACAACTGAGTAGTCAGTTCAATCCTTACTGGGTATTCAACACCTTGTGGTATATTTAAGTTACACCTACAAAATCATTGGCACCTCGCCGTGGTGCAAAGATTGGCAATCTTATCTCGCTATATCAATTACTACAGTGTAGTGAGTTTGATGCTTTCTCACTCGCGAAAGTGACTTCCGGTTTTATTACGCTTCAGTTAACATTAATATTCACAATTTTCCATACAATATCAATTGTTATCTTCTCTCATTTTATTCCTGTTCTTTTATCATTATACTATAATAATGTTTCTACTTTTCTTTCTTTATTTCACACACTGTAACTATCATGGTGCCCTTCTCCGATGAATGGACTCTTCCTCGTACTATATAATTACCTGTAGGAGGCAGTTGACAACAGTCAAGTACGACAGCTAGTACGCAGTTAAAGTCTGCTACGATTCAGTCAATAAGCAGCGTAATTGTACCGTTCGGACTTATTTCTAGTTACTTGTTACTAACACAACTTTGTATATATTGTTCTTGTTATACTAATACTCTGTTTAGAACCTACCTTCTGTGTTCCGTGTCTTACTTTCGATCGAACCGGTCACTACAACTTTGCGGCGTATTTCACCACAACAAATTGTCGAAGATTTACATTAAGATTTACCACCACAAATTAGCGACGATGATCTAAAACAGTAATTCTCCTCTGTCTTAGTGGCTTTGTTGCCTTGTTCTAGTTAGAATAATTAAACATTTTAAAACAATATATATTATTATTTTATTTATTCTCGAAAGGGATGGAAAATGTAATTTATAAACGTTGTAAAAAATATCAGACACTTCATTCTTCGAAAAAATATTGTAGTCACTGTTAGTCAAGAATAGGTTTTAACCCATTAGTGTCCAAACTTTTTTCTTGAATTTTTGCCAAAAATTTTGTATTTTTACAAATTTACTTAATACTAAACATATAAAAAAAATTCATTGCTTTATTTTAAGAAAAAATACATTTTTACTTTGCTCCTTATTCTAGAACCAAGTTTATAGGGCAAAATTAGTTGCTCGAGTGTAATGAAAGATTTAAAGCTAGTTCATGGTCCTGGAGTTCAGACTCATTGGACGTTGGTACGAAAGACTGAAAAGCAATAGTTATTTTCAGTTAAAGCAAAACCGTAGAGTGAAAAAAAATGAATGGATGTAAGTCAAACTTTGATTTCCGGTATCGATGTCAAATAAGTTTTCCGTCACAAACAGAATTTTGAAGGCTAATTAAGTCCTCTTTGTAAATGGTTTCATGGTTGAGACTAAGAACTACAATTATAATTATTTAGAACAAAACCCGGAGCAAAAACCAAAATAAAAAGGCTGAAAACTTGTTTTTTGATCAGACCCGATAAGGTATCGGTGTATCGATTACCAACATCGGAATCAAATCGGTCATCCAAGGTTAAAATAACCTAAGTATGTCCATGAAAACTTATCGTAACCATCGGGAGTAAAATTGGAGAAAATGAGCCATATTGATGGCCGAATATTGGTTTTTGATCAGATTCGATAGAATATCGGGGGTATCAATTTCCAATATCGGAGAAAAGGAATCATCTGAGAAGATCTAATGTTTGAGACTAAAAACTATAATTTTACCAAGTTAGAGCAAATTCGGCAGCAAGAACCACGATAAAAGGGCTGGTATCCAGATCTTGATCAGACCTGATCGGATATCTTGACATAGATTTCCAATATCGGAAGAAAATCAGAAAAAAATAATTAACCCATGACCTGACCGGAAGTCTAAAGAATATTTGTGTGAAGTTTAGTGTGAATCGGATAGAAATTGTGGATTTGTATAAAGAATATACAGACATACAGATTTGTATAAAGGACATACAGGCAGATAGACAGACACACACAATATCTTGACTTATATATATATATATATATATATATATATATATATATATATATAAATATGAGTTAGATATAAGTACTACTACGTTTTTGTTTGAATCAAAGATATGAGAATGAAATGAATGAAAGTGTATATTCCTCCTCATTATTTTCACTCTATACTGAAAACTGAGATATCAGTATTACATCAGACAGTAGGTGATATATTTGAAAGATACTTCATTCTTTATGATTAACCAAATATGTATCTAAAAACTGCAGGAATTGTTGAAATATGGTAAATTATGCTTCTGGTGCTGAAAAAGAACCATGGGCACTAACTGGTTAATGAACGAATGGAGGTTAATCAGCCACAAGATCGAGGCAGAAAGGCTTGTCGTGTCAAGATAGTTGGAGCATAAATCTCCTTGCCCAGAAAAAAAATGAGAGCAAAATAACTTGGCTGTGAAGCGAACGGCAAAGCAACGTGACATTGATGACAGTGCTCATGTTGACAAAATGGCGACGGCGGATGCTCTCAGTAACACGTCTCGTTCATGCCTCAGTCAACTTTTATCCCCTTTCTTTATTCTTGTTCCATTCAGCAGAAAAAAGATTAACAGTTGAAATTATAATTAATTTTATAAATCTATTTTCTTTTCGCTTTGACTTATTTAGTAATTTTGAAGAGAATCTTGAAAGAAAGATTTTACTAATATTTACTAAGTTTGACCCAAGATTTTCAGCCGGTTAGAACTGAACATACTACTC
This sequence comes from Ascarosepion bandense, assembly GCA_037127315.1. Lineage (NCBI taxonomy): Eukaryota > Metazoa > Mollusca > Cephalopoda > Sepiida > Sepiidae > Ascarosepion > Ascarosepion bandense. The sequence continues at coordinate 474,002 of JBBBDQ010001156.1, forward strand.
AATCTTCATGGTAAATTGTTATGGAATTGGTGAGGCAGTTTAATTAGTGATCCTCAAAATGATTTTTTTGTTAATCGTTTCACCCTAAGCAAGGGAAGGATACAGGCAGTAAACGTGAATGGGGAGGATTGAGAAAAGGACAAAAAAAGAAACAAGGTTCGAGCAGACAAAAAAGAGCGATTGACGTTGCATTTAGTTTTTTTTTAAGATTGTAGTTCTAGGGTACGCAGAAGATACAGTGCTGATAGCAGACACAGAATGGAAACTACAAGACCTCCTACAGAAGGTAGCTGAAGAAAGTAACAAGAAAGGACTAGAGATAAACTGCAAAAACACTAAATGCATGGTCATCAGTAAAAAGGGCAGCCCAATATGCCAAATACAGGTCGGGGATACTAAAATACGGAGATCCGAAGGCGAAATGGCATGGCAATTTTTCATAGCGAAGAAAGAATTCCAGAAGTTGAGTAAGGTATTAAGAAACAGAACAATTTCGCTAGAAACAAGGAAGAGAGTACCGGATTGCTACGTGCAATTGATTGATACGTCCTTCAATATAGCAGTGGAAAAACATGAAGCAACTGAAATGTGGTTCTACAGAAGGATGCTTCGAATATCATGGATCGAAATGATGGAAACAAAAAGGAAATTAATACTGAGCATCAGGAAGAGATAGCTGAAATTCCTGGGACACGCAGTGAGGAATGAAGGCTTGGAGAACCTGATACTAACAGGCAAGATAGAGGGAAAAGGAGACAGAAGAAAGCAACGGATAACATATTTGAAGAACCTAATCAGGTGGATGACGGAACGAGTATTGCATGGTGTAACAGGGAGACGTGGAAAGCCATGATCGCCTACGTCCTGAAGGGACAGGGCACATAGAAGAAGTTATCAGGGAAGCAATAAATCGAAAGGGAGATCCACAAATGAAAAGTGCGAGAAAAGGAACTGTTTGAGGATTTGTATCTATCTACTTCAACGCTAAAATGGGGATACCTAGTTGCCAATATAGTAGCAAAATTAAATTCGTGTAGTCCAGTGTCCAGGAAAAGTGGCTCATCGGAAGTGTTACCGTGAAACTTTTTGCAGAAATGACAGAATGAAGACATTCCACGTCGGTATGAGAGTGACTGGAGTCGTCGGTGGCAGACGCAGAAAAGTAAATTCAGGATATCTCAGAATCAGAAAAAGAAAGTTGAAATTGTTGAAAATCATTGTGTGAAAGGTATGAGTCAGTCAGTTAAGTGCCATACGTGGTAAGCGCTTGGGCGATCATGTCTCGAAAGAGACATGACTTACTAGGCAGAATATTTTCACTCAGTAGGTTGCCATTTTTTTCTGCAGTAGACTGGTTTCCAACGAAGGCTATAGAACACAATCTGTTCTGCTTTTTAACACACAGCTTGAGGGAGAAGCGAAGAATTAATACATTTCCCATATGTATTTCTGAGTAAGTGAATGCAAGCAATTCAACTGGAATTCGAACTCGGCTCACAGATTTCTCGTCCCGAGAATATATGGAAAATATACTTGAATTTGACTTTCACAATTCAACTTGTGTGCAACAAGGCTAGAGGCAAATAGCGAGTAGTCTCCCTAACACATATAAGTGAATAGCTGTAGAGTTAATACAAAAGAAAATTCGAAAACAAAAAATGCTAAGCGTGAAAAATCATATGAGCTTCTGGACAGCCATGAATGTTCACGTCCTAAAGGGATAAGACACATTGAAGAAGAAAAGGAAGAAGAAAACGGAAATTTCATTTCGTTTCTAAATGAACTAAAATGTCATAGGAAGAATTATAGTAGGAAAATTATGTTCACCATGTCATTATCTATCTATCTATCTATCTATCTATCTATCTATCTATCTATCTATGTCTGTTCACTATCAATCTATGTCTGTTCTCTATCTATCTATCTATCTATCTATCTATCTATCTATCTATCTATCTATCTATCTATCTATCTATCTCTGTCAGTCTGTTTATTATCTATCTATCTATGTCAGTCTGTTCATTATCTATCTATCTATCTATCTATCTATCTATCTATCTATCTATCTCTGTCAGTTTGTTTATTATCTATCTATCTATGTCAGTCTGTTCATTATCTATCTATCTATCTATCTATCTATCTATCTATCTATCTATGTCAGTTTGTTCATTATCTATCTATCTATCTATCTATCTATCTATCTATCTATCTATCTATGTCAGTTCTATTCATATCTATCTATCTATCTATCTATCTATCTATCTATCTATCTATCTATCTATCTATCTATCTATCTATGTCAGTCTGTTCATTATCTATCTATCTATCTATCTATCTATCTATCTATGTCAGTCTGTTCATTATCTATCTATCTATCTATCTATCTATCTATCTATCTATCTATCTATCTATCTATCTATGTCAGTCTGTTCATTATCTATCTATCTATCTATCTATCTATCTATCTATCTATCTATCTATCTATCTATCTACTTCAAAAACACAAACAGTCAAGTACAGATAGAGAGATAGTAAGAACACCAAGTGAAAGCATTCACAATGATGAACCAAAATTCAATATTATACATTTTCGTTCACATTGAATTATTTCTATTAGTGACCATTATAAAGAACTAAATAAGTATTTAGAAAGACATGCGCTGATAAATGTGTCCTTCATACTTTGCGTTCCCACTCACTACCGAACAATATCTGATTATTTGCTCTGTCCTTTTTCTGTTTGGAGGAGCAGTTGTGGTAGGAGTTATCACGTTTGTAAGGATTCGTAACTTTCTACTGAAAACGAGGCTGGGAGTTAACGTTTTAAAATAGCCAGCGTTTTACACAGTCAAACATGGTCGCCATGCTGTTATTAAGAGAGGTGCAGTTTGCGCCAGCGGCGTTGAGGCCTGCGCAGCTCTCGTGAAGGGACCTTTTTTTGCGGATGTTAGCTCGTTCAGGTAACGAAATGACGCGCTGGTGTCTGTGTACTATAAGTAGGCCCTACCACCCGCGGTGGAGAGACATCGTGACGTGGCGTCACGCTTCCTTAAGGCGACGGAGGAAACCACATCGATGCGCGAACAGACTACATTTTATATAATTCTTTCTTTCTGTCTGTCTGTCTTCCTTTCTTTCTTTTACATGCACGTACTTGCAAATATAGGCAGGATGAGCCGATATTAATACATTGAAACTACCACTATATTTACAGTCATAGACACAAACATGAAAATTAATATGTAGGCATAATGGGAAAATATGAGTAGAATACAAAACCTAATCTCGTATCCTGATAATACAAATAATTAGGAAAACATATAATCTTACTTTTAATCATTTTACCCTCAGCAAGGTGATAATGCCACTAAGATGCAAAGGATTATAGGCAGTAAACGTGACCAAGACTTTAGTGAGTAGTAGTAGTAGGCTTCAGTCAGGGTTGACCAAGAGTAGCATCCTAGTTGTCTGCAAGGCAGGAGCATCGCCGTATGTGACTGTAGAGGCCGATGCGGGAGTGACAGTCTTTGTTGCAGAGACTGCATTTATGTTTTGTTTCTGGTCTGTCGGAGCTGTCATTTTGCTTTCTGCGAACCCGCCTCTCCATCGCGACTTGTGTCAGTTGCTCCTCCCTTGATTTGAGTTGTTGGGTCAGGGTTCCTCCGGTTGACTGCTACTCTCTCCCATGACTCCGTGTTGATGTCCACAGCCTTCATATCGCGTTTTATGATGTCACAATACCGCAACTGTTGCCGCCATGTGAGGCTTCGTCCAGATGCCGGCTCTCCATACAGAAGATATTTTAGAATGCGACCGTCTAGCATGCGGTGGACATGGCCTAGCCAGCGGAGTCTGTTTAAGGAGTGAAACGAAAGGACAAAAATTAACAGATTTCATGAAAACGGAAGATGGCGATTAATATGTCATTTGTAGGGGCTCAGAGCAGCAAGGCGTCAGAAGAGAGTTCCACGTGCAGAAAATGTGCCCCTAAAGCAATGCTGGTCAATTTAACATCCATGGAGAAAAATTTCTGCCAGGCATCACCATGGCTGATGTATGTCTCCTTAGAGAAACACATTTGGCCTAACTCGTTGGTTTTAATTTTTAATCGTCTTGAAGTAGAACTAATTTATCGGATTTCTAGCTGCATATATATTTTAAACTTTGAAAAAAGCATCTGGTATTTACTTAATGCATGAAACTCAGAGTCATACCATAAACACAGAATAATATGCATATTTATTTATTAAATATATAATAGATTCTCACTTCATTTTAGACGTAGGAGGGTTCAATAGCACATATCTTAGAACCGAAGAGCCAAACTACATGCATATACGTTTAGATTATGGTAAAGAATGGGTGAATAATGTTTGTGCAAACCTAGTCAAAATGTTGGAAGTGAAAGTACATGTAGATTAAAACCCAGTATTCATCCATTTACTTTTATAGAGTGCTCATTACAAAGTAGAGCTTAATAAATCGTTCTATGTCATCTGTCCTCTGAGCCAGAAAGAAAATCTCTATAAAAATAAAGTATTACTGAATCGTAGGGACGAATTGACGAATCGAAAATATTTTTCTACAAAATTTAATTAATTACATTTGTTCATTTATAACTTATGCTCCAATATAACTTAAAAATTAAACTTTATTTTTCTAAAAGAAATGATCGGCACAATACATATTTGATTTTCTTAACTACAATATACATAATTATTCAATAATTATTTAATTCTAATTTTAACCTAAAAAATCCAGCCACTTTATCTCATGGAGTATTATAAAATCAAATAAAAAAAAACACCTTAAATACAACCTGATGTTAAAAACTATTGTCCACCCATTTAGATAATATATGGTCCCACTATGTAACTTACCCAGACGAAATTATAAAGTGTCATGCTTTAACATCAGCTCCTCTTTCCTTTCCCGACCCAGATATTCAAATTTATAGTTAAACCTAATTCTTATTTTTGATTTAAAAATATTAACACAACCACAAACATATTCTCCAACTATTACTGCTTAATTTTTTAAATAACCATACATTTATCTTTTATTTTCTATATTTTCTGAATGTGTATTGTTCTGAAACATGAAAATTCTTGTGTAGTGATATAATGCTTTTATAAATTATGCTAATAACAAAATTACAATATCTATCTATCTATATATATATATATATATATTTAAAAGATGAAGTATTTCATACTATGTTTTAGTATTTATTGCCAAGTGAATAATTGTAAATGAAAATAGAATGGCTGTTTTTTTTAAAAATGCACAATAACATGTGCACCAAATGAATTTATAAATGTTTAATCGTTAACTATATTTCAGTTTCATCAATAAAAGAATGAAGAAAATTTAGGCTGATTTGGCCGAGTTCATTTTTGTTTCATTGCCTTGTAAAATTTCGCAAAGTAATAATAACAAAAGAACCATTCTATTTTAATTTAGAATTATCTACTTGGAAATAAATACTAAAAATAGTATGAAATACATCATTTCTTTTCTAAAAACTGGGGTGGCCTAATAATTATGGCCGGTAGTGTATATATAGCAAATTTACAGGGTGCGATGGGTAAATTGTCGCTATTTGACTTGTAATATTTTGCAAAGTAATAATAACAGAAGAACCATTCTATGTTAATTTAGAATTATCTACTTGGAAATAAATACTAAAAATAGTATGAAATACACCATTTCTTTTAAAAATCTTGGGTGGCCGGTAGTGTATGTACGAAACAACTATGAATATTTTTATGCACCAACATCAATATTGTGGAAAATGTGTGACAAACTGGGAAAATATAAAGAATAGTGGAACATATAAACAATAAAAGACGTTGTCGATACTAAACAAAGCAATAAACTAAAACTTAAAGGAGTAATTTACTCGATCGCCAGTAATATTTTTTACAAAAATACATAGGAGAAACCTCAAAGAAACTAAAAATAAAAGTTGTATGAACACAAAAGGGACATTTCAAAAACTATTATATTCAAATGCGCTTGCTTGCTAAGCGTAACGAGACTGACCAAAATTTTGTTATGAAAAGATGAGATATTTGATCAAAAGAGAAAAAATCACTACGCCTAAAATGTCGAGAGAGTGCATTTGATCGCAAGGCCATCTACAGCAAATTTGCACCTTGGCGGAATTTTTATAGTCAGAGTGTGCAATAACTTTTAACAAAAGTAATAGAAAGAAAAATTAAATTAAATAAAAAAATTTGCAAAATCCCTCGTTCGTGCTCACCAAAATAACAAATTCAGTCCAATGAAGACCTAAAAGACGAAACGCCCCCAAGAAAACTTTTTTTTCCACTTTGTTATACATTTTCCCCTAATGCATATAGGTATGTTTAAGAATAACTATACATCTGGGTATATACACAAACATACGTACATATATAAAATATTATTGAGGTGTTAATAAAACAGTGCACAATGTAGTATAAAAAATATATTAGAAATAATACCGATTATAAGAAATAATTTATTATCAAAATCATCACCTGTTACACCCAATGATGATTTAGGGCAGCAGTTCGCCGTTTCCGTAACAAAATATTTTTCAGGGTGTATGGTTGTTTGCTCTGCGCCCAACCTTCAAACCTGGAGAAAGATGTTTTTAGAGGCACCAAGTGAGAATAGAAGTCACTACTCAATTGTAATGATTTCAGCTAGACAAGCTTGCTAACCATTACATCACCTCGAGGTGCACCAAACATTTCAAGATTTAACATAAATTCAGATCTTTTAAAGAATCAGTTTGTAATATGCACCTGATGACTGCATAGCACATGTAACTCCGTGTCGTGACACCGACGTAAGATAATACCTACCAATGTTTCACCTAAACGGATCTTCATGGAACGTTGGCCAATGTTCCCTGAAGATTCGTTTAGGTGAAACCTTGGTAGGTTTGTTGGCTCACTAGGTTAATTTACTTATTCTGCTCTGCTTAAGTATTGAGCGCTTTTTTATTATTGATTACTAGTTCCGAGTTTTTTGGGTGGGGTGGGGGCGTACTGGCTCAGTCCAAATCGCTTTAGCTGATGTTCATGTGCTTAGCTCTTTCTATTTTTACAATCATTTTTTCCTTCCGCATATATATACGCAGAAGGTTTTTCGAAACGAGTATAATGGTAAGTTTGCAATAATATATATAAATAAGATCACAGCATGAGCCAAAAGTATGCAAAAACTGTCCAAAATAATCTACATAATCAGGCAATTATACACACACACATACACACACACACACACACACTTAACTGACTGACTGAATATAATAGTGAGAAACATGATTAAGACTTCTACTGGGCATAAATTGGGGGATCAGTTTTATATTGTTATGAAGTAATAAACTGATCCCCCACTAATTACTATTTATAAATAATACATCTCTTCCCCCTCCAGATTGAGGTCAAATAACAGGACAGATTGGGTTCCATAGCCATGGTTGGCAACCAGTCTACCGCAGAAAGCAAAGGCAACCTACTGCAGGATAATTTTCTGCCCAGTCAGTCATGTCTCTTTGCAGCACGTATGGCACTTAACTGACTGACTGACTGACTGACTGACTTGGTAAAACCGATACAAATTTTTATTACTATCATTGTAGACTATAGCGTCACTTAGACATTTATGGCTTTGACACTTGTTCACTAGTTTAAGTTGAAATATAACTCAAAGAAAATCCTGTGAACGTTTAAAGATGACACGTGATAACTTTTTCAGACGTTCTAAATGCTACACATGCACCATTAAATTTATTTCATCATTAGCTTAGTAAACGGTAGGGATCCAAGTCATTTGAAGTGTAAATCCTCCTTTACACTGACAGTCAAATCTCTTTTATCCGTCATGATTTTTTATTGGTTCACTGAGACAAATCCCCCCAAAACACCCGACCTTTATGTTGTGTTTAAGCTTCTACATATATTGATTCCCAACAGAAAAATATATCACTGCCTGAGTAGGCGCTAATAAAATTTTACCGAAACACAACAGCTCTTGTGTTGCAGTAAATAATGTTTTTATTATAAACTTATATTAAAAATATTTCCATATATATATATATATATATATATATATATATATAAAATAGGTAACCTAAAAGCCAACAAATCTACATAGGTTTCACCTAACCGGATGTTTAGGGAAGGCTGACTCCCTGAAGATCTTGTTAGGTGAAACCTAGGTAGCTTTGTTGGCTCTTTAGGCTATCTATTTTCTCTGCTCTGCTTACGTACTGAGCGCTTTTTTGTTATAGATTAATCGTCGCGTTTTTTTTTTTTTTTGAGCTACGTACTTTGACTGATGTTCACGTACTTAGCTCTTTCTTTTTTACATCCATTTTTTTCCTTCCGCGTATATACTCGGAGGGTTTTTCGAAATGAGTATAGCGATTAGTCTACATTTATATATATATATATATATATATATATATATATATATATATATTGCTCAGGTATATAAAAATTATTTTGGATATTTTTTTACGTGTCCTCATAAATATAGATAGACATATATAAAAATTTAATTGTTCTGTAAAAATGAGAAAACTTCCTTGATAATGGCAGATAGAATAGCCGAAACTCTGGGATTTGAACTGTTTTTAGAAACTATGTTCTGAAAAGAAAATACGTGTGTGACTACAAGAAAATTAATATAGAAAGCTTCGTTGTAGTTCTTTTCAGTTTTCCTTTATAAAACTTGTTTAAAAGAGGAACTGCTGCCCATATATATATATATACTAGTAGAGAGAGAGGGAGGGAGATATCTACAGTACAACAACGGTAATATCAACTTCATCAACGCCGTTGTTGTACTGTAGATATTATTTATATTTTTATGTATGTATTCTTTCAAATTGACATTATGTACGTACGCTTGTGCCGCTGCAATATCTTGATTAGAGCAGAATAAAGTTAATGTGATAAGGAGGTATTTGAATGAAGAATTGAAAAGACAAAGAATTAATGAGTCTTTGCACCGTCGCCGACACGATTAGAATTAGGAGCTGAGACAATCATTTCGGCGCCCGCTGAATCTCACTAGCTTCACTGCCACCACCAAACCGAAGGGGATGAGGAGTCCGACGCCAATCTTTGATTACAAAAGCAATTCGAACGACAAACAGACAGAAACATTGTCTTTGTTAGAGTACCTTCGGAAGGCTGGTTTATCTTTTCGCAAAAATTTCTTACAATTGCCGATAGAGTTGCTGTTTTTGAAACGATATTTTAACTTGTTTCCAAACGAAACATTTAAGAATTCGTTTCGGAAATTCTTCTGATTAAACAAGGCTGAACAAATAAATAAATAAAACAATCTTTAGGTAATAATTTCATCGCTAAATATAGACTAAAAGAAAAAATATGAAAAAATTCTCGATCTGATAATACTTGATCTTATAATCTGTTTTGTATACATGTGTCCTTGAAAGCGATTCTTCTTTCCTTTATGACCTAACTAGCAGTATAGCCCGGCGTTGCTCGGGTGGTATGAAAGCTTTAAAACTAATCCATGGTGCTGGAGCTCAGACTCTTTGGACGTTGGCACGAAAGACTAAAAAGCAATAGTTGTTTAATGTTAAAGCAAAACCGTAGACTGAAAGAAAACTGAATGGATGTAAGTCAAATTTTGATTTCCTGGTATCGATATCAAATAATTTTTTTCGTCGTCAACTGAATTTTGAAGGCTAAATAAGTCCTCTGAGTAAATGGTATCATGGCTGAAACTAAGAACTACAATTATACCTACTAAGAGCCAAACCCGAAGCAAAAACTAAAATAAACGGGCTGATAAAATACAGACATACAGGCAGATAAACAGACACACGCACAAACATCTTGCCTTATATATATATATATATATATATATATATATATATATATATATATATATTATCGATTTTCTGCACTACTGCAACCTTGAAAAATCTGAATATCGTTTCTTATGTCTTTGTCCATGAGTGTATCAAATTTGATTAAAATCGGACCAATCCTTCTGTAACCCGATTTTTTCGATTATCGATTTTCGATATTTATCAGCGGTACCTCGACACAAAACCTAGATAAGAACACTCGCAGACGCATATAGTACAACTGTGTAAATATTCAAGAAAATCGGTTCAGCCGTTTCGGAGTCTATAGTTAACAGACACACACAGAGATACGCACACACACACACACACAGACAAAGTTCCATTTATAAATAAGTTTAGATATGAATTCCATGATGTGGATGTGGTAGAGACACTGAGATTAATGGTGTGTACTTGATTCTTTCCGTATACCTGAACCGGACAAGAACTGTCCGATGATTAAAATTTAACTTTAAATAGCTTAAAATTAAACACCAGTAGCTGCTTACTTTTATTGTCTTTAAAGAGTTTGTTTTTCACATTTGATCATTATTACAGTTCAACATTAATTTCATGTTATTGGGAAGTAACATGTATCGTAGTTATTGTGTATTACGCCCAAAAAGATCACAGTGCGATGGAGGTAATTTAAACAGTGCAGAAATTCAACGTCCACTACTCTTGCGTTCATAAATCGATTTCGAATTGAGGTGGTAGTAGAACCAGTAAAAATATCACTAGTAGAAAAATAAGAAAGAAAAACATCTCTATTTGAAAGTAGTTGTTCTTATAATCTGTTTTGTACACAGGTGTCCTCGGAAGCAAATTTTCTCTTTTTTCCTTTATGACTTAATATGACTTTCATGGGGTTGTGGTAGAACCACTGAGATCAATGGTGAGGGCTTGACAGTTCCTAGACACCTGAACAAGAAGTAAATAGACAAGAACTGTCCGATGATTAGAAATTCGTCTTTAAGTAACTTAAAATTAAGCAGCTACTCGTGTTTAATTTTAAGCTGTTTAAAGAGTCGGTTTTCACTTGTGCCTTATTTTTTATAAATCTTTTCACTTGTGTCATTATTCCCTGTGCATTATCAACCGTTAGTGTTCACCCTGTGAAAATTCGATGGGAATTACATTTCATAACACCTGTTCTACAGCAGGTGTAATGAAAAGAGATTTATTGCTCATATTTGAACATGACGTATTTATTTAAATTCAGCTACTGATGTTTAATTTCAAGCTGTTTAATGAGATGTTTTTTTCACTTGTCTCGTTTTCCCTATTATTTTCGATTGTGCCATTATCACCTGTGGCATTTTTATCTGTGCCATCATTACCTTCCACAAATGAACATATTCCATGATTGATATGGACCCGGTATGGGACCATAAAATAATAAGTCAACAAGGTGGTAGGTTCAAGATCATTTATTACGTATATTAGATCATTTATTACGTCAAGAAGAAATACAAACAAATACAAAGAGGAAGCTAATAATAGCTTGCGCTGAACCAGAGTCTCTGTCGCCCTTGTTTACTCTACACGAGAGTCGTCACGAGAGTCTCTCTCACTCCTGCACACGTCCTCGAGAGTAATTAACTCTCGGTTAATATAGGCAAAGAAGAGTCCCTTATTAAGTGGGTAACTCCCTCCACAATAATGATCTTCTTTATAAACAACGCAAAACCTGCTAAACGAAAACACATGAAATAATAAAAAGAGATACAAGGAAAAAAATAAACGGAAAAAAAATCCCACACTTGAAAAAAGAAAAGAAAAACGACAAAAAAAAAAAATAGAAATACAAACAGGGTAAAAAAGAGAGACAAATATCTAAATTAAATCGACCGAAAGAGAGAGAGAGAGAGAGAGAGAGAGAGAGAGAGAGAGAGAGAGAGAGAGAGAGAGCAGTAAACAGAGCCAAACAAACGGCACTAAAAGGGGCTCAGTTCAAATCACTTGTGGTGATATCGACCGAGCAAAAGCGATGGACCGGATGTTTGCACCCTCATAACCAAAAAGCAAATGAACAAAAGTCGTCGGTGCGCATCCGGTTTTGCGCAGATGTTCCGGTTGAAAACTAAAAATTAATTAAATATTAAATTTCCAGTTCGCGAGTCTACGCGAATTTTATTTATCGGTCAATAGGAAGCCCAGAATCGAATACGGATATAAATTCCCAAATGATCCCTTGCGATCCAAAAAGTCGAAATAAAAAGCCGATACAGAAAGCATCGCCAGACAGACCCGGACTGACTCGAGAGAGAGAGAGAGTGTAATCAGTATCCCCTTCACCTACGTCAAGCGGCTTACTATCATAGCCTCCCTTCCCTCGCATCTTATCTTTCGATGCCTCAAAACTACTTACTGACCTAAGAAGCGAATACATCAAAGACATTCCTTACTTACAATGCTCCCACATACCTAAGTATTAATTCTCTTTTCAGCATTTTATTGTCATGAACATTTTAACGTCCGTTGGACCTATACTTAAAGTATTACTTTAATTGTAAAAACCTTAATTGATATGTGTATATATAAAATGTTATTTTTCAACTCAGTTTGCTTTTCTTGATTTATAATAATTTTATGACTCATAGCGGGCTATCTACAATGAGGTCAAATTCCGTTAATCTTCAACAACATACTACTACCCTTCACTAGAACGGACTCTCCAATATAAACTGGAAAAGAATAAATAACCCACTATACACTACACAGATATTCTGGCAACACAAACTTCAGCAGTTCCAAACAATAATACATCATTATATTAATAAAGGAATTTTAAGAAAATAAATATGCACAACACAAGCAATTATATACAAATCAACAAGCCTTACCCAGAATTTTTGAGATATATATCAACTCATCAAGGTGCGTGATCGTGAAACTGAATTGATTTTAAATGAATAAACATCGCGCGCATATATATATATATATATATATATATATATATATATATATATATATATAACACTTCATTCAATAAACCCCGGACCTAACTAATAAAACAATTTTTAGGCAAAATTCGACTTCATTCATCAACATAGTCTCTTTCTAGGATGATACAGTGATGTCAACGCTTCTCTAACGATTCGATGCCTTTTTTGTAGAATGATTTGTCTTTGGCCTCAAAATAAGCCTCAGTTTCTAATATCACTTCTTCATTGAAATCAAATCTCTTTCCCTGGAGCATTCTTTTGAGGTCTGCAAAGAGCCTGTCGTCGCTGGGGGCAAGATCTGGAGAATAGGGGCGATGCGGAAGCAAATCGAAGTGCAATTCATGTAGTTTTGCTATTGTTGGGGTCGACGGTGCGTTGTCTTGGTGAAAAAATAACTTTTTTCCTTCTTCATTGTAGCCGTTTTTTGGCGATATTTTCCTTCAATATCCAATAATTCTATATAATATTTCTCAAGGTAATCGATGAACAAAATATCTTGAGCATCCCAAAATACGGGGGTCAATATATTGTGGTTAAGTTTTTTTTTATTTAACATAGTCGTCAAAATACAAATTATTAATAAAAAGAACAAACCAACAATATAAATTATGAACACGATCATAATGGGCTGACTATATTTGGAAAATAAAACAATCTTATAACGCTAGATGCATACATAAAAAATCCATAAATTCAGTTAAAAGTAAAAGAAAAGCATCCTTGATAATGACTGGCTTAAAGTATATCCGAAAGCACACGAATATAAGCAACATCTGGACTTCATTTTTATCCCGAAAAGAATTAATTATAAATATCGAAGAAATATTAAATAAAAAAATTAACCTTACTAACATGTCATTCCTTTTTTATTATATATATAGATTTCAACTTATCACCTGATGAGAAGATCACACAGCAGCTTCGAAACGCGAAACTTTTTGTGTAGTGATACTATGAATTTATAAACCATTGTAACAACCATTACAATATATATATATATATATATATATATATATATATATATATATATATATATATTGAATTATTTTGGCCATTATTTTTACCGATACTCGTATTTAAGTAGATATTCTGTTTTTAATTAAACAGTATTTTATATTTATATCTACCGGCCTGATTATTTCACGATAAATTTTATTGCGAAAATGTGTGCTATCCAGCAGGATTCGAACCTGCGACCCCTATTTACATAGGGGAAGCTACCATTTGATCTGGTACTGTCTTAACCACTCGACCATGAATAGCCTCTTGATCAGACGAGGTTTTTATCATGCTTATATAACACAATTTTCGATCTATCGTAAACAAACCATATGTGCACTGTAATGTATCGTAATGTCAAACAAATGTAAACATGTTACGGAAATTAACGAAATTTAACGAAACTTGGTTATAAGCAACCGACAATTTGTAATGAATTATTTTGGACATTATTTTTACCGATACTCGTATTTAAGTATATAATTCATTACAAATTGTCGGTTGCTTATAACCAAGTTTCGTTAATTTTCGTTAATTTCCGTAACATGTTTATATATATATATATTGAGATGAAACTCAACGTATATTAAAACAGTTATAATAAAGATTTATTTCGGCAATGTAAATTTACTTACAATGTCTCATTCCAGTCAAAATTAAAAATATATCTGTTAAAATTCACCCAATTACTTTTACCATTTTAATTTACCATTAAGCTGAAAAAATAACAAAGAATAAAAATTTCAAGGTCGTATTTGTGGTAGACGCCATATTGATGACGTCATCAGTTTCTTCTTCATGAAGATAAGCCTTGTGATAAGTCACAATGGCGCCCCTTTTCTCTAAACCTATATTAAGATTAGCAAGAAGCAAATGAGAAGTACTCAAAGAGAAAAATGGAGAAAAAAAAAATACAGACGTGAGCACAATGGTCGTTTCTTCGGAGTCATTTAAAGGGAAATAGAATTTTGAAAATGTCTATTGTCTTTACCGTCAGCGATTGAACTGGTGAAGAGACTCATCCCTTGTTTCCTGGTTAGGATGTGGTTTCCGGCTTTCTTTTTTCCAATCTTTTTACATTTTTTTTCAATTGGAGTAGATAGTCTAAACTATCGCCCGGTTCACACTCCACCCACGTCTATTGAACAGGTGAAGAGGATCATCCCTTGTTCCCTGTCTAGGATGTGGTTTCCGGCTTTCTCTTTTCCAATCTTTTTACTCTTACGTAGCCCCCAGCGCATTAGTGGCGTTACCGTCTTGCTTGGGTGATATGATTAAAAACACACACACACAAACACACACGCACACGAATAAACAGTGGTTCCATAAAATATTTTTTCAGTTTTAAAAATTCATAACATCATAAGAAAAGAAAAAAGAAAATCTACAGGGTTGATTAGACAACATAGGCAAACAAATAATGTTTTATTTAAACACATCAAAGTAAACACTACAGCAGAAAAAATTATTCTTAGTCAAGTTTTCCTCATGTCTTTTTATTCACACGCACATACACACGCAAAAACACCTTTGACTTCTAGATCCCACCCTTTTATCGCTGAAGTAATTAAATGTAACCGCCTCTTCTACTCAAACAGATTCTTTTCTCCCACATTCAGCCTCTAGAACTTCCTTCCGTTTATAATCTCTAAAAATTATACAACGGTCAATTGACATCTCTCTTCTTCAATCTCATTGATCTTTTTATCCTTTCTTCAATATCCACTGTACACAATCATTTATCTGACTGTAAAACCCTGCGAGCTATATATATATATATATATATATCAGATAGGTTTTAGTCAACAATGCAATAATCCTAACTCATACACACAGTAAAAATTACCTTCAGTTATTGGAGGCCATCTTCATTAAAACCAAATCACCCACACTTAATAAAATCACGTTTATGGTCATAACACATTACATTGCATTTAAATATATGGTTCTGTTAATATTTCGAGCTCTCACGCGGTGTGACGTCATAGAACCGCATTACAAATTTGCGAACTGTGTTTGCTATTTTTGGTAACTGTTGCCGTTGTTTAGAGAAGTTTTATGTCAAAAGAAGATAAAATCGTCGCTAATTGTGAATGTTAACGTCCTTGTAACCTCTCTGAAGATGGCTCATGCGAGCCGAAAGCTTAGGACCAACTTAATAAAAAATTATCCAAATGTAGGAGAATTTTTGTCTTTATTTTCACCTGAAATTAAAGCCAAAATACGACTATTAGAACGGCTCATGATTAAACATAATAGATATTCATTGTCTCTTATATTTAACAGTATATGTTTAGAAAATTATATGCTGCCTCGATACAATATATATATATATATATATATATATATATATATATATATATATATTCATTCAAATATATTTCAACGGGACGCTAGTTTCATAAAATAAAATACATAGCTGCAATAGAGAAATTTAAAGTTTTAAATACTTGTAACAGACCACACCAATGCGTGTGTTTTTTTTTAAATCCCCATCACAACGGTCCTAATAACAGTCTCTGTGTCTTTGTAATTAATCCCTGAAGATGATCTCAGAGGAGATCGAAAGTACTTGAGCAAGAAAAAATTATTACGACAGATCCCTTGACATCTAGAAACTGCTTAAACAACTAGAAAAGATTATTTAAAAAATAGACATAATTCCAATACTATTCAATGAAACATGTCTGAATACATACACACACGTAAAGATATATCTGAGGGTGGTCAGAGATAGGTGTGCATACTTAAAAGTTGTAACAATGTTTTCTGTGATTTCATGATTTAATTCCTTTCAGAAAATTGCAGTAGAACTTCGATTGCAATGAGATTTGTGAACCCAATGGAAAAAGTACTATGATTTCAGAACAACCGAGAAAGATATTTGCTAAAAGGAAGGTGAATGAGGACGGAATATAACAGAAATTATCTAGCGAAGAACATATTCAGGACGACAAAAGTGACAAATAGAAAATAAAAGATAGAAAATGGATTGAGGCAGTAGTAAGCACCAAATTCGTAAGCATTTCAAGAGAAAAAAATAAGGAATGAAAGACAGGCAGAGAGAAAGAAAGACACTGTTCAGGAAAGATGGGACACGTGAATGTGAGTGAAGGCGGAGAGTTTTACAGTAAATCGAGGTTTCGCTTCTTAATCTTGCGTTACCATGACGATGGTGGATAACATAGGATACATCCTGCTGCATTGTCGGCTTCCACCGCGTATGTTATCTGCAAGTTGTCATGCGCTCGGCTGAGGTCTTTGACTGAACAGTCACTACACTTGTTGTGCTTCGCCCTGTTAGGAAAGAATCCTTGTTAAAGTTATTTTTCGATCCTCCCAGTCAATAACTCATTAGCAATGGCATGCGCATTTTCTGTCCCTCGATATATATACTCTCCCTCTCGTACTTAAACCAGTGGCTTTCAAATGTAGCTAGAGCCCTGAGATAGTCTTTGCTGTAAGCGCTTTTGCTGAATCTGCACTGCGATCTGTGTCACAGTCAAAATGGGGATAGGCGTTTATTTATTTATTCATTTTTTTTTTTTTTTTTTGGCTAGAGGGATATTGTCAAATCAACCATTTTTATAGCCAGATAGTTCGTTTTTAAATTAAGTTCAATAAATCATTATATCAGTTTAATAATTGTCACTTTATGTGTATCTGTTTTTATTAATACTTTTTCATTATCAAATATAATACTAACCAGTCAGTCTCAATGGTGGTAATTAGAATATTGTCAAATCAACCATTTTGTATAGCCAGAGAGTTCGTTTTTAAATTCATTAATTCATTATATAAGTTTGATAATTGTCATTTTATGTGTATCAGTTGTTAAAATGCCTTTTCGTCATCAAATATAATACTAACCAATCAGCCTCAATAGTGGTCAGTAGAAATTTAACTTTTAACACCATTATCAAGTATTTTTCTTGACAATAATCAAGCCAGGTTTGTTTCACTCACTTAAATAGGGAAAGTTATGAATATATCTCAGACCCTGTGAAAACAGCATTGCTATTTAAAAATAATTTTTCGTCTTCGAATAATCTACACAAAGTTGCATAGATAAGCCGTAAAAAACATAGTTCTAGGTATGATGATCAACAAAATCCTGTTCCAAGACTTCTGTTCGAGAGATAGGTTTTGGGAATCGAGGAACCACCTATTAATTGCTGTTGTTCCCAGATCTTCACAGGCCCGGAATGTTAAAACTAGTTAGGCTCCCTGCTATGGGAAAATAGTGGATCACAAATAAAAACAAAAAACTCTGAAAGTATAAAAATACATTTTTTATAGTAGAACTACCAGAAATACATTTTTATATAAAACAATTACTAACAGTAGGTATCTATAATAAAAGCACCATCAATAAGCACATACTAACAAATTCTAGCGACATGTCCCAAATCCATTTAAAATACTACCAAACAACCAATATGAACTCTTTTTATTGCATTAACCGATAAAATATCTAACGATTTATTAAGTCAAACTGCATTCCTAAATATTACTTCATCAAAAACACAATCATCGCCGCCTAATTTAATCATATTCACAAAAGCATGTATATGCAAAAAAGCTATCATCTACCATATATTTAATTGGGAAAGCAGAATAATATATTTATATTTTATTAATTATGAGCTCCTAAGTAAATTAAATTTCGGCATTAGATGATCCATAAGTTCTTGACATGCATCTACGTTGTCGACTGACTTTTCCATCTATAACAAGAACTGCATTTACGTTGTCGAATATTTTTTTCATCGATGATGAGATATTCAACCATTATAGGAAGTAGTACGACAGTGAATGCAGGACCATCTTCTCATATTTTTCGTTGTCCTGGGTAAGAAGATAAACTACATAGGGAGGTTTTGAAGAGCGTGATACCACCTCTTGTTGGCTGCTGTTTCCACGTTCACCCTGACCCGAGCAGCTGTTAGGATTCTAGCTATATGCAAATAGTTAACCCCCAAATTAGGGCAAAAAAAAACGATGGAAGTGTAGAAATACATTTTTATACTGAAAAAAAAATACAATTTGTACATTTTTGTAAAACAATTATTACCAGCAATACATTTTTGTAAAAAAATTACAAATGTTCGTAAAAAAATCAATTTTAGGCATTAAATAACCGATAAGGAGTTGATATGCCGTTAAACAAACAAAACAAGCACATTTTAGAAGTTCGACATTAATTTCTCTTGTATCGCCAGGTGGATACGATGCATAGTGAAAGTTTATTCAGCAGAATATCCGGTGCTAAACGGGTATACACAGAAGAGTAAAATAAACAGACAGATTAATCAATTAATCAACTGTAAAAACAAATCAATCATGACAATATAAACATAAGCACGTATGTTATATGAGCAAAATGTCCAAAACTTATTTACTTTAATGTAGATGTAAGTGATGGGTATCGATATCGAAAAATTGAATCAGCAAACATAGTTCAATTCCCGTCTTGTCCATCGATTTCACTTTCCTACTATAATCCAAGAATATGCCTACAACCATATTTTCCCAGTTGAAGACATTAAATAATGATGTAAACTATAGCTATGGGTAGCAACCAGTCTAAATACGCCGACTTCAAAACCCTAGTAAAGACATTGTAAATCACTTTTGGCAATTCACTGATAACAACGAAAAGGAATCCGCAGAAAACCCTTATCACATATATTCTGCAGCGAAATATCGATTTTTAGAACGATATGCTATTGTTTTAAAATTCAAAGATTCATTTCACATACTGGATATTAAACTAAGTTTAAAATAATTATTTGCTTGTTAGGTTTTGACTATTTATTTAATAAAATCAATTTCCACTATTTTGAAAAGGCGAAAATGCTTCGGTAAACAGACAATTCCTGACGTATGTATTCAGCATGTTTGTCTCCCGGCGGCGAATTGACGTGGTGAGTTTTTAGACGTAGTTTAGATGTTGCACTAGGCCGAAAGTATTGGGCACAACGTGAGGATCGAATACATTTTTCTATCGTAATTGATCTATCGAGACAAGCTTGCTAGCCATTATACCACGTCGAAATACCCGACACTGTGTGTGTGGTTGTGAAGAGAATCGACCATTTAAAACACTTGGTTTGGATCGCAATATTCGCCGAATTAGTCAGTCCGAATATTACTCGAATGCTATTATTCTTATCTTAAATAAGCCATTTCAGATGATAGGTCTGCAGGGGTGTCAGACACTCTACAACAATTTCTTTGTTTCTAACGAAATATTCTTGTTTCTTAAAGTATGGAGAAACAGAAACATTTCTTTTAGAGTTTAACTATTCCATTGTGTCTTCAGATTTCGTTTTCACATTTTGGGCCATCTGTTAAAAGCTGCGTAGGTATTTAAATTACTGTACTTTTTGATTTTGACATCTCTAATTCGTATTTTTGACAGGTCAATGTATGATTTCAATCAAACATTTGTTAATAAAATATTGATTATTATATTTCCTCCTATATATATATATATATATATATATATATAGCGAGACAAGTACAGAGACAGAGAGGGGATGCCAGTGTGTGCTAATCTGTGTACGCGAGATAGATGGGCAGACAGCTTGATCCAAAGCTGTCTCTTCAGAGACATTTGTGTGGAATGTTTACTCACTGCTTACACCGAGTTGGCAGAGAAGGGGAGATGTGTGGAGGAGAGCGGACGGATAAGAAACTTTGATTACTTCGTCTTTGTTAGTGAAGAGGACATTATAATAAAAAGAGTTAAAAAGAAAACTGAGCAATAATAATAATAATAATAATAATAAGAAGAAGAAGAAGAAGAAGAAGAAGAAGAAAGAAGTGCAGATGAAAAATATTTGATTGTTTCGTCTCTGTTAAAGAAGAGTAAGGAAGGAAGAAAGGAAAGAAGGAAGGAAGGAAGGAAGGACACGGGTGAAAAGCAAACTTTGATTGTTTCCTTTCTGTTAGTAAAGAAGAAGAAGAAGAAGAAGAAGAAGAAGAAGAAGAAGAAGAAGAAGAAGAAGAAGAAGAAGAAGAAAAGAATGAAGGATGGTATGGAAGGCTGCAAATGAAAAGAAACTTTGATTGTTTTAGTCGGTTCGTGAAGAAGGGTGCGGAAGTGGGCACGAGTGATGAAAAAAGTCTGATTGTTTCGTCTCTGTTGAAGAAGAAGAAGAAGAAGAAGAAGAAGAAGAAGAAGAAGAAGAAGAAGAAGAAGAAGAAGAACAGCAACAACAACAACAACAACAACAACAACAACAAAATCACGATGTGATAGATCTGGCGCTCCGTCTCACAATCAGGACCGACTGAGTTGCGACAGTGGGAAATAAACCAACCAATGTTAGTCTGCGGCTTCTTTTTTTTTTTTTTATCGTCATATCGCAGACATGTCCAGGATGTCACGAGCAGAGACGCCCAAAGCTGGAGAGGAGGGAATCGAGCGACGCCGTCTCAGAGATTCTATTAAATGTTTCATGTGCGCGTGACAGTGACATTAAAGCCAATGTACAACCAATGTGAGGAGTTTGTGTTTGCTCAAAAATCTTTTAACATTCATTCTTCTGACGATATTTTTTTCTCAATCAAAAGATGGGATTTTGCTTCGTTGATATAGAATCAAACTGCCAGGTCAAATAGTTCAGATGCCTCGAAAAGACGTTCTTCCATGTTTTTCGTTTGGCACCAAACTCAGTATTTTATTTTTTTTAATTTTAAATAAAATAAGGTCGACTATAAAATAAGGTCGACTATCAGTTGAGCTGCATTGAACTCTAGGTATACCAAAATAGTAAGAGCTTTTTTTAGGATGACTCGTCAAGAGGTTAGATATTATCGTAGGTGACCGTCAGTATCGGGAGACTGTGAAGTCTACGATGTTGCCTAGGCAATACCATGTTACAAGCGTCTTCTTCAATACATTATCTTTCTTTTAACATCTACAAAGCCAACCGGTAATTTATACTTCAATTTTGCTGAGCATAACCCAACAAGAGCGTCTGGAAAACAGCTAATAATTTAGCGTGATGAGGCCAGTACATCCAAACGCACGATTATCACTTTTGACTTCAAGCTAGTACAATCATAAACGTTTTTCGAACAGCTTCATCGATCTAATTTCTTTGACATATGTTCACGTAGTATGATTTTCAGACCCATCGAAACCATGCCGCCCACCGGCATCGCGCTCCCAAGATGATATTTTCAAGAAATCCCCTAATTAACAAATCGACTATAGTGACATTCGAAACCGGGTCTCATGGTTGGAGTAAGTATTAAAAGTATATATGAGGGCGATTGTGAATAAATGAGCAAACACATAGTAAACAAGAGCCTGCATGAGATTTTGGAAATTTATGAACTGAGAGTTAATTGTTATCAGACATTCTGGAAAACGTATCGCCCAGTTTTAGCTGTTCTACTGCGTTAGTCCGCCAATCAGTTTCATGTTATCTACAAGTGTTCGTTTACACGCAAGAAATTTATGCGAGATTTTGTTGGAACGGCTCTGCAAACTTTACGATGACTGACAAATTCGGTGCAACAATAATGACGTTCGTAAAAAACTGCTACAGGGAACCATTAATTTTTTGTCCTATTTTCAGTGAACAGAAACCCCCCCCCAAAAAAAACTGAGTTCATCCGAAAAAATTAAGTTGAATTCAGTTTTTATTTTAGCTTGAATTTTCTCAAGTGTTATTCAGAGATGATCCAAGATATATCAAAATGCAATCATAAAAAAATTATAAAACACCTATAAAGTATTTTTAAAATTCGTAAGGTCTTCTACTACGAGCAACATCGTCGAACATTCATTAAAATATATCCTACATACTATGAATATTTTAAAAACCATATTTGATATATATATACACTACCGGCCATAATTATTAGGCCACTCCAGTTTTAAAAAAATGATGTATTTCATAGTATTTTTTTAGTATTTATTGCAAAGTGAATGATTGTAAATGAAAATAGAATGGTTCTTTTGTTAATACTACACAATAGCATGCGCATCAGATGAATTTATAAATATCTAATAATTACCTATATTGCAGTTTCATCAATGAAAAAAATTAGGTCAATTCAGACGAGTTCATCTTTGATTCCTTGTCTTGTATAGTTTTGTAAAGTAATAATAACAAAAGGACCATTCTATTCTCATTTAGAATTATCCACTTGGCAATAAATACTAAAAATAGTATGAAATAAATCATTTTCTTAAAACTGGGGTGGCTTAATAATTATGGTCGGTAGTATATATATATATATATATATATATATATATATATATATATATATATAAGTCTACAGGGTGCGATGGGTAAATTGTCGTTCTTTGTCTTGTAAAATATTGCAAAGTAATAATAACAAAAGAACCAATCTATTTTCATTTAGAAATATCCACTTGGCAATAAATACTAAAAATAGTATGAAATACACCGTTTCTTTTAAAAAACTGGGGTGTCCTAATAATTATGACCGGTAGTGTATATATATATATATATATATATATATATATATATATATATATATATATATATAGGGGAGTGAAAAAATAATGGAAAGACATAATAGCATAATATAAAAAATGTCATTAAAATGTCAAAAACATGTCTATTTTTATGTCTGTTGATTTAATATTAGTAGTACTTCATTTTATTTTTTGCAAAAAATATTGTTTATGACATATGTCATTTAAATAACCTTATTAAAATCAACAGTCAGGGCTATGTAAGAATTTAGAACCATAGGATGAAGCTGTTCACTCAGATTAACTTTATTGTATGATTCAGAAAATGTTTCCGGTGAGAAATGCTATCTTTCAGATTGATAATGCACCCATTCTTAATGCTAAATTGTAGCTGAATGGCACGGAAAACATTCTGTTGATGTAGAACATTTTATCTGGCTCCCACAGCCTTCAGGTACCTTCATCACTAAATATTTATGGTTCATTCTAGAAAAACAAGCGAAGAGTCGATATTCTTCACCACCATCATCATCGAATTGAGGACTGTTTTAATTGAAGAATGGACTAAACTTGCTCTGTAAATAATTCGAAACTTGTACAAGTTAATTTTACGCAGAATTCAAGCTGTAATATAATTACTGCCAAAGGCCTACCCGATATTGAAATAAATTTGCTTGAAAATTTGAAGTGTTTAGGTGACGTCATAGAACCGCATTACAAATTTACGAAACGCGTCTGTTATTCGCTGAATGTTATCGTTGTTTAGCAATGATTTATGTTAACACAAGATAAAATTATCATTGATGGTGGATGTCTTTATGTTATCGTCCTTGTAACCTCTCTGATGATGGCTCATGTGAGCCGAAAGTTTAAACCCAGCATAATAAAAAATATCCAAATGTTGTAGAATTTTTGTCTTTATTTTCACCTGAAATTAAAGACAAAATACGATGTTTAGAACGGCTCATGATTAAAAATAATAGACATTCATTGTCTATTATATTTTACAGTATATTATTAGAATATATATATATATATATATATATATATATATATATATATATATATATATGGGTGTGTGTGTGAGTGTGTCTGTGTCTGTCTGTGTCTGTGTGTTTGTGTGTCTGTGTGTGCGCGCCAGACTGAGTGTGACTAAATTTTTGTATCTATCAGATGCGGCGACAAGGTCGAAGACGGTAGAAGAAGCGGATGAAGAGGACTACACAGGATAGATAAGCTCCAGAAGGCGTCGCTCAAAATCATCACAACGTCAACCTTCTCCAATTACTATGTTGAAAACAAAGTCATCAAATGTCATGGAAAAGTTAAATTTACGCACACTATGGAGGCGATATTTTTATTTTAGCCAACAATAAAAAATATATTGTGATGGCATTAAACCTACTCTAGAAAAAAATCCGTGCTAATATTTACTTATGAACATTGCAAATACAGCAAATTTCTGGTTGGACGTTTTGGTAGAACTCTATAGAAATGGCGATGCAGTAACATCAACATGCACTATACCCGTTGAGAAAAGAAATGTGACATCACGATCTAACGATTGCAAAAAAACAAAAACAAAAAAGAAATACAAATCTCAATAATTATATATACAATTTCCTAAAATTACATCCACTCATATTTATAGTTGGATCCCTTTTAGAATATTTCCTACCAATATCTTTAAAATATGTATAAACATATTTGAATTTTTTCGTCGTGTATTTTGTTATTTTTTTTTATGTAATGCCTGCTCCAGCTATCAGTCATTAAAATTTGGATTACAATTTTTTTTAAATACCTCTAAAACAATTTTACCATCAGGATATTTAATGTTTGAAGATATATAGAAATAAAAGAGCAGAAATTATTGGCACTGGACTTTGATAATTATAATGATGACTTATACTTTCTCCAAGAATCCAAATTTAAAGAAAGACTTAATACAAAGTAAAAATATTATGAAAATAGTTTCATTATAAATACCAAATAAAAGAATAATATGAATAAACATTGAAACAAGTATAAATGCACTAAAAAATAAAAGAAAAAAAAACTTTGACTGAATTTCTATTATTCCTTGAAGCAAGAGAAGAGCTCGGAAGAAATGCAGCGCTTTCGGGTATTAGCGCAAGACAGGGAGATTTAAAGAGGATTGATATGAAATATTTACTGAATTTTCTAAAGATGATAAGTTATATTGCTTCGCAGTCAAAACAAAAGCTGGTGACGATGATATATATTTATATATAATCAGAGGTCGGATTAGTACGTCTTTACAGTGCTATGAGCTATGTTCAGTAGACATATTAACAAAAAATCTGTTTAAATAAAATCAAAATAAATTATTAAATAAAAAGATAAAATTTCCAGGCAAATGAAGACACATTAACGAAGATTTTCCAGTTTATATAATCTAGATACATATAACCGTTTATTTATTTTTATGCTTTTATTTAATTAGTTACCTAACTCTTCCGATATAAACTAACTAGCAGTATAGCCTGGCGTTGCGCGGGTGTAATGAAAGCTTTAAAACTAATCCATGGTCCTGGAGCTCGGACTCTTTGAACGTTGGCACGAAAGACTAAAAAGCAATAATTGTTTCCAGTTAAAGCAAAACCGTAGACTGAAAGAGAAATGAATGGATGTAAGTCAAATTTTGATTTCCTGGTATTGATATCAAATAAGTTTTTTCGTTGTAAACTGAATTTTGAAGGCTAAATAAGTCCTCTGAGTAAATGGTATCATGGTTGAAACTAAGAACTACATTTATACCTAATTAGAGCCAAACCCGAAGCAAAATCTAAAATAAAAAGCTGAAAAAAATACAGACATACAGGCAGATAAACGGACACACACACAAACATCTTGCCTTTTACATATATATATATATTATCGATTTTCTGCACTATTGTAAGAACTGCAACCTTGAAACCTCTGAATATCGTTTCTTATGTCTTTGTCTATGAGTGTATCAAATTTGATTAAAATCGGACCACTCCTTCTATAAGCCGATTTTTTCGATTATCGATTTTCTATATTTATCGGTTATACTTCGACACAAAACCTAGCTGAGAACACTCGCAAACGCTTATAGTACAACTGTGTTTTTCAAGAAAATTGGTTCAGCCATTTCAGAGTCTATAGGTAACGGATACACACACACACAGACACACACACACACACACATACACATCCACAGACAAAGTTCCATTTATTAATAAATTTAGATTTCACTGACATCAAGTCAACCGTGATTTTTAATATAGCATTATATAAATTTAAATAATTATAACTTATGAGTAAACTATATCTAATATCTTTAACAATCAGGTCAATAACATAGTCTCATTATCCCGACCATAGCTAGAGAGCTCAGTTTAACTTACTATTCAATATCTACTTTGGAGACGAGACGAATCCATGCATCTCTTTTTGCATGAGAAAGCAAACATATCTAATAAGGTCGGAATGCGAACACGGCGTGCCATTTTCACTTTCTGAGATATTCTTCTTCATCTATGTGCCCTCTCTTTTCAGGATGTAGGCGACCAAGGCGTTCCACATCTCTCTATCCGCTGTCGTTCTTAACACCTTTTTTCTTGTTAGTTCTCCCAAACCCTACTCAAGCCCATCAAGTATGTCTCACGTTGCTTTCCCTTGTCTCGCATTTCACTCTATCTATCCTGTGAGTATCATATTCATAAAGCCCTCCTTCTTCGTTAAAAAAACCCAGAAACTTCAGCTGTCTTTTCCAGATGTTAAACATAAGTTTCCTTTTTATTTCTACCCTCTCCAAAACCTTTTCGTTACTCAAATGTTAAGTCTATGGTATCCTCAGCATCCTTCTGTAGAACCACATTTCGGTTGTTTCAAGTCGTTCTTTGATGGGGGAACTTCAAACTGGTATTTTAGGTGCATATTTTTTGGAAAATCTTTTTTCGGCTGACCTGAAAGAAACAACACCCACCTTTAAATTTGTTGTTTTTCATTTTTTTTTACGAGTAGTCTTATCGATTATTTCCGATTATCGACAAAAATTTGAAAAAAATTAAATATTTAATCACTTTTAGTGGGGGCTCACTTTCTCATACAACGGCCGCCAATTTGGAACCACTTGCGTTAGGGTCGCTTTATTTTTATTTTATTTTTTATTTTTTTATTTTTATTTTTTGTGGTGGGGACGAGTTGTTGCTCTTGTTTTTGTCTTTTTCAAGTTTTCTTCAGTTCTTATGTGGGCATCTTCCTCGGAAACTCCAAGAATGGCTTTATTCAAAATTTTGAAAAGTATTCAGTAGTTGAATATGCGCAAGCAAAAACGTTAATTACACAGGATCGATTTACTAGAAGGTTGTATGAAAAACTGAGCCTCCAGCCAAATTGTTTAAATATTGAAATTTTTACAAATTTTTTATCAATCGGAAAGTTTAGGGTTTACTCGATAAGAGTGCACTGCAAAAAAGTAAAAAAAAAAAATGATAATCAATCGATTTACAGGTGGTGGTAATGTCGTACCGGCGAATGGTTCCAAAAATGGAGGATCGATTTATTATAACGTTGTATGAAAAAATTAATCCCCACCTAAAATTTTTGAAATATTGAAATTTTTCCAAATTTTTTTGTCATTCGGAAAGTTTCGGGTGAAATCGATTGCACTGGAAAAAGTAAAAAAAAAATTGATTACAGGTGGCGGTAATGCCGTACCGGCGAGTGGTTCCAAAACAGAGGATCGATTTATTATATACGTTATATGAAAACTGACCCCCGCCATAAAATTGTTTAAATATTGCGATTTTTCCAAATGTTTTTGTCATTCGGAAAGTTTCGAATAAAATCGATAAGACTGCACTAAAAAAGTAAAAAAAAAAAAATGAAAAACAAAAAAAAATTAACAGGTGTTGGTAGTCTTCTTCAGGTCCACACTTTTAAATTAACATATGACAAATAAGTAAATTAATATAAGCAGAAGACAAGTTTTAATAGATAATACCAAATAGAATAGTAACAACCATCATAAAATATGCTTTCCCTACAGAGAAAGATAGCATATTTTATATATTCTATTTTGTATATTCTATATTGAAGCGTGTTTATAAGAAAGAATCCACCTAAACAAAATTTGTTTAACTCTTTAACTGTCCCTGAGAATTTCTTGAAATTGGTTCCAGCAAACGTGAGATTAACCAAATTTAACCAAAAATAATTAGATAAACATCCGCAAAACACGATCTTTAAAAACGAAAGTATCAAAATTCGATAGTACTAGGTAAAAATAATATAAAATAATAATAAGTATGAACTTTAGCCAATTTACCGATTTCATAAAAAACTAATTCGGAAATTAATAAAGATTTTACAGACAGAACTTAAATATTTTCATGATCATTGTTGCTAAAATAAACTATATCTATCTATCTATCTATCTATCTATCTATCTATCTATCTATCTATCTATCTATCTATCTATTACAGTCTTTATCTATCTATCTATCTATCTATCTATCTATCTATCTATCTATACATCTATTCATCTATCTATCTATCTATCTATCTATCTATCTATCTATCTATCTATCTATTGCAGTCTTTATCTATCTATCTATCTATCTATCTATCTATCTATCTATTACAGTCTTTATCTATCTATCTATCTATCTATCTATCTATTACAGTCTTTATCTATCTATCTATCTATCTATCTATCTATCTATCTATCTATCTATCTATCTATCTATCCAATTTCGTTGATTATCTATCTATCTATCTATCTATCTGTCTATCTATCTATCTATTACAGTCTTTATCTATCTATCTATCTATCTATCTATCTATCTATTGCAGTCTATCTATCTATCTATCTATCTATCTATCTATCTATCTATCTATCTATCTATCTATCTATCTATCTATCACACATAAATCAATAAGTCCTGGGTCTGACAGAAAGTTGTCCCTAGTAATAAAAAATCCATATGATTTTTATGATGTTGTAACCTTCAAATGGCACGTGAAAAAATTTGGGCCCAGTCGGATAATAATTTAATAAATTACAGTTATTTATGTGAAGTTACATTTGCAAATTTTCAAAACAATGAAAAAATCTTATTTTTGTGTGTTGATAAAGCTTTGCTTTCTGATGGGAAAAATACTGTTCAAGTAAGGTAATTACTTGATACATTATTTGGATTTTGCTTCGTCGGAAACAACGGTTAAGAACGCGGTTGTCAAATGCCCAGGTCACCATAAATCGACAGTTTTCCTGGAAAACACCAAAAAAATCCACAAACTCGTTATTTTATTTTTATTTTTTTTAAGAACGCTTTCGTAACGATGATGTTTTTTTAACGCTCACGTAACGGGAAATTTTTAAACGCGCAATTTTTAAAATTACTAGAAATTATAAAGTTTTCATCCCTGGTTGTATGACCCTAATATGTATTTTATGCTATGGTTACACTTAGTCATAATTTCTGTTCTTTCATTCAATAATTTATTTTGTTTGGGAATAGCATAATCGTTAACTTTTATTTTTGGCACATTCTACATATTTTGCTACCATGGTAAGGTTTGGCTGTTTTCACTTTACTCCACGTTATGTCTGGGTCTTTTCCATATTTTAATTTCCATCTCCACACGTGGCTAGCCAATTTTGTACAATTTTTTAAGATTTCTATTTTAAATGTAGACCTGTGATTGAACCACCTGTTCTTAAAGGTGTCTTTAGTTGATCCTAAATATATTTTGTTTCGATCATTTAAGACATGTACTTTTGCTTTGATCATTTAAGTCATGTACTTTTGAAGTGGGCATTTATTTTTGTCCTTGCAGTTGCATTCTTTATTAGTAATATTTTTTTATACAATGCTATTTAAATTTCTGACGTTTTGTTTCTTTACATTTACACTCTTGAAGATTGTAGCTGTCGCGGAAGCAAGTATATGGAAGGGAATTCCACAGGCGGGAAGTGCAAGAAAAGAAGCTGTTGGAGTAGAAATTGCGGTTACATCTTATCTGTTTCATTGTAAAAGGATGGGACCTAGTTGCTAATCTAGTATCTCGTGCAAATTCATACCTAGGGAGCACCAGTGATAAGACCAACCGTTGGCGTGATCGGACGAGAAATAATGACTTTGTTGATTAAAAACACGGATTTATTTTGTTTAATTTCTTTATAGGGCATTATCTTGTTGATAAATATGGGTGTCATATATGCCTGCTGGTTGGCTCAGAACGTATAGATAGGTTATAAAGATAAGTGAAAGAAAACAATAGAGAAGGTGATTGGTTGATTGATTTTAGCCGAATATCAACTTCTATGCATTATTTAATGCCAAAATCTAAATGCTTTGTACGCGATTTTATACCTTCAACTAAAGATTTTATACATAATTATATACTTTCAGCGTATGTTTGTTAAATATATAGTTTGTAGATAAAATCTACTGATGGTAGTTGTATTATTTAAATGTAATGTTGATTTCCTGTTTGGAAGGTCACTATTTGCGAATAGCTGCTAGCAACCATGCTTCGGCTAGACATGAGAACAACAGTAATTAAGAGGCAGTTACAGGCTCCTCAAATCGTTCAATTTTGTCTTGCGGCCGGATGTAGTTTATCGTCATACCCAGGACGGAAAAAATAGAAGAAAAGGGGGAGGTGACAGGAAAGAAATGGGAAGAAAGAAAGAAAATTAAAGGATTTTAGTACAAAAGTAAAATGGAGAAATAAATATTTTACAGAATGAAAGTCAGAAAATGCAAAAAGAAAGGAATTTAGCACTAGAGGAGTAAATATTTGACAAAATGAATGAAAGAAACAAAGAAACAAAGAAACAAAGGAAGAAAGTACAACCATAACCTATAGGAGTAAATAGTGACCGAAAGAAAAGAAATAAAAGAAAATAAAGAAAAGATTTTGCTACAGAAATAAAATAGAGGAGTAAATATTTGACAGGGAGAAAGAAAACTGAATTTAACAAAATATAACTTAAAACTGTCCCAATCGGCCGGATATTGAGATAGTCATAGAGGCAAGCACAATGCATTCGAATACATTTACAAGTAGGCGAAGCATGAGTCTCGTCCTTGAAGAATTTGTTATGGTGCGGGAGATGCTGCGTAACTAACAGGACCACTTAGATCTTGACAGGTTCTTGGCACATGAACGATAAACCAGTTGGATATTTGAGAGGATTCCCTTGAAGGGTAAGGAAGGTGTGCCAAACTATTTGGCTATTCCTCGGTCAGAGGATTATGGATCTAAGAGGTTCAGGGTACGGGATAAAGGACCTAATCCACGATTTCTGGCTCCAAATCTACGACATGCCGGGTAATCTGCTGGCTGGGTCGAGATGGAAAGAGCAGGAGCACGAATGCCGGCTTCTAACGCTGTCACACAAATTAAACAAACAAAGACATGACGGTCACCTGTTTAATAAATGTGTACTAATAAGCGTACAAAGGAATATTAGTGATTTTAGTTCCAACGGTTTGCCGTGAAATTGTATAAAAATAACGTTTAAAGACTAGCATTTATCAACATATACTTTTTAAAAATCATTTCACCATAAGTAACTTAATAAAGCCGCTAGGCATAAAGAGGTTAATCGTAAGAGAATATGAGAAAAAAAAACTACAAGAAAACGGAAGCTACTGATTATCACTGCATTTATACTTTTAAATAAATATAAAATTTAAATTATAAAAAAAACATGATTAATGAGCGATAACTACAAAGTAAAAGAAATCTTGAATAGAATAGATGAAAATTAACATTGTTTATAATTTTGAATGAATATATAAAATTGAAGTACAAAAATATGATTAAGAAGCCAGAACGATAAAATAAGAGGAATCAAGTATAAAATAGATAACAATTGATATTGGCATTAATTTTGGAATGGATATAAAATTTGAAGTACAAAAAACATGATTAAGAAACGAGAACGATAAAATAAGAGAAATCAAGTATAGACAAGATAACAATTGATACTGCATTTAAATTTCTGAATGAATATAAAATTTGAAGTACAAAAACATGATGAAGGAACGGGAACGATAAAATAAGAGAAATCAAGTATAGACAAGATAACAATTGATACTGCATTTAAATTTCTGAATGAATATAAAATTTGAAGTACAAAAACATGATTAAGAAATGAGAACGATAAAATAAGAGAAATCAAGTACAGACAAGATAACAATTGATACTGCATTTAAATTTCTGAATGAATATAAAATTTGAAGTACAAAAACATGATGAAGGAACGGGAACGATAAAATAAGAGAAATCAAGTATAGACAAGATAACAATTGATACTGCATTTAAATTTCTGAATGAATATAAAATTTGAAGTACAAAAACATGATTAAGAAATGAGAACGATAAAATAAGAGAAATCAAGTATAGACAAGATAACAATTGATACTGCATTTAAATTTCTGAATGAATATAAAATTTGAAGTACAAAAACATGATTAAGAAACGAGAACGATAAAATAAGAGAAATCAAGTACAGACAAGATAACAGTTGATACTGCATTTAAATTTCTGAATGAATATAAAATTTGAAGTACAAAAACATGATTAAGGAACGAGAACGATAAAATAAGAGAAATCAAGTATAGACAAGATAACAATTGATACTGCATTTAAATTTCTGAATGAATATAAAATTTGAAGTACAAAAACATGATTAAGGAACGAGAACGATAAAATAAGAGAAATCAAGTATAGACTAGATAACAATTGATACTGCATTTAAATTTCTGAATGAATATAAAATTTGAAGTACAAAAACATGATTAAGAAACGAGAACGATAAAATAAGAGAAATCAAGTACAGACAAGATAACAATTGATACTGCATTTAAATTTTTGAATGAATATCAAATTTCAAATACAAAAAAACATGATTAAGGGGCGTTAATGCTAAAATCAAACGAATCAGGTATAGAGTAGATAATTGGGACTGCATTTTTGAAATTTCTGAATGAACATAAAATATTGGAGTACAAAAAACCTGTTTAAGGAGCGAGATCAATAAAATACGAGTGATCAGTTAGAGAATATATAAGAATTGACAATGCATTATAATGAATATAAAAATATAAAGAACAAAAACATAATTAAGGAGCAAGAATGAAAAAATAAGAGGAATCAAGAATACAGTAGATAACAGTTGATATTTTATTTATATTTTTGAATGAATAGAGAAATTAAAGTACAAAAAAATATGATTACGGAACAGGAATGATAACATAAAGGAACAACAGAGTAGATAACAATTAACGCTGCATTTAAATTTTTGAATGACTATCAGAAAAATAACATCTAATAATCCGTTAGAACAATAAAAGAATATATCTAGAAGAAAAAAGATAACGATTAGCATTGCATTTACACACTTGAATGAATACAAGAAAAATATAGTCAGTTTCAATTAATGAAAAAATAAATAAAAAGAGCCAAGAAAAAAGACTGCATTTAGATTTTTGCATGAATACAAGAAAAAAAATCTTTATTAAGAATTGAGTACTATTAACGAAGACGAAGAAAGAAGAGATTAGCTAACGATTTACATTGCATTTGAATTTTTGAATCAATATAAGAAATATGCTTTATTAAGAGCGATCACTGTAAACGAAGTGCAATCAAGAAGAGATTAGCTAACGATTTACACTGCATTTGAATTTTTGAATCAATATAAGAAAAATGCTTTATTAAGAGCGATCACTGTAAACGAAGTGCAATCAAGAAGAGATTATCAACGATTTACATTGTATTTGAATTTTGAATCAATATAAGAAAATGCTGACAGACATCACTGTAAACGAAGTGCAATGAAGAAGAGATTAGCTAACGATTTACATTGCATTTGAATTTTTGAATCAATATAAGAAAAATGCTTTATTAAGAGCGATCACTGTAAATCTAGCGCAATCAAGAAGAGATTACCTAACGATTTACATTGCATTTGAATTTTTGAATCAATATAAGAAAAATGCTTTATTAAGAGCGATCACTGTAAACGAAGTGGAATCAAGAAGAAATTAACTAACGATTTACATTGCATTTGAATTTTTGAATCAATATAAGAAAAATGCTTTATTAAGAGCGATCACTGTAAACGAAGCGGAATCAAGAAGAGATTAGCTAACGATTTACATTGACGAATTTTTGAATCAATATAAGAAAAATGCTTTATTAAGAGCGATCACTGTAAACGAAGTGCAATCAAGAAGAGATTACCTAACGATTTACATTGCATTTGAATTTTTGAATCAATATAAGAAAAATGCTTTATTAAGAGCGACTACTGTAAACGAAGTGGAATCAAGAAGAGATTAGCTAACGATTTACATTGCATTTGAATTTTTGAATCAATATAAGAAAAATGCTTTATTAAGAGCGATCACTGTAAACGAAGTGCAATCAAGAAGAGATTATCTAACGATTTACATTGCATTTGAATTTTTAACCCAATATAAGAAAAATCGCTTTATTAAGAGCGATCACTGTAAACGAAGTGGAATCAAGAAGAGATTAGCTTAACGATTTACATTGCATTTGAATTTTTGAATCAATATGCAAGAAAATGCTTTATTAAGAGCGATCACTGTAAACGAAGTGCAATCAAGAAGAGATTACTCAACGATTTACATTGCATTTGAATTTTTGAATCAATATAAGAAAAATGCTTTATTAAGAGCGATCACTGTAAACGAAGTGCAATGAAGAAGAGATTAGCTAACGATTTACATTGCATTTGAATTTTTGAATCAATATAAGAAAAATGCTTTATTAAGAGCGACTACTGTAAACGAAGTGCATGAAGAAGAGATTAGCTAACGATTTACATTGCATTTGAATTTTTGAATCAATATAAGAAAAATAGTTTATTAAGAGTGATCACCGTAAACGAAGTGGAATCAAGAAGAAATGAATTAACGATTTACATTGCATTTGAATTTTTGAATCAATATAAGAAAAATGCTTTGTTTAAGAGTTGATCACCAAATCATGGAATCAAGAAGAGATTAGCTAATGGATTGTTGCATTGAATTTTTTGAATCAATATAAGAAAATGCTTTATTAAGAGTTAATCACTGTAAACGAAGTGCAATCAAGAACAGATTAGCTAACGATTTACATTGCATTTGAATTTTTGAATCAATATAAGAAAAATGCTTTATTAAGAGCGATCACTGTAAACGAAGTGGAATCAAGAAGAGATTAGCTAACGATTTACACAGCATTTGAATTTTTGAGTCAATATAAGAAAAATGCTTTATTAAGAGCGATCACTGTAAACGAAGTGGAATCAAGAAGAGATTAGCTAACGATTTACATTGCATTTGAATTTTTGAATCAATATAAGAAAAATGCTTTATTAAGAGCGATCACTGTAAACGAAGTGGAATCAAGAAGAGATTAGCTAACATTGCATTTGAATTTTTGAATCAATATAAGAAAAATGCTTTATTAAGAGCGATCACTGTAAACGAAGTGGAATCAAGAAGAGATTAGCTAACGATTTACACTGCATTTGAATTTTTGAGTCAATATAAGAAAAATGCTTTATTAAGAGCGATCACTGTAAACGAAGTGGAATCAAGAAGAGATTAGCTAACATTGCATTTGAATTTTTGAATCAATATAAGAAAAATGCTTTATTAAGAGCGATCACTGTAAACGAAGTGGAATCAAGAAGAGATTAGCTAACGATTTACACTGCATTTGAATTTTTGAGTCAATATAAGAAAAATGCTTTATTAAGAGCGATCACTGTAAACGAAGTGGAATCAAGAAGAGATTAGCTAACGATTTACATTGCATTTGAATTTTTGAATCAATATAAGAAAAATGCTTTATTAAGAGCGATCACTGCAAGCGAAGTGGAATCAAGAAGAGATTAGCTAACGATTTACACTGCATTTGAATTTTTGAGTCAATATAAGAAAAATACTTTATTAAGAGCCATCACTGTAAACGAAGTGGAATCAAGAAGAGATTAGCTAACGATTTACATTGCATTTGAATTTTTGAATCAATATAAGAAAAATGCTTTATTAAGAGCGATCACTGTAAACGAAGTGGAATCAAGAAGAGATTAGCTAACATTGCCTTTGAATTTTTGAATCAATATAAGAAAAATGCTTTATTAAGAGCGATCACTGTAAACGAAGTGGAATCAAGAGGATAGTAAAATCAAGAAGACGATTGGCATTGCATTTAAAATTTTCAAAGAATATGAGTAAAAACGAAACGTTATTAACGAGCAAGAATAATAAAAGAAGAGGAATGACGTCGTGAGTAGGTATCAGTTGACATTGCATTTCAATTTTTGAAGATTAAATTTGACTGGAAATCTTTAAAGCAGAAGAGAGTTCCACAAGCGAGAAATGTGATGGAAGAAATTGTTAACATCAAACCTACGGCTACAGTCAGCCATTTTAGCCACAAAATCACGAGATCTTGCGGCCAATCTTGTACTGTGCTTAATAAAGTCCATCTGTACCGCAGAGGAAAGTTTATTAGTACAGTTACCATAGATGTATTTGTAGAAAAGGCATATGAAAGCTATTTCACAGCAGTAGGAAAGGGGCTGAAGCTGAGATGCCAGTTCAGGACTAATAAAACTGCAGATTCTTCTTTGGATTTTATCAAGAATCACTAAATATATACCACCAAACCAGATGTACCAGAAGTATTAAAAGCAACGACGAATGATAGACTTACAAATGTGTAAGATAGCTTCAGGTAAGAAAAAATTGCCTTGCACGACACAGTGAACTAACTTACCTGCAGACTTAGCAACTGAGGCAATATACTTTTCATGTTCATTTGTCCGAAAATGCGCAATGAGTCACACTTCTAGAGATGAGCAAACAGCCGTATTGACAGATTGAAAAATTTGTTCGCTCAGATAAAAAAACAAAATGAGAGCAGTTTCAATTTTGCAGCTTTAAAATTAACAAGACAGTTATTTCTCATTTAAAAACAAATTGTAGATCAGCTACCAATATGATATTATAGAACCGATCAAACTTATTATTAAAACTGGAGTGAATAATGAATATTATTTTTATAATTATATCACCCCAAGCAAGGCTTTTATTCTCTTGTTTTGCAGGGGGTTACAAAAGAGAAAGTTATGATAAAGAGTGACTGGTTATAGGGGGTGTCATGAAGTGGGTAGGAGAAGGATGAGTGTGCCCATAAAATAATATATTTTATATATTGATTCTAATGTAGAATTGATCCCCCATTTTAACCACATTATAATAGTATACAAATTTTTTTAAACCATATCGCCTCAAGCAAGGCATTTTACTGGCACTGTTTTGTAGTGGGTTATATAGGAGGAATGTTATGAGAAAGAGTGACTGGTTATAGGGGGTGTCAGGAAGTGGGTAA
Organism: Ascarosepion bandense; assembly: GCA_037127315.1. Taxonomy (NCBI): domain Eukaryota; kingdom Metazoa; phylum Mollusca; class Cephalopoda; order Sepiida; family Sepiidae; genus Ascarosepion; species Ascarosepion bandense. Next base: position 511,719 of record JBBBDQ010001156.1, read on the forward strand.
GAGAATAATGAGAATATTGGTTAGAATGGAGTGGACGGAGAAAGGAGCATGAGAGAGAGGATGAAGGTTAGTGAGATAGGAGGTGACTATTGACTTTGAATTTAAATTCTTGGAGATTATAGCTGTCGGGAAAGCAAGTAAATGGAAGGAAATTCTACAGGCGGGAAGTGCGAGAAAAGAAACAAATGGAGTAGAATTTGCGTTTAGAATTTATTGGTTTCACAGTAAAAGGATGCGGCCTAGTTGCTAATCTTGTGGCTTGGGTAAATTTATATATAGGGGGCACCAGTGAGCTAAGTTCATCGGAGGAGAAGCCGTGAAAGTATTTGTAGAAGAGTCAGGGAAGCAATATTGCGCCGGTAAGAAAGTGGCTGTATCCGAGCTGCCAAGTCGGGATCTATCACATTACAGATTAGCTGTTGGATTTTGTCAAGGACACCTAGTTGGATAGCAGGAGCACCCGACCAGATATGGCAGCAGTATTCAATGCACATGCGGATGGTAGATTTACACTCCCGATCAAAAATTTAAGACCACTTAAAAATCTTTAAAAAGAATTTTTTTTTTACGGATAGATTTTAAACTCCTCCCACTTAAGGTTACCAATACTACAATCTAAAAGGTTATGGAAACAAAAAGCTACATTCCAAACATATTTAGAAATTTACATTTTTATAAAATGAGGAGATTTATACATGATCAAAATTATAAGACCAGAGACAAAAATTCTACGAAATTGTACAAAAAGTTTATGAAAACATTCAACAATCAAATTTAATAATGAAGTCTACCTCCACTGCTTTTGATGACTTCAAAAATTCTGTCGGGCAAAGCATTTCCATTAAGGTGCGGGGGATGTTGCTCCACCTTCTGAAGATGGCTTCACGAAGTTCATTTTTTGTTGAATATTGTTTGCCATTTTGATAAACATCTCTTGTCATCCATCCCAAACATTTTCAATTGGGTTCAAGTCCGGTGAGCATGCAGGATGTCCCAAGAAATGGACCCCATTTTCTTGTAGAAAGGTCAAGGTTCGTCTTGCAGCGTGGATTGCAGCATTATGCTGTTGGAATAACCATCCATCCCCACACAAACGATGGCCCTCCGTCATCAAAGAGGGTTTTTGTAGCATGTTAACACAACCAGCCGCTCTCTGACGACCCTGCACCACCTGGAGCTCCATCAGGCCTGATGATTGCGCTTAGCATGAAACTGTCTGTCGCCCCTGTCATTTGACTTCAATGTTCACTCTTTTATATTTACCTACGCTTTATCTCTCATATTGAGCACTTTATCCTATAAATATAGCACACATTAAAACTATATTTATTCATATATATATATATATATATGAAAAAAGCAATCGGAAGTCTACTCGTACTGACGAGCTGTGATACAGCGAAACAGATCTGTCTGCTGATATATATATATATATATATATATATATGTGTGTGTGTGTGTGTGTGTGTGTGTGTGTGTGTAAATTCAGATATTCAGAGAAAACGTAGCGGAGAAATAACCATTTTTAACATGTCACATTAAGTCATGCATTCTCAGCCCCATATAAACAGAGAATGAGGAAAATTTCTAAGTCCAGATGTTTGCTCTAGTAGAAATGTTATATATCGCCGTACGACGACAAAACAACAAACACGCATATATAAAAATATAAGGTTATATTTTTTATTAATGACGACGAACCGTGTGGAATAGAGAACGGAAGGGTGAGAGGCACATAGAATGGGTTGACGGGAGTGTATTCTTGCCGTGGTGTTTCTCTGCTTCCACTGGCCGTTCTCTGCTAGCGAATCCGTGTGTCGAGGTCTTTATATAGTCTTCTAGAACCGGGACTTTCCTTCCGGTTTTGCCTCGCCCACGCAACGCCCACGTAATTCTAAGAGACACCTGATCTGTTTGCCTCTGTAGCCATTTCCGCCGCTGTCGGAAATAAGGTCAAATGACATCCGCTCCGGCCTCGACAGGTTGTATTTCACAAACACCTGTCTAGTCGCTTCGCCGCCCCCTTCACCGACGGGAAACACCATCGCTTGCATCACTTCCTCGGGTGGGGCCAGATTGTTATATTACACTCCTCGCCCTCCCATTTTCCAAAATGTTTATCTAAGAACATTTTAAGCGCAACACCCTCACACACCCCCCATGCCACACAAGCCCGACAATTGTACAAAACATGTGCACGCCGAAACAACAAAACATGTGCACGCCGAAACAAACAAAACAAAAAAATATATATATGGGGGAGCCTACATCGGCAACCCAACAATGTTCGTGTCCATTGTGGAATTTCATAATGTTCTTTTTTTTTTTCTTTTTTTTTCTTTTTTTTTTAAGTTTCTGTAACTTTCAATGTTCGTTTCCTTTCTCGACTCTGTCCATACGCGTAGACGCCTCGATGCACGACCATATGATCATAGGCGGTAACCGCGCCCCAGTTTCTAAACTGACATCGAGTAAATGACCTTTGACCAACACCATGCGTGTTTCCGCTCGAGTTTATTGTTACACATGTAACTTCATTTAATTTAATTTAATTTCAAACATACTATGTTTGAACACAGAAAAACTCCCATTATCTGCAGTACATATCATTCATAGTCTGACCGAGAAATATTCAATAGAAAACGAAGAAAATTACCCTGATTCCAACGTTAATCCGCATGCAATTTACTTGTGGAGGATTAGAGGTTTCATCCATCTTAATTTAGTCTAAAAAAAATGGACCCGTGACTCGTAATTCCTTAGTTTGTATCTTCCGCATGTTTTGCTATAAGGAAGGTGACCTAACTATTTCACTTAAACTATCGTTAATCCTCCCACTGCTTTCTTTCCCAATCCTATAGCATATCAGCCAATAAGTCTACAAGACTTTTCAGTTGTTCTTTCTTTTTGTTCCGATCAACTGTGGAATCTGCAGGTCTATCCGTGCTTTTTGCCCCAATAGACGTCTGCCTCATTTGGACATCTTCGCTGCTAGGTGATTCCCTAGAAAACCCCTGATCTACATGAGTAGATCCAGTCGTTTCACACTTTGAGCAATCATCCTCGAACGTGGATGAAATATTATTTATACCACCGATTCTATCATCATTATCAATAGTTGACACGTTTTTATTCGCCATTTTACGTCGCGTCATGATGCGACGCCCCATTAATGGAACATCAGACAAATCGTCTGATTCCACACGTTGGTGTCGATTTTTGTACACTGGAAAGTCGGTCTGTTCCGCTCCGGATTCGTCATCCGAATCACTGGATTCTAAAGCAACCTTTGCGAAAGGAAAAGGAGGGAAGTCACATTCCTGTATGTGGGGTTGCTGCCTCTTTAGGTTCTTGTCTGACACGGGATACATTTACCTACGAAATCATTTATTTCTCTAAGTAAACAAGGCCAGAAATACTTTTGTTTTATTGAGTGGAATGTCTTATCCACCCCCATATGGCCACTGTCATCATGGTATTGAACTAGCACCATTTTTCTAAGGTGAGATGGTACATACAGCCTGATGAGGGGTTCATCATCAGGTTGAGACAAATAGTACACCACCTCATCCATTACTATATATCTCTTCTGTTCTGCTTTGGTAGCCCTACCATTTCGTAATCTAATCTTCAGGTCTAAGATGTTTTTGTCTGATTCTTGCTCCCTGATTATGTCTATTCCTTTCAATGTGGGCCGTTCGGGTGCCTCTGATGAATTTCCGACATTTTTATGGGCTGCTAATTCTTCCGGCTCCATTAGGTTGGAGTTTATAACACCAACCAAGTAATTTCTATCATCTATATCTACTGGAGAAGCAATATGGTCTTCGTTCACGTCAACAGCGCGTGATAAGAGATCCGCGCAAACATTATCCTTACCCTTAAGATACTGTATGCTGCAATTGTAGCCAGACATGCTCAGAGCCCAAGTCTGTATCTTCTTATTTTGTATGGGCGAGTTAAGTAAGTGCTCCAGGGGCCTATGATCAGTGTATATTGTGAATGTTGCGCCATGCAGGTAGTGATTCAGTTTTTGAAGAGCATAGTGTATGGCATAAGCCTCTTTCTCTATAGTTGACCACCTCGTTTGTGTGTCACTTAATTTATGGGACAATAAATAAATTGGTTTTTCTACATCCTTCCTATTTTCCTTATCGTACACCACCTGGGATAGGCATGCGCCAATCGATTGATCGGATGCGTCAGTATATAACCTATACGCCTTATTTGGGTTGGGATAGGCTAGTGTTATCATCTCCGCGAGCTTCGTTTTTAGTGTATCGAAAGCGGTTTGGCAAGCATCGTCCCATTGGAATCGTGCATATTTCCTTGTCAAATTGACCAGCGGTTCGGCTATATCAGAGAAATTTCTAATAAAGCGGCGATAGTATGAGGTCATCCCAATAAAAGCTCTTACTTGCCTAACAGTGGTTGGAGTAGAAACTGACTTTATAGCCTTGACTTTATTGAGGTCTGGTTGTATTCCCTCTTCACTTATCTTGAACCCCAGGTATTGGGTCTCTTTCTTAAAGAACTCACACTTAGCTGGCTTCAATTTAAGGTTGTGCCTACGTAGACTACTCAAGACTGTGTCTATATGTTTTAAATGATCTTCCACCGTATTTGAAAATATCAGAATATCATCTAAATATGCCAGAGCAAAATCTTCCTGTCCCTGTAAAACAACTGACATTAATTCCTGGAAGATGCCGGGTGCGTTTGCAAGTCCAAATGGCATAACATTAAAATGAAACAGACCCTTGTGGCAGGTGAATGCACTTTTTTCTTTGTCATCATCATGAAGCTTAACTTGCCAGTACCCTGATTTTAAATCAAGCTTCGAAAAGTACCTTGCCGAACCAAGTGATGCCAGTATATCATCGATGACAGGAAGAGGTCGAGCATATTTCTTTGTAATCTTATTAAGTGCTCTAAAGTCTACACAAAATCTCTTACCACCGTCTTTCTTATCTACTAAAACTACTGGAAAACCCCACGGGCTATTGGATCTCTCAATTACACCTGCCTGCATCATTTCGTCGATTGCTGAATCCATTGTCTTTCTTTGTTTGAGGGGTGTGCGATATGGGCGTTTTCTTATGGGCTCATGCGTTCCAGTATCGATACGCATCTCCACAGTATCGGTTCTGCCCAGGTTCTTGTCGTCACTAACGAACATGTCCCTATTTCTTTTTAGCAATTTGTTAATTTCAGGCTTGAATTCCTCCGGTACATGTACCTGTTCCAAATCTACATCAGGACTTTTATTATTTTGTTTATCGGGCATAGTAATTTCAGTAATATTACCTGCCCTTTCCAATTTAGCCAGCGGACACCCCCGTCTCAAAGTGATTGTCTGGTTAGTGTTATTCATTATCAGCAACTGAAACTTACGAGACTTTGGCATTTTTACAACTGCGTTGGCTACTGATATACCACATAAGTTGCTAACATATCCACTACTCAGCTGTTCGATTTCATATTCTTTGCCACGTCCATTTCTCAGCCTGGTTAATCCCAGACAAGCATGCAGGTGTTGAGGTCTTAATGTTACTTTTTGAGCTAACCTAACAATAGAGGAAATATGAACCTCCTCCTCTAATGCCACGTATTCTTCACCAATCTTCAATGCCCCCAAATCGAAATACATTCTCACCCCGTTCTGCATCAGCCAATCTCGGCCAAGTATAACGTTTCTTTTGAGATTTTTCACGACTAAAAAATCATGGGGTATGGACTTACTTCCTATCTGGACCTGTAGACGACAAAGGCCTTCAACGTATAACGGGGATCCATTCGCAGTTCGAAGTTTAATGTCCCTCTTTTGCAGTTCAAGTCCCAGTCGCAATTTTTTAAATACCCTACAGCTTATAACCGATACCTCTGCTCCCGTATCTACCAATGCCCTATAAGGTCTACGTTCTATTCTAATAAAGATGGAATTTGGCGCGCCCATATTACCAACTATGTGCGTTGGTACCGTCTTGTTCCGTTCGTTGGGCGTCGCACGAACGGACCTCTGCCGTTTCCCGGGGCGCGTCTACAAAATTTCGCTATGTGGCCTTCTTTCCCACAATTCCAACACCTAACAACGCTCCCGTTCCTCTCCCGCTCACGAGTCCCAACTTTTCTATTGTTCTTATTCCTATTATTATTATTATTATTACTAGTATTAGATTCAGCGGGGCTTACGGCTTCTATCGGTACCCGTCTCCGAGAGTGACAAATTTCCATAGGCTCCTCTTCGTATTCAGAGTTTGCATCGAGTCGAATTTTCCATCTCAACTCAGATAACGCTTTCTGATAGGCAGCCTCTAGTGTTTGTGGCTCATCCTTCATAACTGCCATCTTTATTTCCCGATCCCTTAGCCCTTTTATGAAAAATCCTAGAACTTGTTTTGTCACAACTTCATTCCTCCCGTCAACCCCAACATATGCGCCCTCCGCTAGGCGTACTACTCTCTGCATGTAGTCCTGCACCCCCTCTGTTCTACCCTGCTTAATGTTCACTAATTCAACTAACCGTGCGTCGGGGTCTAAAACCAATCCGTAATATTCCTTTAAAGAAGTTTTTAACTCCTTCCATGTGAGTTGTGGGTTACTAGAGATTAGTCTATATACATAGTGTCCAACAGCTCCCCTTGTTGTGAGAAGAGCTGCCTGACACTTGTCTTCTTCTGCCACGCGCACAACTCTAAAATACCTCTCCATATCCTCCAACCAAGCACTACAACCACCATCTTTTTTGCATGCTAATGGCTGTATATTTTTTAAAAAAGATTCTCCCCTTAAAGTGTTCGACACCGAAGAAGCCACATTTCTCAATTCCAGGGTCAGACCTTGAACAAAATCGGCAAAAGTATGCTGTTCCATTTTTTTTTTGTTTTTTTTAATTAGACTTATTATAAACTTATGAACAAGAGCAGAACACACACAAGATCGAATCAAAAGTCACCTACCTTTCGTTGATGTTGTCTATGGTCGTCCGGTTGCTTTCTATTTTCGTCTTCTTTTTTCTTTTTCTTCCTCTATCTAGTTGTTTTAATTCCGTCGAATTTCAATTATCGCCGTGGTAACCAAGCTCGTATCTATCTGTTTTGTTGTTGTTGTTGTCTTAAAACAGCAAGTCACTGGGCACCAATTTGCGTATGTTATATATCGCCGTACGACGAAAAAACAACAAACACGCATATATAAAAATATAAGGTTATATTTTTATTAATGACGACGAACCGTGTGGAATAGAGAACGGAAGGGTGAGAGGCACATAGAATGGGTTGACGGGAGTGTATTCTTGCCGTGGTGTTTCTCTGCTTCCACTGGCCGTTCTCTGCTGGCGAATCCGTGTGTCGAGGTCTTTATATAGTCTTCTAGAACCGGGACTTTCCTTCCGGTTTTGCCTCGCCCACGCAACGCCCACGTAATTCTAAGAGACAACTGATCTGTTTGCCTCTGTAGCCATTTCCGCCGCTGTCGGAAATAAGGTCAAATGACATCCGCTCCGGCCTCGACAGGATGTATTTCACAAACACCTGTCTTGTCGCTTCGTCGCCCCCTTCACCGACGGGAAACACCATCGCTTGCATCACTTCCTCGGGTGGGGCCAGATTGTTATATTACAGAAATAGCGGAGTTTAAGTTGTAATTTCTTTTTTGCTAGTGGGAGATATGTAGCTTGACCCTTGAGTTAGTAGTGGTAGATGGTCGGGAAGTAACTGCTTAGCTAAAAAAGAAAATGCATTTTGTGACAAATTGGCAAAATAGGATACTTTTTGCAATTAAAACTTATTTCTATGACGACACATACTAATGATCGCCCTCCCTTTATTTAGGAGTATATTCTGGTATTTAAATTTCAAACTTTTAATTTTTCTCTCTATTAAACTTATCTTAGATGACGCATCTCGTCCTTTAAACGACTTTATCAATGCAAATGTCATAACAGTGATGTTTCTAATATAAGATAGGTTTTCTTTTTGTCTTTATTCCTATTTTCCTATCATACATATATACTCTGTCTGAAATTTTCATTCACACACACACACACACACACACACAAATATATATATATATATATATATATATATTAAATAGTATATTCATTTATTCCCATCTACCGACATGAATACTTAAGGAATCTAATTGAAAAATATGTGCTCTCCGTTTAAAGCAGAACCATATTGTTGAAAAATGATCATTCGATTATAAAAATCAGCATTCATTCCTGATGAGTTAAACTTTTATCCATATTTCTCTTGCATTCCGAAGAATGAACTTTTGACATCGAAGCAGCTCATCATTTGACATGGCTGCCTACAGAATTATACCTCTTTCTTTCTATGTTTAGCTTCTTTACAGGTGACTGTAGTCTTATAGTTCTCCCCGGAGAGTCGAAAACTCCACTGCACAGCCTCCCTATTCAACTAAAATCTCGGCTGACTTCTGCAATCATGTAACTCAGGAGATCCCAAACTGAGGTACATGTATCCCCAGAGATACATTTGTACTGTTCGGGGGTTTCATTGACTCCGTGAGAAATCCACTACTGTACAATATATGATGTAATCTCCATTCCGATTGCATAACATAATTTTTTCAATTTCCTCATTTTAGAAAACAAAGTTTTTAATTACGTTATATCAAGAGTGAATTTTCACTATTGGGAAGCTAATAATAATGCTGAATTTGATATTAGAGCATTTTTTGTTATTTCCGTTAACATTCTTGAGTCAGCATGTAAAGATGAAAATTCTAATCTCCTGAACATGATCTTCGTTGTGCCATTACTAAACTTTCACCTCAAATAAACGAGCTTGTTGGAAAAAAAAGCCCACCCATCTCATTAGTATTTCTTAGTTTTAATTATCGGGACGTTGTTTTTAATAGTTTTGAGTATTTGTTTACTTACGAATGATCATTGTAGATAATTAAAAATATATGTATGGAGTATGAAACACTTTTAGAAAGTATCTGTATTTAATTCACTGATGCCATGAGTAACTGATTCAACCCAAAAAGACATCATAATAAAATATAAAAATTGTAATAAAGGGTTCGGTTCAAAATTCCTAGCACCTGAAGAAGGCCGGAACGTACAACGACCGAAACCTCGTAAAATCAGCAACAAAGATGAGGACAATAATTAAATTTACTTGTTTATTTTTTCGTCCTGAATTTTTAGATTAGACAGGAATTTATAAAACTGCCAGAAGAACAAAAACATTGGGAACGTCTGCAACTTTTCAAGAGACAAATCAGACCGAAAATAAAGTATTGCTGCCATTTAGTGACAGAAGCTGCATGATTTTTCCCTTTTCAGTGTCAACAATGTCCGATAGAATTCTCGCGTCGTTCTGAAATCTTGCAATCCGTTTTCACACTACTCAATCACTGATTCATGACAAGTATTCAGACGACCTTCATCGCTTAATTCCACCAGTTATAAATTCACGGGTAAGAACCGTCATGCATCATAAAATGTACCAAACCACCCTCGTTTCGTTTGTATTTCTTTTGGTGAGATGAAAGTTCCACTTGTGCAGTTTCTTCCCGCGAACCGTTGCTTTGTGGGGACGACTCCCAAGTGGAAGATTCTGGCATCACGTAGATTTTAAACCCACTGTTCAAGCATTTACTTTTATAAATAGTGCTCGATAGAAAGAGCTTTATATTGTCATAGTTGTTACAATGGTTTATAAAAGCATAGTATCACTACACAAAAATTCTCATATTTCAGAGCACAACTGCTCCTCTTCAGGTGATTTGTGGAACTGAAAATAAATGGTGGAAACGATTCATTTTTGGGAATGTGATATGTCAGTGATGTGTGAGATGGGAATTTAGTATGTCTTGGGTGGTTCTTCGGCAGTTTTAATCTTAGAGATACAGCTTTGAGTTAGGAGAGTGTGGGCGAGGTAGTTTCATTTTGAACAGGTCGTTTTTTAGTTTTGTCTAAATAATTCTTTTAGTGAGATGCTAGGCTTTTTTAAAAATGGGTAGGCACTTTTTATTTGACTATCTATGCGTGGATGAAATATAGTGCTTTTTAGTGTTGCATGGGTTTATTTGATTTTATTAATATAATATTGTTTTTTTTATTTTGTGGATTAAACATGGATTAATTTTTGGAGAGGATTATTTTATCTGAGTAAGGTATCTAGTGCTGGGGTTCATAATACTTCACATAGGTAAATAATTTTAATTTTAAGTTGATTTCTATATTAGAGCACGAATTATGTCTAATACTTTTTAGTTAATTAAATTTTAATGAAAAATATTTTCGATGTTTACATAACACTGCTAATTCATCCCTCCGGTTCAATACCTCGCCATTGTTGGGGTACCATAGAATGTGCAGCTTTTCACTCAGGCATAAAGAGCAGATGTCGTTAAACGAGTTACAGGTTCTAGTTTATTCCAGGATTTTCCATTTTACTTTGGGTATCTTATTTGTGTCCTTTAATTTCCAAATATATACATAAAGGTATGTTTGGTTTTGACACATGCTGTTTTTTAATGAAGTTTAAGTGCATATACCAGCGTTGCTTAAAAGTGTTCTTTATAGATCCGATGTAGATTTTTTTTACAGTTGGGTTTTCAGTTGATGTTATATTGCATTGATAGACAAGTGAATTTATTTTACACCTATTTTGTAGTGGGCAGTTATTGGGGCTTCGACAATTGCATAAGTTGGTGTTGTTTTCTTTATTATTTTGGTAGTTATTGTTATTTTGATTAACGTGCTGATTTAAGATATATTTATGATTTGTAATGATTTTTCAAGGTTATTTGTGCAACCATAACTACGTTTAAGTGTGTATTTTTGTTAAAACTTTTAATTAGTGGGTTGTTAGTGGGGAAGTGTTTCTTAATTAAATTGAGGAATTTTCATCTTTAACATGGTGTTAACCATTTGTTTGAAAGTGGGTGTATACCAAATGATTTTTCTATTTCTATTTTTCCTGTTATGGTTATAATTTGTTATGTGCTTGGTATTTTGGTTTTTGTAGCCGCTATTTGTTAGGAATTTATTGTAAAATCTTTTATGTTTATTAAATATTTCTTCACTGGAAGGGTTTTTGCTAATTCTATATTATATGGAGGAGGGTATATGTTTGATTATACTTGTCGGGTGATTTGATTTTGGGTAGATGTATAATTGATATTCGTTGGATTTTCTGTATGGTAGGTAATTATTATTCACTAAGTCAAGTGTTACATCGAGGAAGTTTACTTTATATATATATATATATATATATATATATAAATTATATTTTAGAACATGTACATAATTATTCTATACATGACCCCTACGAATGTGCGCTCGCTTTGGCTTTGAAATGCCTCATCAGGAGGTGTGTAAAGAACTGTAAATCCTTTTTCATTAGCTTCCTTTATATATATATATATATATATATATATATATATATATATAAAGTTTTATATAAAAGAACCGACACGGTCCCTCTGTTAATTTTTTTACTGCAATTTTTTCAGTTTTTGGATAAGGTTTTGAGTATTGTACTTGAATTTTTGGATAAAATGTTATATCTTGCTATTTTTTGCTCAAGGACTTTCAACTTTTGCAGTCATTATCAATTGTCAATATTGTCCATTTTTCCAAAAATATTCGGTCAATTCTTTGGCCATTTTCAACGGAGGTGGTAAACGAAGGTTCATGGGACAATTGACAATACAGATATTTTATGTTTTCCTTTACTTGAACCGCACGAATACATGTAAGAATGATGGAGAAACTAAAACAAATAATTAAATTTCCCTTCTCTGTCGTATTCAACGAAAAGAAAGGTTGCTTTCAAAACACATATATATGCATATATATTTACATGTGTGTCTGTTGTTTCTTGTTATTTTATGTGTTGATATCAGTGTCTATTCTGTCGTTTGTACTTTTTGATTATGTCTCTTTTGTTAGTCTATGTTTTGTTTGTCTTATCGATCTGATTGTACCTGAAAATCAAAATATGCTATTTTCTATTCTTTGTTTTATGCCTATGCAATGTTGATTACAGATGTTTTGAAATTCTGTTTTTCTCGCTATTGTCTTTTGTTTGCCTTTTTCTTACAAGCGTAATATTTGGCTTTATTATTTCGCGACTTACATTTCCATACCACCGAGCTGTCTTATATAAATGAGCTATCTGTCGCGGAACAGTCATAATTCTTTTCATGTACAGTAATAACACGCTTACGTCGTGGCTAACTAGTTTCTATATTTACCAGGTAAGAATATCACATCAATTTTATTTTACTATCTTTCACACATGACTCAAGAGCCACTTAATGTAGAGAATTACTAAATAAGGTTATTGATGAAAAAGTTTAGTGATCAGGGAAGCATCTTCTTGGAGGAATCTTCCACGAAGTAGGTGTTCTTGTTTAAAAGCTCTCTACATAGAACTTCCGTACTACGAAGGGAATAAAGCGGGTCATCAAATGTCAATTTTTTCAGTATCGATGGCGGTTTCCTTATGAACCAATTTTTGGTTAATTTGGAACGTCAACATCTTAATCATGTCATTATATTTATTTCAGGTTATATGGGATATCCATTTTAGCTGTTGCTGCTGCTGGAAGTCCTCAAGTGATAATGTTTCTGCTATTTGTTGAAGTTCTCAGGTTGTGATTCTTTAGCACCAGTCCTTGAATTTTGAAGACATTTGTCAAGATCCAAATGCGTCAAAGCCATTTTTAACAAGTGACGAGAAAAGAGTACTGGACTGCTATGTGATGTCAGTTCTTCAATATGGCAGTGAATGCTCGACAATATCATCAAAGATGAAGGAAAACTTGAAGCAACTGAAATGTGGTTCTACAGAAGAATACTGGATATAAAGTGGGGGATCAATTCCATATTACAATTAATATATAAACTGACCCCTCACTTTGTGGTCACAGCTGTTTCTCTACATTTATATTCCTGAGATCCAAAAGCACAAGGAGGCATTCCAGAAGTTGAGTAAAGTATTAAGTAACAGGACAATTTCACTAGAAACAAAGAGAGTACTGGATTGCTATGTGATGTCAGTTCTTCAATATGGCAGTGAATGCTCGACAATATCATCAACGATGAAGAAATAACTTGAAGCAAATGAAATGTGGTTTTACAGAAGGATGCTGCGGATATCAGGGATCGAGAATGTGAGCAATGATGAGGTTCTGGAAAGGATGGAAACGAAAAGACAATTAATAGTGAGCATCATTAAAAGACAGCTAATGTTCCTGAAAAATGCAATGAGGAAGGAGGACTTTGAGAATCTGGTACTAACAAGCCAGATAGAGGGGAAAAAGAGACAGAGGAAAACGGCGGATAACATATTTGAAGGGCTTGAGCAGGTGGAAGTCAGAATGGGAGTTGCGCAGGGTAACAGGAGAAAGCGTTCTAAGAGTCATGAGGGATAGGGAAACGTGGAAATCTATGATCACCTACGTCCTGAAAGGACAAGGCACATAGAAGAAGAAGAATAGAGAAAGCGATTGTACACAAAGGTATGTCGGTTTCAGAACCGGGGTACTGCGCTCAATTTGAAAGTTGGAGTTTGACATGCTAAATATTCACACAATAATTTTTTCAAATAGTTAGCCTTTTTAAGGAAATGATTTTAAAGTTTATGTTTAGGTTAAAAATTGTAGTTTTGGAATTTCTGTCCAGTGATCAATGAAAGCTTAATAGCACAGTCTTATAATATGTATAATTTATTGAAGTTTCATAAATTTTATAAGGACAAGAAGCATGGCACAAAACAAGTACATCACTACTAAATCACTGAGCTATCCAATAAGAACTTTAATTAATTCAAAGGGAAATTATACTGAACAATTAAGCTATAGTATGTCATATATTATACAGTGCTGTAAATTTAAATCTATTTTAAATAAACAATGCAAATTTAAAACTAACAATTGTTACCCAGCATTATAATCGTTTATCTGCTTCTTATTAATTTCGATCGATCTAACAAATTCGATGGGCTCCTCGATGAGGTATAATGGTTAGCAAGCTTGTCTTGTTAGCACCTATTACAGCTGAGTAGTGAGTTCGATCCTCACTGGGTAGCCCCTACTTTCGGCCGTGTGTTACTAGACGTAACTACGCTTAGAAAATCACCTTCCTCCAGGTTTGGGGGTTGGGCGAAAGGCTAACAACCCTGCCCTATAAAAAACAGTTTGTCACGGAAACAGCAAAAACGCTGCCCTACACACCATTAGGTGTAACGGAAAAGTTTATTTTTATTATTTCACAAATTTATTAATTGGGCAGATGTTTTTGGTAATCATTGACAATATTTTACACATTTTTTACTCACGAATACAATAAAAATACATATTCTGCTTCTGGTGATTAATTACCATTCTGATCTGAATATATTTGCCATTCAATGTGTCCAATGCAAAAGACGTAAACTTTATTTCTTGAAATTTTGTATGCCAAAACCTGCAGAAGCTAGGTATTTTTCTACATTTTTTCAGACAATTTTACAAACAAAATTTTCAAAAACTGGTAAAAGCTATTTATCTCATATTTGGCGTCCGGACTTATCACATCACACATCTAATTTCACGCCGTTGTTTTTTGTAATAATAGTGAAACATCAGGCAGCCCTATTTTATGCAGCTGACAGTTTAGATATTTCCGAACAAGTTTGGCACCATCCGCATTAATGTCTGGCTCTGATGAATCTTTCTACTCCAACAGCTTCTTTCCTCGCACTTCCCCCCTGTGGAATTCCCTACTGCATGCTTGCCTCCCCGACGGCTACAACCTCCAGGAGTTTAAATGTAGGGTCAATAGACACCTCCTAATACACTAACTCACACCCACTCTCTCCAACTCTCTACCTATGTACATCCTAAATAGTCTATCACCCTCCTTCTGACATTTCCTTGTACCAAATCGCTTTATGTAAGCCCCTGCGCTATAGTGGCAGTGGAATGCCTTGCTTGGGGTGACACGATTAAAAAAAAAAAGCATAAATCATACTTTTCGAGATTTAAGATTTATTGATTATTTCAGTAAATAATCACAAGTAGGATTTTAGGATTTTTTAATCTCTGCGAACTTTTCGTTAAATGCGTGTGGGCTTCGTCAGGGTTATATACTGTTTTGAATTGTTTTCCTTCTAGACTTATTGACAATACGGAAGAGCCTAGCCAGCTCTATTGAAACTATGGTTATGGGAAGAAAAGAAAGAATGATATGTGCCAATGATATATTCACGAAACTGAATGTAAAGATATTCAGCTAGAATTTGAACGCCACAATCCGATTTCTAGTTCGGTTTGGCTATCTATTACACCACCCACACATCATATGCCTTAATACAATACATAAATATAAATCTTTAAAATTATAAGGCATATTACTACGCAGTGTTTACATCTGCAGGAGCTCTCTAAATCAGTTTATTTGGTAACGACTTCAGGGTCAAGAATCGACTTTGATCCGGAATGTCTTTAAAGGAAAGGTCGAAAGGTAATATAGAAAAATTCTCATATCTTAGGTGAAACCTGATTAAACTATGGGACGTAGGGATGTCGGGACGTGGGGATATACTGAGGAAATCTAATATCTGAATTATTCAGAAGCGTTTGAATGGAAATGAGCGTATTTGGAAGGAGTTTTCAAGTGAAAAATGATAACACTTAAGGGACAACTATATATAATGGCTGGCCGCTCTTATCCATGAATATCTCTTTAATAGGATTGCTAGCGAGTGTCCGTTGCAGATTACTCAACACCCGAAGACCCCATCTGTCGTTTACACTGCAGAGCGAACTTTAGATACATTATCTGGGAGAGAGCACTGATCAACAGTCTAAAAAGGTCAGTGCGCTCAAACACTTGGTGACGTTGACTTGTGATAGCCATGCTAGTCAGAAGTACCGTACGTGATACACGCTTGGGCGATCATGTCTCAAATGAAACATGACTGACTAGGCAGAAGATTTTCCCGCAGTAGATTGCCATTACTTTCTGCAGTAGACTGGTTGACAACTAAAGCTGTAGAACCCAATCTGTTCTGTTATTTGACCCATAGGTGAAGGGGAAAATGGATTACTACCTTTCCAAGCATATTTGCGCGTAAGTTAAGGAAACGAATTCAACTGGAATTCGAACTCGTCTTTTTTATTTCTCGTTCCAAGCCGATATCCACTGCGCCATCACACACATATTAATAGCCATGACGGTTCTCAAAAATAATTCTGTTTACCCAGAACACTTAAGGAACATGTATTTATGGTGACTAACAAGTCGTATCCAAGAATGTCTTTGTTATAGGGTTGCTAGCGAGTCCCTTTTGCAGATTACGCAACACCCAAAGACCCTACCTGTCGTTTGCACTGCAAATCTGCAGGGCGAACATTAGATACAATATCTGGGAGAGAGCACATTATATAGCCTGATCAACAGCCTGAAAAGGCCAGTGCGCTCAAACTATCGGCGACATTGACTTGTGATAGCCATGCTAGCCAGTCAGTAAAGTACCATACGTGATACATGCTTAGGCGATGATGTCTCAAAAGAGACATGACTGACTGCGCAGAAGATTTTCCCGCAGTAGGCTGCCTTTATTTTCTGTGGTAGACTGGTTGCCAACCAAGGCTATATCACAGAATCTATCCTGTTATTTAACCCATCGTTCGAGGGAAGAAATTGATTAGTGCCTTTCCGAAATATATTTGCGCGGAAGTGAATGCAACGAATTTAACTGGAATTCAAACTCGACTCTCCGATTTCTCGTTCTGAGCTGATATTCACTGCGCCACAACGCACAACCTAATCGACATGACGGCCCTAAAAAAATAAACCTGTTTACCCAGTTTTATTGACAAGGGTTGCGTCTTCATGTAGTATGGTTATGAGTCAATCTCCAAAGGTCGCGCACGCTTATAATTTTAAGTATGTAAATATATAACTATTATTTTATTATTATATTTAGTCTCCGCTGTGGTAATATTTTAAGCATAGTTGTGATGTGGCACAAGGCCCAAAATATGGGGCATGCAGTCAGGAGTTAGTACGACTCGTTGGAGAGCACCCATAATAAAATGGTCGGTTGGTGGCCTGTGCAAAAAAATAATTATTACGCATATTTTAAATTTTATTTTATTTTTTCGGAAAAATAATAATGGTTTAGTGATACACATTTTACTAATTTACCCATAGCTGGGGGAGAAGAGGCAGATTTATACTTTTCGTAAGTGAATATAACTAACTCAACAGTTACTCTTCGATTAACGATTACGAGTCAGGATCCATTACATCATCCGCACCTCCAAGCTTTCAGCACCTTGTATTCTCAAGTGGTTACCCATCTAGGTAATGACAAGATCAGACGTTGCTTAATTTGGCTTGATTGTACGGAAAGCTTTGCTTGAGGTGAAAGGATTTTAAAAATTTATATCGAGTTGAAACCATAAAATTGTGTTCAAACAATGTCGATTTCGACATTAATATTTCATAAAGGTTGATATACCGCTAAATAAAAACAACCAACCGACTAAAGGTGTTAGCGGAGCACCGTCTATTCGTTAGTAAAAGCTTAGAAAATAGTTCAGTTAACATGGTTAAAACTTCTGCTGCTGTGGATGCTATTATCTGCCATCACACCTGTATTCCCATCCTTCTCTTGCTCTTTCTTTGACACCCGGTGTAACTGGTTCGTCATTCTCTTCGCTCTATTCTGGCTTAAACATTTACCCCCTTTGTAACCCCCTGCGCATCAGTGTCGGTACCGCATTGCTTGGGGCAAAACGATAAAAAAAAAATAATAAAAGATTTATAATATTGAAATATATGTGTGCGTAATAATCTTTTTTTTTTAATCATATCACCCCGAGCAAGGCTGTAACGCCACTGATGTGCAGGGGGCTACATAAGAGTAAAAATATTAGAGGAAAGTGAAGAGAAGGACGAACCAGTTAGAAAAGAGCAAAAGCAAGATGGGAATACAGGTGTGATGACAGTTGCAAAGGTGGAGAGAAAGGAAAGGCTATACAGTGTGCTTAGAAAAGAACTAGGGTCAAGTAGAGATTGACCTTGCATTTAAATTCCTGGAGGTTGTAGCCACCAGGAAAGCAAGAATAAGGAAGCGAGTTTCACAGGCGAGAAATGAGATAAAAGATGCTGCTGGAGTAGAAATGTCGTCTGCATTTGGTTGATCTAACTGTGAATGGGTGAGACCCAGTTGCCAGTCTGGTTGCACGAGTAAACACCTGTTGCAGCGGCACCAGTGACTTAAGTTCGTTGGAGAAGAAGACGTGGAAGTATTTATAGAACAGACAAAGGGAAGCTACATCTCGTCGGTTGGAAAGTGGCTGTAGTCGAGCCGCCAAGTCGGTACCTATCACATTACTGATTCTCCTTTGGAGCCTGTCAAGAACACTGAGATGAACAGCGGGGACACCTGATCATATATGGCAGCAGTACTCTATGCACGGACGAATGGTTGATTTAAAGTAATAATAATAATAATAATAATAATTATTATTATTATTATTATTATTATTATTATTATTATTATTATTCCGACAAAGATGATTGAAAATTTCACGGTTCTCTTAAATTTCTAATGAATCTTAATTGTTCAGTTAATGACGAGTTCTATGACAAAACATATTCCTAGATATTCCACATCGTTAAATATTTGAGCTTAACAACTTTAACAAAATATTGCAATAACAATAATAAACATGAATGCTGGTTGCTATTTTAAGAAGTGGGTACAAATGAAAAAATAAACTAGATTCGGAAGCAATGCATCTAATCGGGAAGTTTTAAGGCTCGTGGAATCACCTCTTCATTGTTTTTGTTCTCAGGTCTACCCTGACCTAGGAGCACCCCGACGTGAAGTAATGGTTAGCAAGCTTGTCTTGCTAGCACCTATTACAACTGAACAGTGAGTTCGATGCTCACTGGGTACCCCATACTTTCTTTCTTGTGCCACATCTAAGCGGTGCTTAGAAAATCAGCTGCCCTGTGGTAGTAGCACCTGTTATGTTCCCGGCCATAGGAAAATAATGAACCTCTAAACAGGAGACAAGTAATTATCAAAATATCAAAAAACACATTTTCAAAGTAAAAATATCAGCATTTTTATAGTAAAATAATTATAAGCAATACATTTTGGAAAAAATACCAGAGATCCCTATGAAATTACAATTTGGCATTAAATTGCGCCTAGGAGTTGATATGTCGGTAAACAAGCAAACAAACCAAATTATGAAAAGATTTGAAATTGACAACTTTTTCTATTTTACTGAAACGGAAGCTAAATAATTCTACATTCACTGCTTTCTTTCTTTTATTCATTTTCTCACTGAAATCAAATCGTGTCTTCTCTATTTCCACGTGATCAAAATGGAATCGTCCATTATTTACGCGGCACTGGCAAGAAATATTAAATATGTTTCTTTCTTTTTTTCTTTCCTAATAATAATAGTATATATATATATATATATATATATATATATATATATATATAGTTATCCGTAGACAGATCTGTTTCGCTGTATCACAGCTCATCAGTATGGTTAGACAGCCGATTGTCTTTTACCCAGGATGGAAACCCGACCGAATTGTCAGTCAGTTGGCGATTCTACCTCTCAGCTATGGGCGCTCGGTAGAATTGGGCAGACTTTTAGCGTACGATGTATCATATGCCAGTAGTTAGAGTGCTCTAATTCATTACTGGATGAGTGATGCGTAGATGCTAAAGTATCTACAGTTTTTCCAAAGTCTACTATTCTTCCAGAGCGCTGAATCAGGTTGTGATAGCCTAAATAGACACCCGCAGACAGATCTGATATCCCTCTTGTCACGTGTAGAGGATTGGATTATTACTTTTTTCTTCTTATGTATTAATGCAAAATACTCAATAAAAGGTACATCAGTATCTATGTTGCCGTCTTTTAGAGAGCATAGCGATATAAATATTTTGCCGTCATTTTTGACGGCACGGGCCCACTAGTTTTCAAATAACCCACAGACGGTGTTATTTTATCGATGGTAACTAGATTTTTGGCGATGAGTCTGAAAAATGGTATTTTATAGCGACCGCTATCGTTTCTCGCCGTTTTGGCTAAAATCAAATATATTTTCAGTCTAATAGATTTAATTTGGTTCTTTAATTCCACATTTATATTCCTGTCTTTCTTTCATTTTCTTACTGAAACCAAGTAGTGTATTTTCTATTTTTTTCGTGTTCAAACCGAAATTATTCAATATTTCATGAGGTAATAGCCAAGCATAACGGACGTGCGAACTAACGATTGGAAAGACAAGCACCATTATAATAGGATTATTTTTCGCTCAAGTTCAAATCAGGTCGTTTTATGAGAGTTTTAACTTTATTTATGAAAGTATTGTAGCTGACAAGAACTCACCACGTAAATTAGAATAAATACCGCAGGGATATTTTCAATTGTTTTTCAACTTTTTGGAAAAGTTTGTGCTAATTCCCACTAGAGTACAAATGAGAATTATACAATATGATGATATACTAATGATTATTCTCATGATGATGATGAGAATAATATGATGATATACTAACGATTATTCTCATGATGATGATGAGAATAATAATAACTAGCGGAACCCGTGGAATTTCCATGGAAGGATAATTATGATTTTCTGAAAAAAGGTTTTACGTTGTCACACTAAAAATGATAGCAACGTCTTCAAACATAAAGGTATTAGATAATAAAATAACGATAACACAGAGTGTAATTTTATTAAAATATCTATAAAAGTAATGTCCATAGAAGCTACTTTACTGTTATCTTATATTATATTAAGCGGCGTATGCACAGACCATAACCAAAATACTGTACGCTATTTTGTGAGAGATTTTGAAAGAGAAAATGCTTTTTTTATTATTATTGAAATATCATGGCTCCTGTGTCCATTGTAAACAGAAAAGACAAACTGAGTAATGGCCAAGGGTCTAGAGAACAGAAATTTCATTATTAGGTCTCGGGATTCGACAACAAACCTACCTATTTTTACTGTATTGTACAGTACACACATAGCCCACACACACGCAGACACACACACACAATTCCTGCTACAACCACCACCTTAAGCTGCTACTGATACTGTATTGCTATAGGCTCTCTCCTACTGTCTCACTCTTTACCACCCTTCTGTTTGGCAAAGGTGAGAGAAAGGCTGAGGAGAGTAAAAAGATAGAAGAGAAGGAAAAGCTCGTGTAGAGAGTGTGGCGTAACGGACAGAGGAACTAAGTAACTAATTAAGGAAGGCACAACCAGAATAATTATATGATAATAATAATATAACGAATCACATCAGAAGACAATAAGAAACCGACTTCCCAGATATGTTATTAAGTCATTTAAGTGCCATACGTGATATATGCTTTGGGCGATCATGTCTCCAAAAAGATATGACTGACTGGTCAGAAGATTATCCCGCAGTAGGTTGCCATTGCATTCTACGATAGACTGGTTGCCAACCAAGACTATAGAACTCAATTTGTCCTCTTACTTAACCCATAACTGGAGGGAAGAGAAGGATCAATACTCTTCCCAGAGGGTATTTGTGCGTAAGTGACTGCAAGGAATTCAACTAGAATTCAAACTCGGTACCCCGATTTGTCGTTCCGAGTCGATATCCACTGCTCCACAACGCACGTTCTATGACTTTCTGAAGATGCCTCTAATTCATGGGTGACAATGGTCCTATTATCTTCTCACGACGGTGCTCCGCGAGGAACAGGGCGCGTCCGAAGAGGCCATCGTAATTACGGCGCCACGTCCTCCGTAGCCCGAAGAGTTCATGGCACAGGTCCACCTTCCAATGGAACCGTCGCCCAGTCGTACCAAGTGACATGCAACCCGTCCACCGGAGACATTAAAACGGGGGTACCGCGCTTTCAAACGGTACCGTTCGCCGCAAGTTTACATCCCCTCTTCGAACGTATCTAACTGGTACAATATCCGCTAAATCCATACCTCGACAACCCTTCCGCGAATTCGCGGGTGCCAGATGTTAACAAACTGGAACAATTCCCCGGATTTTGCCCGTGTCGATCTAGAGGCCTTGCCTCCACGCTGGAGCTGCTCGGTATGCTCGCGCGCTTTCGAGCTGGACTCTCCAAAACCTCAAAACTTCACAGCACTCAAATCCTCAAACCTTCACAGCACTCAAATTTACTTTTGATGAAGAAGATACTCATATAAATCTCAATGAAGGAATATATTCACCAGCAATAGCAACAAAAAAAATTAACATCAAATGAAAAAAAAAAGGCAATCTCACAGACATGGAGACCCACCTTGGAAAATAAAAATAAATAAGAAATCGAACAACTTAGAAGTGAATTATCAGTACTCGATGAACTGGCAAGAGAAATAAATGTAAGAACTAGAAAAGGTAGAAGAGCCAAAAGAAAATACAATATTAGAAATGAAACTATCATCTAAGATAAAAATAAAGCAAACAATACAAATGAAGGCTCAAAGAATAAGACGATATGAGAAAAGATCAAGATTCTATATGTGACGCCCCCTCGGGTTGCTAGTCGTCTGATGGCCTCGACACAGTCAGTCAGTTAAGTGCCATACGTGAAACACGCTTGGACGATCATGTCTCAAAAGAGACATGACTGACTGGGCAGAAGATTATCCCGCAGTAGGTTGCCATTGCTTTCTGCGGTAGACTTGTTGCCAGCCAAGGCTATAGAACTAGAAGGAAGAGACGGATTAATACCTTTCCCAAGGGTATTTGAACGTAAGTGAATGCAACGAATTTAACTGGAATTCGAACTCGATTCCCCGAGTTTTCGTTCCGAACCTCTATCCACTGCACCACAACGCACATCGTCCTCGACACAGTAGATGGTCTTCAAATCGTCTATTATAACGGCGTTCCCCTTTGCCTACGCTGTGAATTCTGATCCAAGAATCTTGATAGCTGTATCTTTACTACGTCAAACCAGGCTGGACGCGCGCGTACATTTGGTTAGCAAAAAAAAAAAAAAATATATGATACAAAAAAAAATCGATAATACCTGAATAAGATGCAGAAATAGTCTTTATATATGTGACAAAAATAATTAACAAACAAAAACAGAATATAACAGTCGTCGAATTTCTATTCTCAAAACCGAGCGAAAGCTTTCGTTTAAGAATAACCAGAGCTTTCAGTTTTCCAAATTTAAACAAAAAGTCATTTCAAGGCTCTTTACAGAAGCTTTACGAAAATGACCGAAGCGGGGTGCTGGTTGGCGACGGCAGCAGTAACTTCGTCTTATCTCTTTCGCTCGGCAACGAAAAACTCCTGCTAGTTTAACTCTTTCTCGGCTCTTTATTAGATTTTAACTCTTTTATGTCGGTCGGCGGCAGGCTTCTCTACGTTCCTTTACATCTTCAGCCAGGGGCTCTATGGAAGGCAACCAATCTTTCCGATCGTGACATCAAGTCCAACTCTAACTACAAGTACACTTTGTTTCTTTGTACATCTTTTAGTCAGAAGCTCTATGGGAGGCGACCGTCACTCTCTGTACGGCTAGCACCAAAACGGCATTGCTACCGGTTGGAAACACCCCTCCTTCAGTCGTTACATCTTTGGGCCGACAACCGACTGGACTTCAACTGCAACTGAACTTAACCCTCTGTGTCGCGATTTTATGCTTGTCCCAAATTCTCTTGGGAGGTGCGTGATCAACCCGGGGTGTCTATGCAAATCAAATCTTTAACCAATGAGATTACTTCCGCCTCTGCATTTCGAGGTGGGGGGTTATATCACTCCCTTGGTTCAACCAGTGACGTAACAATATTTCCTCTGACGTAATTTCTTTTCTTCTCAAGTACATCATTTTTTTAGGTTTTCAAATTTTTAAATCCTTTCCCAGAAAATTTCGGGAACTAAGGATCTAACCTTACACTAAACCCATCAAAAGTTTTGACAGTCTTGTTTTGACTACCGCTATTTTTTACTTCCACTGGCCGAAAAACCAAGGCTTTCTAATAAACAATGCAAAAATATATTTTTGCTTTCTATTCTCTTCGATTTCCAGCTATTTCTTTTCAGATTTTACAAGTTTGTAATAAGTATTTTTTTAAACTTAACAGTCGGTTGTCGGCCCAAAGACTGAAGGAGGGGTGTTTCCAACCGGGATTTCCAAGAATACCACTAATAATAATTTCTTTCGCTCCGTCGTATTAAACTTAGGATTATATTTTTTTGTCTTTTCACATGCAATATTACAAGGCAATTTTAAACAAGGCAATTACGTGTTACATACAGACAGAACAAGATCTTTCAAACCAATGCAAAGAAATTTTCTAGAGAAATAAGTAAACAAAAAGTTGAAGTAACAGTCCTCACAAAAAAAAAAACATTGGAAAAGGTTATACAGTTATGGGAAAAATATGGGCTTGCTCTAAAAACATAACAAAAAAAGGAGATTGAATTGCGCAAGAGATAGAACGAATAAAAAAGTGGATGTTAAATGTACGCTGAAAAAAGAACACAACTGGAAATTTCCAGGATTAGATAAAATACGTAACTTTTGGCTATATTATTTAAGTACAGCACACAAAAACTAACCAAAAAACTTCAAGAAATGGTTAACGATTAAAAATGTTTCATTGATGACTAATGAAATTAACTTTCTTCTATACAAGAATCTTGAAGTCTTTAAATATGTACAACGTATTAAACATTATCATTAATTTCATAAAACATTGTATGTCGATATGAAAAACAACACTTTAACTCAATCATATAAATGAAACCTATAAGTCTGGTTAGGTAAAACATCAACAGAGGTATATTTCAAGGTGACTCTTTGTCTCCATTACTATCTTGCATATCACTAATAGCATTTAACAAAACAGATTGTCGTTATAAATTAGCTCAAAAGAAAATAAACCATTTATTTTACATGGATGACTTAAAGCTCTATGGTAAGAATGACAATGAGCTGCAAGGTCTACTGCAAACTGTAAAATGCTTCAGTGAAGACACTGGAATAAAATTCAATTTGAATAAATGTGCTAAAGCTACAGTTTTACGAGGTTCGCTACAAGAAACATCCGCTATTAGCTTAGACCCTGCTGTAACAATAAAAGATTTAGAGCAAGAGGAAGCATATAAGTACCTAGTGGTAAATGAGAGTGAAAGAATTCCGCATAATAAAATTGAACAGATGAAACAATGCTGGTAAGAAAAACCTATGCATGGCCAATATCCAGAACGTGCTAATAAACCCAATGTTGATAAAGTTAATACTTATCGATGGTTATGAGCATCTCGATTAAAGTCTGAAACTGAAGAGCTTATACTTGCAGCGTAAGGCCAGAATCTATTAACTAGGAACTTTCAGGCAAATATCATACATAATAATGTAGATCCAAAATACAGATTCAGTAATAAATAGCAAGAAACAATAGACCGTCTGATCTAACAACCAAAGAATTTGAAAAGCTATCAAAATATAAGGACCTGGAAGTTGAAATGGAAAAATGTGGATACTGAAAACAAGATTAGTACTAGTGATAGAAGGTGCACTGGAATAATAAAAGACGAAACAAAGCAACACATTGAAAGAATCCCTGGAAATTCCAGCTTAAGAGATATACAAAGAATTGTCTTGTTAATTACAGACTACAAACTAAAGAGAACTTTGTCGATGCAAATCTAGGGATGATAGGGGAGATAGAAAAAACATTAAACGGAGCCATAACAACACACCACAATCTGTTTTAGGTCTTTCCGGAGACTTCGTAGGTAGTGTGACGATAGCAGAAATTGAATAGAGTTGGGCAATATTTACATTGGGCAATGTGCAAACATTATGGAAAAGCTGTAAACAAACACTGGTATGAACATCACCCAGCACCGGTTACAGAAATAGAAGATGTAACCATTCTATGGGATTACACCATCTACACAGACAGAAAAATTGAAGCAAACAGACCAGACATTATTGTTAAAAACCAGAAGGAGAAAACTTGTCTATTAATTGATATGGCTTGTCCAGCAGATTGTAACATAGCAATCAAGGAATTTGAAAAACTGTCAAAATATAAAGACCTGGAAATTGAAATAGAAAAAATGTGGAAATTGAAAACAAGAGTTGTGCCAGTGATAGTAAGTGCACTTGAAATGAGAAAACATGGAACAAAACAACAGATTGAAATAATCCCTGGAAACCCCAGCTTAAGAGATATACAAAAACATTTCTCATTAAGTACAGCCCACACACCAAAGAGAACTTTGTCTATGTAACGCTAGGGATGATGGGGAAGATAGAAAAAACATGAAATGAAGCCATAACAACACGCCACGACCTGCCTTAGGTCA
The DNA here is from genome assembly GCA_037127315.1 of Ascarosepion bandense. Lineage (NCBI taxonomy): Eukaryota > Metazoa > Mollusca > Cephalopoda > Sepiida > Sepiidae > Ascarosepion > Ascarosepion bandense. The sequence continues at coordinate 538,069 of JBBBDQ010001156.1, forward strand.
TCCCGCAGACTTGGTTGGTAGTGCAATCATAGAAGAAATCAAAGTATGATGAAAAATGACATAATAATAATAATAATAAGTAATAAAAAATAACTGAATATACAGTGGACGAAGAAATTATGATTTTTATTTTAAATCTCACTGCACTAATACAGTTAAACATATGTCAACTTTTTCTTTTCCATTGTATTTTTTTCTTAACAGTTATTTTTTGTTACAAGGACTAGTCATAGTAGCAACATTTTTTTTAACAAAATACTCTAGTGTAGTGATGTTTTGTTTCGTTGAAAGGTTGCTACGCCCAAGTTTTTTTTTAACCAGTGTCTTTCTCTTTGAATTCCAATCGCGTCTCTGTCAGCTGTCGCTTGGCAACCCATTTAGGAGAAGGAAAACTCCGAACAACAACCCGCAACTCAAGGTGTTAATCGTGCCGAGGAGTGAATGGCTACTGCGTTATGAGGTCACAAACGATCCCCTACAGGTTTCGGGACACTGTTTGTAAAAGACCGTTACCCAACGTGCCGGGCAATTTTGGGTGGACTTTTGGACCCATGCGTCACTCGTGGGAAAATATGAGAAATACAATTAGAAATAAAATGTCCAGTATGGCTTTTCCAGTGGATAAAACGGGAGCCCGTCCTTCAGAGGGGAACCTACCTGAGGTCGAAAAATCTGCCATAGTAACAAACTCCTACACAAAGAAAAAAATCTTCATGTTCCCACAACCAGGATAATCCTAATGATGGTCTTGAAAATTCTCTAGCTAGATCTATACCCGTATATTTAAAGAAAGAAAAAATAAAATGGTCTCGTGACGAGTACAAAGTCGTTATGACTGCATTTCATGAAGCGTTACTCAAATCTCAAAAAAACATCACTCGCCAAACATATGACATTTGTCAAGAAAAAGTTGGACAAGCAAATAGAAAGTACATTGATGAAAATAAATAAGCCAATGTACGAAGATACACCATGCAAAATAACCGATTGACAGAGGCTGAAAATTATGAGATAAAAAGAATTGTAACCAGGATAGAGGAATCAACAAAATATGAAAAGGAACCGGAATCAGAAATAAAAAGTAGTAACATCAAACAAGCCACAGGTCATAATGTAGAAACCGTGAAACACACAAATCACTGTGAAGATAATGCTATAAGTTTAAAAGTGCTGGAAAGTTGTGATCTGAGTCAGTTATAAGACGACAATAAAACGAGTTCAGAACACATTGAACAGAATTATTTTACGGAAAACAAGAATAGTATACAAGAGGCAAAGAAGAAATCAAGAACCATACAAATCAAATACAAAATATTGCAATAGAGGAACGAGAACAGCTCCGAAAATTACAACCAACAAAGCATAACCTTAAAACTATTAAGCTCTACAATGCAGCACTCAAATTAATTTTGGATAAAGAAGACACTCATATAAATCTTAATGAAGCAATATAAGCATCAGCAATAGCAGCAACAAAAGAATTGCGTATCAAATTAAAAACAATCAGTTTCGCAGACATAAGATCCACCTTAGAAGTGAACTATCAGTACTGAATAAACTGACTAGAGGAATAAATGTAAGAACTGGGAAATGCAAAAGAGTCGAAAGAAAATACATTAGAAATGAAAATGAAGTCCTTTCAACTAAGGAAAAAATAAAGCAAACAATACAACTGAAGGCTCAAAGAAGAAGAATGAAAAAAGAACAAGACTCTACAGACAAAACAAGATTTTTCAAACCGATGCAAAGAGATTTTCCAAGGAAATGGGTAAAAAAAGAATTGAAGTGACCGTCCTCCACCAAAATGGAAGAAGTTTTACAGTTCTGGGAAAAAATATGGGCTTGCCCTAAAGAAAAAAAACAAAGAAGTAGATTGGATTGCACAAATGATAGAACGAATCAAAAATAAACCAGAACAGACATGGGCTGGAATTACAGAAGAAGATGGTAAATGTGCACTGTAAAAAGAACACATTTGGAAATTTCCAGATCTGGATAAAATTCCTAACTTTTGGCTATATTATTCAAATACAGCACATAAAAACTAGACAAAGAACTTCAAGAAATGATTAACGATCCCACTAAAATTCCTGCATGGATGACAAAAGGAATTACATTTCTTCTACCCAAGAATAGTGACACAAACAACCTGAAAAACTACAGACCAATTACATGCCTTCCGAAAACGTACAAACTATTAATATCTATTTTAAAAAACAGACATATTTATTCTTGGAAAGAAATTACATGTTACTGCATGAACAAAAAGGGTGCAAATGTGGCTGTTACGGATGTTAAGACCAATTGCTTATTAACAGAATGATCCTGGAAAACTGCTACAGTACTAAGAAAAATCTTAGTACTGCCTGGATAGATTATCGTAAGGCATTCGATAGTGTGTCACATTCCTGGATTTTAAAGACTTTTTAAAGACTTCAAATATATACAAGATGTCACCCGTCATCATCAATTTCATCAAACAATACATGTCGGTATGGAAAACAACCCTTTCCCTCAATCATATAAATGGAACCTATAAGTCTGGTAAAATAAACATCAAAGGAGGTATATTTCAAGGTGATTCTTTGTCTCCCTTACTATTCTGCATATAATTAATAGCACTACCCAGTCAAATTTAAAAGACAGAATGTGGTTATAAAATAGGCCAAAAGAAAATAAGCCATCTGTTTTACATGGTTGACTTAAAGTTGTATGCAAAGAATGATAACGAGCTGGGAGGTCTTCTGCAAACTGTAAAATGTTTCAGCGAAGACATTGAAATGAAATTCAATTTGAATAAATGTGCTGAAGCTACAGTTTTACGTGGATCGCTACAACAAACATCCTCAATTAGCTTAGACTCTCCTGTAACAATAAAAGAAAGCCAGAAGTAGCTTATAAATACCTAGGTGTAAATGAAAGTGAAAACATTCACCATAAAAAATGAAAGAAATAGTGCGTAAAGAGTACTCTAGAAGGCTACGATTGATATTAAAAACTGAATTAAATTCTCAGAACAGAATTATGGCCATTTATAGCCTTGCAATCCCAGTTGTCCAATATAGTTTCAACATCTTAAACTGGACTCTAAACGACATCAGGCGAATGGATTCTAAATCAAGGAAGCTTCTTTCTAAGCATAAGATGCATCATTCAAAGGCTGATGTAGACCGTCTATACATACCCCGTAAAGAAGGTGGAAAGGTTTATTCAGCTAGAATTGTCAAACAAGACAACAATTGGCTTACTAACATACACAGAAACAACAAAGAACTGGATGATACAATTAATCAAGCAACTTGAGGAAAATGAAAAGATACTCAACAATAAAAGAAAGCAGTTAATACAAACAAGATTTACAGTTAGTAGATTCTGTAGAAAAGCAAAACAGAAGCCAAGACTCAACTATTGCGGCAGAAAATATAAAAATGAAAGCCAAAGATAAAGCTCTTGAACAGATGAAATAATGCTGGCAAGACAAATCTCTGCATGGCCAATATCCAGAACGTGCCAATAAATCCAATGTTGACAAAGTTAATACTCATCGATGGTTACGTGCATCTGGATTAAAGTCTGAGACTGAAGGCTTTATTCTTGCAGCGCAAGACCAAAGTCTTTTCACTAGAAACTTTCAGGCAAATATAATACATCATAATGTGGATCCAAAATGCAGGTTTTGTGATAAACTCCGAGAAACAATAGACCATCTAATCTCAGGTTGTTCTGTACTTGCCCCAAATGAATATAAAAATTGACAAAATCTAACGGAGCATGAATAGAGTGGGGCAATATTTACATTGGGCAATGTGCAAACATTATGGAAAACCTGTAAACAAACTCTGGTATGAATATCACCCAGCACCGGTTACAGGAATAGAAGATGTAACCATTCTATGGGATTACACCATCTACACAGACAGAAATATTGAAACAAATAGGCAGGACATTATTGTTAAAAACCAGAAGGAGAAAACTTGTCTATTAAATGATATGGCTTGTCCAGCGGATTGTAACATAGCAACCAAGGAATTCGAAAAACTGTCAAAATATAAAGACCTGGAAATTGAAATGGAAAAAATGTAGAAATTGAAAACAAAAATCGTGTCAGTGATAGTAGGTGCACTTGGAATGATAAAAAAGGAACAAAACAACACATTGAAAGAATCCCTGGAAACCCAAACTTAAGAGATATACAAAAGTTGTCTTATTAAGTACAGCCCACGCACTAAGGAAAATTTATCTATGTAATGCTGGGGATGATAGGGGAGATAGAAAAACCACGACCTGCCTTAGGTCTTCCCGCAGACTTGGTAGGTAGTGCGACCATAGCAGAAATAGAATATGATAAAAAACAACATAATAATAATAATCACAACTCGTAATTACACATGAAAAAGCAAAAAACTTGATATGACAGTCGGGAAAAAGAAAAAATATCAAAAAAGAAAATGTGTCGAAATGATAAAACTGTATGCCTTGATGCTTCACTAAGCACGGCTCATGTGGCTTTTGATCTTTTTTGGTGTTAACATGAATATGTGAATTAAGATATTTGTCTATATTTCTGAGATGAGGTATTACTTACACTATTTACATTATTCGGACTTTTGTCTTCATCTCTGTAGCCATTTGCACGACTTTTCGACCGTTGTATGCTCCAGTCTTCTTCAGGTACTCGGAATTTCGAACCGAACCCTTTATTACAATCACTGGGGTAAATCATCCTCGTTCCTTGAGTCGAGCCTCTTATTGGTAGTCATGAGTTATCTCCCTCTAGCTCTGTAAGTTACTTGTTCACCACCGCTGTAGCCTGGTATTGAACTCGCAACTCTTTGGGTTAAGTCACAGGATCTAACGAACGTCTATATCTACTATATCTTAAGGACACATGACCTAGTGGATAAATTCCGAATCATGTAAACAGTGTGAATTAAGATTTTATAAATATATTGCAGCTACACAAGAGTGGATGAAGGATGAGAAATTTAAAAGTGCTTATTTTGCATCAGATGAAACCCAGAGAAGAATTTACATTCATACCTTTACTAAGGGTATTTGAGCGCACGCCGTGATGGATTGAGGTAAGAAATGGCTCGTGAAACTTAATGCCCCCAAAACGAAGCTGTTATCTATTAACCATCCTAAGCCCTCATTAGCATGGATCAAGCTAGTCTCCCCGAGAGCAAAACACTGCACCTTTTCGGGTTAACTCTCACAACAGAACTCAAGTGGAACGACTAGATCGAATCAATAGCTAAATCTGCTGCTAAGAAGGTCGGTTATCGCTGTAGGGCCAGGAAGTTTTTCCTGTCTGAAACCATTCTGCACATATATAAATCTACCATCAGCATTGAATACTGCTACCACATCTAGTCGGGTGCCCCTGCTGTCCACCTAAGGCTCCTTGACAAAATATAACGGAGCATCTGTAATGTAACCGATCACGAACTGGTAGCCCAAATACATTCACTTTCTCACCAACGCAATGTGCCTTCCCTGTGTCTCTTCTACAAGAACTTTCACTGCTTCTGCACCGATGAACATAGCTCTCTGATTCTCCTTATGAATGAATTTGCTCGAGCCACAAGAATAGCAACTATGTCCCAGCCTTTTACTATGAAAACAATAAAATATAAACACAAATTCTTTTCCAGCAGCTTCTTTTCTCGCAATTCCCGCCTGTGGAATTCCCTTCTGGTTACTTGTTTTCCCGACAGCTACAATCACGTGTTTAAGTGTAAAATCAAGAGTCATCTCTTATCTTGCTAACTTGCCTCGTCTCTCTTATGCTCTTTTCTCCGTTCATTCTACTCTCAGTATCATAACCCTCTTCTTACACACTTCCTGATACGCCCAGTAATCTGTCACCCTTTCTCATAACTTTCCTCTTATGTAACCCCCTGCAGACTAGTGGCAGTAAAATGCATTGCTTGTGGGGATATGATTATAAAAACAAAACATAGTGGTTGTCCAGGTTTATGTATTTTTAGATTTCCTTGAAAATATCTGTTAGGTAGTTTTCTGTGATTATGTTAATTTTCATGAATCCTGCTTCAGCATTAAGAATAGATATTGATCCATTGTTTCCAGTTTAGGATTAGGTTTCCGTTTCCTTCTAAAGTTCACTTCAACTATTTACCTCGAACGACTCCGCTATATATTTTGGTGGAGACTTACCTCGCCGAAGCAAGGGAATTCGGATTCTTTGTACATGCGTTTGTAGGCATCATGGAACCGCGAGCCAAGATAGTCACCGGCGCAATGTGCCTTCCCTGTGTTTCTTCTACAAGGACTTTCACTGCTTCTGCACCGATGAACTTAGCTCTCTGTTTCTCCCTATGCATGAATTTCCTCGAGCCACAAGATTACGTCACACTATTTTACTGTGGAAACAATAAAATGTAAATAAAAATTCTATTCCTGTAGCTTCTTTTCTTGTACTTCCCCTCTGTGGAATTACTTTTCGTTCACTTGCTTCCCAAAAACAGCTACAATCTCTAGAAGTTTAAGTGTAAAGTCAACAGTTATCTTCTGTTTCACTAATCTGCATCCTCTCTCTCCGTCTACTTCACTTTCATCAGTATTTTCATCCTTCTCTTACCGATTTCCTGACATCCTCTATAACCTGTCACTCTTTCTCATAACTTTCCTCCTATGTAACCTCTTGCAAAATAGCGGCAGTAAAATGACTTGCTTGGGGCGGTATGATTATAAAAAAATTCTATACTATCGTAATGTGGTTATAAAGTGGGGGATCAGTTTTATATTAAAATCAATATATAAACTGATCCCTCATTTCATGGCCACATCCATCCTTCTCTTATCCACTTCCTGACATCTCCCATAACATGTCACTCTTTCTCATAACTTTCCTCTTATGTGAACCCTTGCAAAATAGTGGCAGTAAAATGCCTTGCTTAGGGTGATATGATAATCAAAAAAAAAAAAAAGAAAGAGAAATCTCAAAGAAATTACAATTCGGCATTAAATAGCCCCCTAAGGAATTGGTATGCCGATAAACAAGCAAAATAAACCAAATTTTGCTTCTTTTACATGCTCTTTTCTCCGTGCACTCCACTCTCAGTATCTTAACCCTTCTCTTACCCACTTCCTGATACCCCCTATAACCTGTTACTCTTTCTCATAACTTTGCTCCTATGTAGCCCTCTGCGCACAAGTGGCAGTAGACTGCCTTGCTTGGGGCGATATGATTATAAAAAAAAATCCTATACTATTATAATGTAGATATAAAGTGGGGGATCAATTCTAAATTACAATCCATATATAAACTGATCCCTCACTTTATGGCCACCGTCCTCCTCTTACCCACTTTCTGACACCCCCTATAACCTCTCACTCATTCTCATAACTTTCCTTCTATGTGAAACCTACTGCTAAGAAGGTTGGGTCATTATGTCGATCCAGGATGTTTTTTCCATCTGAATCCAACCTGCATATATACAAGTCAACCATCCGTCAGTGCATGGAGTACTCCTGCCATTTATGGTCAGGTGCCCCTGCCGTTCTCCTCAGTGTTCTTGACAAACTCCAATAGAAGAGTCTGTAATGTGATAGGTACTGATCTGGCGACTCGACTGCAGCCACTTCCCCATCGTCGAAATGTGGCCTCCCTTTGTCTGTTCTATAAATACTTTCATGGCTTCTGCTCGGACGAACTTAAGTCACTGGTGCCTTCTCAACCGGTGTTTACTCGTGCAACCAGACTGGCAACTGGGTCCCACCCATTAACAGTCAGGTTAGCCAAATGCAGACGACAATTCTACTCCTGCAGCTTCTTCTATCGCACTTCCCGCCTGTGGAACTCGCTCTCGTATTCTTGCTTTCCTGACGGCTACAACCTCCAGAAATTTAAATGCAAAGTCAATATTCATCTACTAACCACTGGACTCTAGCTCTCTCCCCACCCCCGTATAACCTTCCCTTTCTCTCCACCTATGTATCTGTCATCACACCTGCTTTCTATTGTTCCTTTCTAACTAGTTTGTACTCCTCACTCTTTTATAATTAATCTTTTTACATTTATGTAACCCCCTGCATATCAGTAGCGTTTCCGCCTTGCTCGGGGTGAAATGATTAAAAAAAAAAACCCTTGCAAAATAGTGGCAGTAGACTTCCTTGCTTGGGGCGATATGATTATAAAAAAAGAAACAGAAAAAAACACTGCAAAGAATTCAGCTGGAATTTGATCTTCCAATTTCACTATCTGAGTCAATATCCGTTCTACACAAGCACGAACCCAAAATGCCAGTTTTGTTTATAATAGATTGAAATTATTAATCGCCTTATTTCTGCAGGAGTAAACAAACCGCCATGACAGGGAACGTCATATACCTGCATTTAAAGAAGTCATCACTACGGTATAAAAACGGCTGCAAACTGGTATTAACATCGTACTGAATCTGTAGGTGAGGGAGCATCCTTACAATATTCTGATATTCCCTGTCGACAAAAATCGACAAATACAAGCAAATCGTCCTGAGCTTATTAAAGAGAGAAAAGATAATGAGCAGTAGTCAGTGATTTAAGTGTCATCCGTAATACAGGCTTAAGCGATCATGTCTCGAAAAAAAACACGACTGACTAGGCAGAAAATTTTCCACAAGGGCCATAACTTTCCATTATTTTTTGTCTGCAAAACATGTCTATAGAACCTAATCTCTTTTGTTATTTAACAAATAGTTGGAAGGAAGAGACGGGTTAATACCTGTATTTTAGGGTATTTGCGTGTAAATGAATCTAACGAATTCAACTGGAATTCGAACTCGGCTCTCCGATTTCTCACTCCGAGGCTATATCTACGACACCACATACGGAAAATAGGAAACTTATATCAATTTAGCATGTTTCACTTTTATTAAAGCTTCTTCAGAGACTGGCACATTATTGATACACTGGTATTTTTCGATTTTCTTTATGTCAGTTCTCAATCGCCAGATACATTAAAACCGTAAATAATTCTGTATGATGTAAGTGTCCGATGCCCATTTAGACATGCAAGAATCCTAACAAATTTAACATAAATGCAAATTTACATTACTTACCATTTTAATGTACATGACTGGCCAATGAAAACTAACCGAAACAAATCGAAAAATACCAGAGTTGCTGTCTCTGTGCCTATTTACTTTCAGTCTTTGACCAACCTTTAAATTCGTGTAGTCTGGGGTCCAAGCAAAAGAGCTCATCAGAATAGTTATCGTGATACTGCTTTATCTGGTCGGGTGCCCTGCTATGCACCTAGATGTCCTTGACTAAATCCAACGGAGAATCTGTAATGTGATCGATCCCGACTTTTGCAGCTCAGATACAGTCACTTTTTCATCGCTGCAATGTAGCTTCCCTGTGTCTTTTCTACAAATACTTTCACGGCTTCTGCTCAGATGAACTTAGCTCACAGGTAACCCCTATATATGAATTTCCTCGTGCACAAAACTAGAAACTAGTTCCCACCATTTTACTGTGAACCCGACAAAATGTAAACGCAAATTCTACTCCAGTTGCTTCTTTTGACGCACTTCCCGCCTGTGGAACCCTCTTCCATTTACTTGCTTTCCCGACGGCTACAATCTCCAAGAATTTAAATCTAAAGTCAATAGTCATCTCTCATCTCACTAACTTGCATCCTCTCTATCATGCTTTTTTCTCCGTTCACCCCACTCTCATCAGCATTCTCTATTGGACTTTTTGCGTCTATTGTATACTGTGTTGACAACCATGGCCAACCCATTATATAGTTCACCAACAGAAGGCTTAACCAATTAGGAAGCTCAAAATATTTAATGCGACGTGTATAAAAGGCGGCCATATTTTTCCGAGTATTGGAGATCAAATCCGATTCAGGAGAGTGTCTGATTCGGGAGTGATAATCTTTGACATTGTTTTTTTCAACAGATGTGAAGAAGATACTCTATATTCATGAACGTTACTAATTTTACCTTCATTCTCATCTTACTCATACCCTCTTTTAGAAACTCCCTGTAATCTTTCTGATAAGATTCCTCCTATATAACCACATGCACAACAGTGGCATGAAAATGCCTTGCTTTGGGCGACACGATTATAAAAAGAACATTATGCAGAAAAGAGAAGGAAACCACAGAGAATGACTGGAGCCGTTGATGGCAGAGAGAGAGGTTCCTGCAGCTATTTTTCTGTGAAAAAATAGCTGCAGGAACCTCTTAGGATCAGAAATAGAGAGTTGAAATTAAGTTCCATACGTGATACACGTTTGGGGAATTAAGTCTCTTTTGGGTCATGACTAAGTAGAAGATTTTCCACCAGTAGGTTGATATTATTTTTTGCGGTAAACTGGTTGCCAATCACCGCTATAGAACCCAATATGTTCAATCTGCTATTCAACCCATAGCTAGACGGAGAAGAGATGTATTAATTAATTCGGTATTCGACTGAAATTCGAGTTTGGTTCTCCGATTTCTCATGCAGAACCGATTTCCATCACACTGCGCATCACATATTTAAGGTACCAGTTACATAAAGAAATGGTGACAAACATGCAGATATTTTAACGTTAGAATATCTATATTTGTGCTTGGAAGAGTCCAGAAAAGTCTTTTTAATAGATTGCATTTATTAGTAAAAATGGAAACCATACACTCAACAGCATTAGCACAAATTAGCTTGATCTCGAAACAGCAAATCCGAGAGCCACATTCGAATTCCAGTTGAATTCCTTGCATTCACTTGTGCACAAATAGCTTTGGGAAAGATATTAATCCGTCTTTTCCTTCCAGTTATGGGTGAAATAACAGGATAGATTGGGTTCTATAGCCCTGGCTGGCAACAAGTCTACCACAGAAAGCAATGGCAACCTACTGCGGAATAATCTTCTTCCCAGACTGTCATGTCTCTTTTAAGACATGATCGCCCAAAGCGTATATCACGTATGGCACATAACTGACTGACCGTGACGAAGAAATAAATAGAACTGTAACTTGGTCTCCAGTAAATGTCACCCCTTTTGTATGATTTGACAAATCAAAAAGTCCAAGAAAAAACATCATCATCATCAGCAGCAACAACAACAACAACATCAATAATAATAATAATAATAATAATAATAATGATAATAATAATGATAATAATAAATATGTTGTCAATATTTATCTCAGGATCCAGCCAACTCTAAACCGATTATCACTTTTGCACAACAAAAGCGAATCCTTTATTTTTTTATTTTGTTTTTTATTATGTAGCTTTTAATCCGATTTCAAGAGTATATTTTTCATATAAGGAATCATGTCTGCCTGTACAAGCTGGCTTATATTTGCTGAATTTTATCTATATAGCAGACCGCATCCCTCCATATCTATTTGTCTGTCTATTTAATTTATTATGTCTATTTATCTATCTTAGCCTTTATTTCTATGTTTATCCATAACCAAATCAAGTAATTCATATCTATCTATCTATCTATCTATCTATCTATCTATCTATCTATCTATCTATCTATCTATCTAGTCTTTCCAAGTTATCTATCTATCTATCTATCTATCTATCTATCTATCTATGTCTCTCTCTCTCTCTCTCTCTCTATATATATATATATATATATATATATATATATATATATGAGAGAATAAAGAACAAATATAAGAAGTTTAATAATATTATTTCTATTTTATTTCTATATTCCGGCTAATTTCTTTCTTTCTCATTATTACTTTCTTTTTTCTTTAATTCCCTCCTCTCTCTCTATCTCTCTCACTCACTCTCTCAGCATATATATATATATATATATACACACATATATACACACACACACACACACACATATATATATATATATATATATATATATATATATATATATATACACCCGCACGCACGCACACACACACGCACAGATATATATATATATATATATATATATATATAGACACACGCAGTCACAGACACAGACACACACACTCGCACACACACACACACACACACACACACACACACATATATATATATATATATATATATATATATATATATATATATATAGGCAAAGATTGAGAGAAAAAGAAAGGAGAGAGAGAGAGAGATTTGCTTCTATTTTTTCTTTCTGTTTGTTTCTGTATATAGAGCTCGTCAGCTATCACTCATTGTTCATTCTTTCGACGTATATAAGATTGTTTATTTCTCCCTATATATATATATATATATATATATATATATATATGTAGGGAGGATACAGAAATAAAACGATATATATATATATATATATATATATATATATATATATATATATATAATTTATTTTAGTCTATTTATCGATCGATTTGCCCTAAGACAAGGTGCTGAAAACTACTCTGACTGATCCACTTACCAAAACAAAAGTATCAATGAGCGAGCATCAGAATGTCTTCTTTCTATGACAGTGTAGAAATGCAAATCAATATGAAGAAACTCTGTTCGTAATTAATGTTATTACAGAGACAATGTCTAGAATACGTTAAACATTTCCTGACTCTCCAAGATTCGTAACAATTAGACTGAAATCTTTTCAGCACCCACTTCTATCTATCTATCTATCTATCTATCTATCTATCTATCTATCTATCTATCAGGTTGTTTATATCTTTCTATCTATCTAGCTAGCTCTAGCTAGCCAGCTAGCTAGATAGCTAGTCTTTTCATATTATCTATCTATCTATCTATCTATCTATCTATCTATCTATCTATCTATCTATCTATCTTTTTTTTAGGCTTTATAGCACTGATTATAACATTTTAACATATGGCTTCGATGAATTTCTCATTTTTCCTTATTTATGAAACTTTCGATTCGTCAACTTTTCCTTTATCCATCTTATTCAATATTAATCTGCACATCTTAAAGTCTGTCTTTTGCGGGGTTTCTTCTGTTGTATAATCATTAGCTTATCAATTTATGTATCTGTTTGTATCTCTCAATATTAAATAACAAACAAGTTTTATAGGCCTGAACTTATGTAGAAAGAATGAAGAATAGATTGCGGGTTTTTTTAGTTCCGTGTTTGCTTCTTTATTTTCTTTCTCCTCCTTCTCTTCGTCTTTTCGTTTCATTGTTCGATTTACGTTTTGTGACTTTAAATAAATTTCTTCTTTCTTTCTGTTTTTTTTTTCTGCCCCTGTTTAATGTCTGTCTTTGTTTCCTTTCTTCTTTTGTTTTATGTACATTTCATTATTTTATGCCCTGAAATTGTTTTTCTTTATTTTTCCTCGCTTTCTTTCTTTCTGCTTTTTTTTTGTTTTCTATTCTTCTATGTTGTTTTTACCGAAATATATCTTTCTTTTTTTTCTGTGTTTCTTTCTGTCCTTCTAATATTTCTTCTTCTTTTTTTATTTTACTTGGCTGTATCTTTTTTCTACCTTCTTTCTTTCCTTCTTTCTTCCTTTCTGTATAATTTTTATTCTTCTATGATTTATTTACTTATCTATATCTTTCTTTCTTTTGAGTGTTTGTTTCTTTATTTGTAGTTCGAAATACCAATTTATTCTTTCATTGAATTTTTTCCTTTATTTAATTTTTACTCCACTTTTTTATATCATTAACTGATTTTTCTTTCTTTCTTTCTTTCTTTCTTTCTTTCTTTCTTTCTTTGTTTCTCACTTTCTTTCTTTCCTTCTTTCTCTCTTTCATTCTTTCTTTCTTTCTTTATAATTTTTATTCTTCTATGATTTATTTACCTATCTTACTCCACTGTTTTATATCATTAACTGATTTTTCTTTCTTTTTCTCTTTCTCTCTTTCTTTCTTTCTTTCTTTCTTGTTTATTTATTTATGTATTTATTAATTCTGTTATATCTTTTTGTTAGATTGGTATTCTTTATATATTTTCCTTTCTTTCTTCCTTTCTTCCTTTGTTTGTTTGTTTGTTTCTTTCTTTCTTTCTTTCGTTCTTTTTTTCGTTCTTTCTTTTTTTTAAATTTTTATTGTTCTGTTTTGTCTTTACATGAATATTTATTTATTTATCCCGTTCTTTCTATTTGTCTAACTGGTATTCCTATATTTTAATTCTATCCAAGTATATATTCGTATTTCTTTTTTTTTTTTTTGGCTTAATTTATATTTTTTATTTTGTCTTTACATATATTTTGTTTATTTGCTTCTTTAATTCTTTTTTCATTCCTTTTTTACTTCTTTCTTCATTTCTTTTTTCTTTATTCATGATTCTGCCATTTTATCTTTATCTAAATCTTTCTTTCATTCTTCATTTCAGCTTCTTACATTTTTTCTTAATTTAATTTTTTTTGTTTCAATCTTTCCGTTTTCTTCTTTCTTTCTTTCTTTCTTTCTTTCTTTCCTTCTTTCTTTCTTTTTTCTTTTTTTCTTAATTTTATTTTTTATTTTGTCTTTCTTTCTATCTGCTTTTCTTTATTTCTTTGTTAATTTGTTCCGTTCTTTCTTTAATCTGATTGAAATTAATCATGTTTCTTTCTTTCTTTCTTTCTTTCTTTATTTCTTTCTTTCTTTCTTTCGTTTTACTTAATTATTATTTTTTCTATTTTATCTTTACATATGTTTTTCTGTCTTTCTTTTTTCTTTCTTTCTTTTTTCTTTCTTTCTTTTTTCTTTCGATCTTTCTCTCTTTCTTTCTTTCTATCTTTCTTTCTTAATTTATTTATTTATTTATCCTGTTCCTTCTTTTTTAATTGGTCTTTATATTTTTTGTTTTCTACCTATATATATATATATGTGTGTATATATGTATTATTTTCAGTTTGCCATATTTTCTCTTTAGCTTAATATTTCTTTCTTCTTTGTTGTGATTTTATTTATTTATTCTTCTGTTCATTCTTTTTGACTAACTGTTGTTCCTCTATTTTGTTTTGTATCTAAATATACATTTCTTTCTTTCTTTCTTTCTTTCTTTCTTTCTTTCTTTCTTTCTTTCTTAATCTAATCGTATCTATCCAGTTTCGATTGATTACTTTATTCCTGTAAAACTATTTGTACACTTATGAATATTGGATAGAAAATTAACAACCTCTCTTCAGTGAGTTTAACCATCACTTATAATTCATAAAGTTTCAAGGCTGGAACTTTTACACAATTAACCCCTTTGCTTTTCCATTGATAAACTTTAAGATGCTATTATTTTAATCACACACTTTTTCTCATTCATTATTAGTGCTTGTAAAAAGTGTCAATACCGAAACGCATTTTGTGAAATTGAATCAAATAATGAAAATAGGAGATAATAATGATAGCATTACCCAAATTAAAGAAATTTGCAGAAATAGAAGCAGATGTTCACTTGACAGAGTTTGTAAAATCAAAGGAGTTATTTACAACAAAGCAAAAGATCAAGATACAAATGGACAGAGAAAATATGTAGGATGCACTGAAAGCAATTAAAAAAAACGATGGTACAAACATAAGACAACATTCAAACTAGAATTCCTTCAAAATTGTCCTAATGTGTGCAAATTTAAAAAAAATGGCAACTTGGAGTATATTAAAAAAAAAGGCCAGATCCAGCAACGATAGAGATGTTTGCAGATTTTGCTAGGAAGAAAAGTTCGCTATAAATATAATTTCCAGAACGAGAAAGGTCCGAAATAATGTCCGTATATACACAAATTAGTAAATACATTTTTGGCTCGTATAAAAGTATATACAATATTATTTCTCTAGACATAACTTCTTCGTTATTTTACAGTTTCTGTTATGTATTCTAAAATTCCTGTTATGTCTTCAAAAAAGCTTTGGATAATCAGTTAATATATAACGACTGAAGAAACGAAAGGCTGAAACAAAGGTATCGTAATCGTCTGATCATCCGAATTAGAATATATATATATATATATATCCAAGTATGGGAGGAATAATATTCCTTGTCCAA
Organism: Ascarosepion bandense; assembly: GCA_037127315.1. Lineage (NCBI taxonomy): Eukaryota > Metazoa > Mollusca > Cephalopoda > Sepiida > Sepiidae > Ascarosepion > Ascarosepion bandense. The sequence continues at coordinate 553,926 of JBBBDQ010001156.1, forward strand.
AGAAATAAAGTAGATATAATAGTTAATTAATAATGCTGATCTCAATTTAATCAAATTTAAATACCAATGCCCACCAAGATTAATTTAAATCTGCCCACATATTCTCCAAATTAGAAGTTGCTTTACTATGATTGGTCCACATTGTACACACAATAGTGTCTCCCTGATTAAAGGAATCTTACTTTTTTTAACCTTTTAAAACCATTCAATTTAAAATAACCACATCACATGATAAGACACAAGAAGTGTCGAAACAAAATAGCTACATTTGTAGTGATATTGTAACATATCCATGTTATAATTTCTGAATATATATATATATGTATATTCTAGACATACACGGTTAATTATAAGAGATAATGAATGCCTATTATGTTTAATTATGAGCCGTTTTAAACATCGTATTTTGGTTTTAATTTCAGGTGAAAATAAAAACAAAATTCACCAACATTTGGATAATTTTTTATTTAGTTGGTTATAAGCTTTCGGCTCACACGAGCCATCTTCAGAGAGGTTACAAGGACGTTAACATAAAAACATCCACTATCCAAATGTTGGAGAATTTTTGTCTTTATTTTCACCTTAAATTAAAGCCAAAATACGATGTTTAGAACGGCTCATGATTAAACATAATAGACATTCTTTTTCTCTTATATTTAACAGTATATGTTTAGAAAATTATCTGCTGCCTCGATACATTATATATATATATATATATATATATATATATATATATAGAGAGAGAGAGAGAGAGAGAGAGATAGATAGATAGATAGATAGATAGATAATTATTTAATTAGTTTTTTGGTCATAATTAAATTAGACCTGTACACAGTTCTATTGAAAGTGTTGAATACAATCATATTGTAGAACTTATATAATATCTTTCATTTGTAAATAACTTATTACGCAACCCAAGTTTCTGCCACCTGGTGTCTTCAGGAGAAACCTGGGTTGCGTAATGACTTGTTTACAAATATATATATATATATATATATATATATATTTACGCACCGCTAATTCGATAATGAATTGGAGCACTCTAGCTATTGGGCGTGTTTATATTCTTCTACTGGACGCTTGTGGCCTTCAGGTAGAATCGCCGACTGACGCCAATTCGGTCGGGTTTCAGTCCTGGGTTAGGAAGCGACCGGAGTCTAAGCTGTACTGATATATATATATATATATATATATATATATATATATATATATATAGTGAAAAAGGAATTTCTTTTTTTTTATTGTGTGATGTGTCACATGCATTTCTTGGATGTTCTCTGCATGTAGATGCCGTTTTCCTAGAGGACATTGGTGATCATGGTTATCTACATATCTCTCCTTTGTAGCTATTAGTACAATTTATGTCATTTTGTTATCTTTCCTAAACATTCTGTGTGTTCGCGCTTGTGTGTGTGTGTGTGAGAGAGAGAGAGAGAGGGAGAGAGAGACAGAGAGAGCGACAGAGAGAGAGAGAGAAAGGTTAACAGAATTGTAAAGTTCTCTTTGGTTTTCTAAGTAGATATTATATTTGGTATAAGAGCGGAAGCATTAGACGCCCAGTTAGAATCGAACTCTCTGTTCAGTTGTAAATTATCTGATATATTGATTTGTTAAATATGATATATAATATTGTTAATATATTAATTTTATAGTAATTATCTTATGTTAACTATATTACATTTTGTCAATTGTACTGCGGGATGTAGTTTATCGTCATATCCAGAACCAGAACTTAAAATAACCCGTCAGTTAAGTGCCATAGGTAATACACGCTTTGGGCGAAGATGTCTCTTTCGAGACATGACTGACTGGGCAGAAGATTATCTCGCAGTAGGTTGCTATTACTTTCTGCGGTAGACTGGTTGACAAACAAGGCCATAGAACTCAATCTATGCTGTTTTTGACTCATAGCTAGAGTGAGAGGAGATGTATTATATTATTTAGTATTAATTAGTGGGGGTTCAGTTTATTACTTCATAACAATATAAAACTGTTCCCCCACTTTATGCGTAGAAGCCTCAATCATGTTTTTAACTATAATATTCAGTCAGTCAGTTAAGTGCCATACGTGATATACGCTTTGGGGGTTCATCTATCGAAAGAGACATGACTAACTGGCCAGATTATCCCGTACTGGGTTGCCATTTCTTTCTGTGGTAGACTGGTTGCCAAACAAGGCAATCTGACCTGTTATTTGACTCATAGCTAAAGAGGGAAGAGATGTATTATATTCTCACGTAGTAATAAGTGGGGGGGTCAGTTTATTACTTCATAACAATAGAAAACAGATCCCCCACTTTATGACCAGTGAAAGCCTTAATTATGTTTACAACTATTATATTCAGTCAGTCAGTTAAGTGCCATACGTGATACACGCTTGGACGAGCATGTCTCGAAAGAAACATAACTGATTGTGCAGAAGATTATCCCGCAGTAGGTTGCCATTGCTTTCTGCGGTAGACTGGTTGCCGACCAAGGCTAGAGAACCCAATCTGTGCTGCTATTTAACCCATAACTGGAAGGAAGAGACGGATTAATACCTTTCCCAAGGGTATTTGTGCGTAAGTGAATGCGAGGAATTCAACTGAAATTCGAACTCGGTTCCTCGGTTTTTCGTTCCGAGTCGATATCCACAGCACCACAACGCTTCCAAAACAAAACCGTACCTTTTTATAGTTTGGGAAAAACCTTTCGCTCTTTCATTAGCATAGCGGATGCTAACCACCAGGAAAGTTTCTCGTTTTGGTCTTTCTGTGGCTAAAGTTGATGAATTGCGTCAGTTTTTCTCCCAAGAATCTATATTTCATATTTATTACTCTACCATTTGTCTATGCTTAGAGTATTGCTGTCACATATGATTTTCACTGTTATTAGTCCTGACCTGACATCTCTCCTTCACTCACTGTTTCACTGACTCAATGTATCTATCCTCTTGCAGAGGCTGTTATGCCGTCTGAAGTGACTAATCTATGACATATTACTACATTTGTTCTGATGGATTTTTGTCTTTGGCACTTAGACTCTATGAATTTAAGCCCAGTAATGTGCGTTGTGGTACAGTGGATATCGGCTCGGAACGAGAAACAGGGGAGCCGAGTTCGAATTCCAGTTGAATCCATTTATTCACTTACGCACAAATACCCTTGGGAAAGGTATTAATCCGTCTCTTCCTTCCAGTTATGTGTTAAATAACAGGACAGATTGGGTTCTATAGCCTTGGTCGGCAACCAGTCTACCGCAGAAAGCAATGGCAACCTACTGCGGGATAACCTTCTGCCCAGTCAGTCATGTCTCTTTCGAGACATGATCGCCCAAGCGTGTATCACGTATGGCACTTAACTGACTGACTAGATTGGTGACAGTATTTCATTCTTTTACATTTGAAATGGCTAGATGTAATCGTAAGTTCAATGCTAACAGTTTCTTTTATCGAACTTCTCGCTTGTGGAACTCTCGTCCGCCTTCTTGCTTCAAGATATCATCATTTTATATCTGAAATAGCTAGATGTAACCGTAAGTTCTATGCTAACAGTTTCTTTTATCGAACTTCTCGCTTGTGGAACTCTCTTCCGCCTTCTTGCTTCAAGGTATAATCATCTTATTGCTGAAATGGCTAGATGTAACCGTAAGTTCTATGTTATCAGTTTCCTTTCTCGCTTGTTGAACTGTTTTCCGCTTCCATGCCTTCGGACCAATTTTAATCTTTAAAAATTTAAAGGCAATGTCAATCGTTATCTTCTGTCTTTTTAGTGTCTGTTCTTTTATTGTTCTCGTTGCTTATTAAAGTTTTTTTCCGTTTTTCTTATATTCTTTCACAATCATAAACATTGTGAAAGAATATAAGAAAAACGGAATACGTCTTAGTGGTTTTGTTGACTTGCTTGCGGTGAAATGATTTAAAAAATCATCTGTAGAGTCTAGGAACAGAACTTCACCACGGTATGAGGCTTCATTCGCGTTTAGTCTTTGTTTTTATAGTTTTGAATTTACAGTCAGTGTTCTCATAGACACCCAAAGCTCGAGATACGAGTCCGATCTTCTCGTAAGCCTTATCTAGACGGAGTCAAAAAGACCCATCTTGTGCGAATGGGAACATAATAAACGTGACTTGAATTAGAATACCGCACACTCGTACAACTTTCCGTGGTGATTACCCTATTCAGTAAGCGTTAATCTTCAATGAAATATCAATAAATTTGAAAATAACCGGCGCTGACAAACCATAAATAAAAAAAATTAATAATTAAAAAGAAAGAATCAGAAAGATGGAAAGATATTTGTGAATAAACAGATCCTTAACCAAATGCTGAACAAAGATTTTAAAAAACAAATGCGCCCCAAAAAGATGGCCATAAATATTTCGACACATATAAACCATCATCAGTCCCTTCACTGGTGCTATCATCGGAGGAACATAAGAGCAGCAAAAACAGACAACTTCTTTCAAGATGATCTGTTGGCGGTGGCTGTCAGTTCGTTCGTCTACTCTTTGATGCCTGACCAGCTTTTGAGTTGCCATCCCCGCTTGCTTCCCTGTTCAACAGTGCCTTGCATGATGGTCTTCTAGAGGCTGTTACGCCGTGTGACATAATAGTGGCGAGTAGCGATCCCTGTCAACCAACAATACTTTTGATTTTGCTCTGAATATATTTATTGGTTTTATGCTCCCAGTAAGAGATGTGGGGGAAACTTTCTCAAGCATTTCTTCTTAAACTGTTGGTTGATTTTCCTGGCTAAACCAGCAAAGGGGGATGGATACAAACAACGATTTATAAAGCTTGAAGTTAGAATTGTTAGTAAGAGCAGTTTTGTTTTGGAAGCGTTCTCTATAGAATGTGTGATAATTTTTTTTTCTAGGTCAACTGCTATTTTAAGTTCTGGTCCTGGATATGACGATAAACTACATTCCGCAGGACATTTTCCAAAAAGCAATATAGTTAACATAATATAATTAATATAAAATGAATATATTAACAATATTTTAGTTTGGCCAAAGCTGCTTTAATTGTGATGATTTTTGCGCTCAGGTTCCATCTTGTGACAGGATTTTTCACAATAATTTGAAGCTAGACAATTATTTTATAAGTTCACCGTCCGTCTTGACGCTGACACTGGTTTTGCTTGTACTACTCAGGGTTACTATACATTTCTTTATGTTAAGTTGAATTGTATAATATTTTTTTTTATCGTATCACCCCGAGCAAGGCGGTAACGCCACTGATGTGCAGGGGGCTACGTAATAGTGAAAAGATCGGAAAAGAGAAAGCCTGAAACCATATCCTAAACAGGGAATAAGGGATGAGCCTCTTAACCTGTTCAATAGACATGGGTGGAGTGTGAACCGGGCGACAGATAGATCTATCTACTCCAATTGAAAAACAAAACAAGAAAACAAAGTGAGAAGATTGGAAAAGAGAAAGCCGGAAACCACATCCTAAACAGGGAACAAGAGAGGAGCCTCTTAACCTGTTCAATAGACATGGGTGGAGTGTGAACCGGGCGATAAATAGATCTATCTACTCCAATTAAATGGAAAGAAAAAACAAATAAAGCGAAGCATTTTGATTGGCGTTTTCATTTTTCCATGTTGCAAAATTCAAAGATAACAAGAACTTCTTCCATAATACAGCTAAAAAACGATGACAGTTGATCGAGTGCATGCTAAGAAATATGCTTATAAGGATAGCGTACATTTCCGAGAAAACTGACATCCAAACTAGATTATAGACATGAGAAACCGTATCTTTGTTGAAATTCTCTATCCTTCGGCAGCATCAAAAACCGAATGACCTCTCCGTCAAGTCCATAATTAGGCCAAAGGCAGCCAAGAAAGCCTGTTGTATGTCATTCAACTTCCGCCTGATCACCGGCTCTGTAATTACTACATCATTCATTGAAGAGGATAGCGGGCCCGACCTAGAAAATGAGCGTCTTTGTGTGCACGCAGCTCAAGGAAAATTTAGGGATTGATACATAATGGAAAGAGGAAAAGAAAATTATTTTGCAAGAGAAAGAGAAAGAAGGAGTGAATCCTTTAAAAACATGAAAAAGAAAGAAACAAAAACTGAAAAAAAAAATCGGGCATGTCGAAAAACAGAAAGGAAATATTGAAAGGATAATAGTAATTTTCCGTAAAGTAAATCAATCACTCTATCTATCTGTCTGTCTGTTTGTCTGTCTGTCTATCTATCTGTCTGTCTGTCTGTCTATCTATCTATCTATCTATCTATCTATGTCATTTCTTAAGAAGTAATAGATCTTTATTGATCAGACAGATTTTATTAGACGTTATTCGGATACTCATATTCGACTAGAGGCTTTTTTTATTTACGGGTTATTTTTTTTCAATAAATGTGCTAAAAATTCAGTCTGATAGACGAAAATAAATAAATATAGTGTTTAATAAATAAACAGAGTCTCTGCTCAATTATGTAATATTTAAGTAATATTTTCTTTCTTTCTTTCTTTCTATCTATCTATCTATCTATCTATCTATCTATCTATCTATCTATCTATCTATCTCAGTTTATTCTTTATCTATCTATCTATCTATCTATCTATCTATCTATCTATCTATCTATCTCAGTTTATTCTTATCTATCTATCTATCTATCTATCTATCTATCTATCTATCTCAGTTTATTCTTATCTATCTATCTATCTATCTATCTATCTATCTATCTATCTATCTATCTATCTATCTATCTTACTCTACTTATATCACAACTTATTCTTAACTGAATAGAGAATAGATTGTTAATAACGGTCACTACCAAACTAGTTTAGTTGATTTTTCGGTATCTATCTAATTCTTTCATTAAATCTATTTTTTAATTGATGTCGTGTTCATTCAGGACAGAGAGAATATGACTTTTCACTCTACCCTCTTTTTATTTTCTTTGAATTTCTATAATTTGTTGCCAAAGTTAATTCTGTTGCATCCAATGCTAGAGATCCCAGTTTACCCTGATATTTCACTGTTGCCATTCCAATAAGACCAAAGCAGATGCGAACGCAACATTATAAGTCGCCAAGACGATACTCTCCGCCGATAGCCGTTACACTACTCAAAAACATCTATTAGTAAACAGATTTTCTCTCTGATATTTTATCACTTCGTTATAAGTATTAACATTTCTAAACTTATAAAATAGATTTAGCTATATTTTTGAGATGAGGTAGAATTTACACTATTTACATTATTCAGACTATTGCCCTCAACTTAGTTGCCATTTGTATCACGTTTCGGCCGTTGTACGCTCTGGCCTTCTTCAGATGATAGGAATTTTGAACCTAACCCTTTATTTCGCTCATTGGGTATATCATTTTCATTCCTTCTGCGAAGCGTCTTTTGGAAGTCACGTGTTATGAAGAACAAGTAATTCAGAGAGTCGGGTTAGAGGAAGACAACTCATGACTAGCAAAAAAGATTTCACACCCGGATTGAGAATGATATACCCCAGTGATCGTAATAAAGGGTTCAGTTCAAAATTCCTAGCACCGTAACGTCGTACAAGTGGCAAACAAGTTGTGTTCAATAGTCCGAATAATGTAAATAGTGTTATAGGATAGATGTCGATCGGTTAAAACAACTAGCAATGAAAAGACAATCGACCTGTTATCAGTCCTACCAATATTCAAGAGAGCACTAGGATGATGCTAAAGAATACAGATTCAATAACTATCCACAGGTCTATTAAGCTAATAAATAAATATTCATGTTGAGCGAACGAAGTGGTTATAATATTCTATTTTCGTAATTTTGTCCTCTGATTAGTTGTTAACGGGAGTAAGAAACAGCTTTTAAATTTTATCCACCCCCCGAAACGAAATTGCATTCTTTTAATCATAATAGAAAACAATATGTGCCGTCCACCTTTTAAAACGTAGGTGATCATGGCTTTCCACATTTCCCTATCCCTGGTGGCTTCTAATAAGTTTTCTGTTACTCCACACAACATATTCTCGCTGTACAAGTTGAAGAGATCCGGTGAAAAGACACATCCTTGTTTTACGCCCCTTTCTATCGTTGTGAATCTGCTGAAATCGTTACCTGTTCGGATGCAGTCAGTACTGACTTAACCTTATCAGTTGGTAGATGTGCTGCTAGGATTGTTGGTTCTCTGTGTCAAGTCACACAATTTTTCTTGCCAGGTTCCACCTTGTACATTCGTTGTGTATTGACTGTTGCTACCACGTCTGATGTAACGCTGCTGCTTTATATTGAGAGATTATCGACAGAATCCCCAAAACGAGTCTCTAGTACTGTAATGTTCAGACCTGGCATTACAACGTCAGTCATTTTCATTCTGCCGTTTCGTAGCTTCCTTGTATCTTTTCTATAAATATATCAATAGAAAATGTTCTCATAAGTCTTTCACCTTGGTAAATCGACCGTATGAATTTAAGCGTGGTATTAGTTTAGCGTCGGATGTGCGTTGTGGTGCAGTGGATATCGACTCGGAACGACAAATCCAGGAGCCAAGTTCGAATTCCAGTTGAATTCCTTGCATTCACTTACGCACAAATACCCTTGGGAAAGGTATTAATCCGTCTCTTCCCTCCAGTTATGGGTTAAAGTAATAGGTCAGATTGGTTTCTATAATAGCCTTGGTCGGCAACCAGTCTACCACAGAAAGCAATGGCAACCTGCTGCGGTATAATCTTCTACCCAGTCAGTCTCTTTCGAGACATGAACGCCTAAAGCGAGTATCACGTATGGCACTTAACTGACTAACTAGTTGAGCAACGAAGTCTAATCATTTTAATGATGATTTAATTAAATCCAACCGTAAGTTATATTTCAATAGCTTCTTTTCTTGTATGTGAAACTTTCTTCCGCTTACTTGATTCGCTACGAATTACGATCTTCAATACATCCGGCAGCAAGATCTCTAACTGGGAGATTGGAGGCGTGGAAGAGCATGAAACTACATCCTAATTGCTTATGTTCCCAGTTCTGGAAACATTGTGATTCCCACCCCTAATATAAACAGAACACTATCAAAGCATAAAAATGCATTCATATCATAAAACTGCAAGCCATGCATATTTATAATAAGATTATCAGCAATACGTTTTATCTGTAGTTGAAGACATGCAGTTTCATTCAAAATCTTTATATTTCGGAATTAAATGGAGGTTGATAAGACATTTGACAAAATCAGCCAAACAACCAACATGAAAGAACTTTTACATTATATTAATTCATATAATATATTAGAATTTGTTTCAGCAATCAAACTGTATTTCAAAATATAACTTCGACAAAGCTACAACTTAAAACACTCATAGTATCGCCGTTAATAACTTAGTTAAATGTCATACGTAATACACGCTTGGACGATCATGTCTCGAAAGTGACATGACTTACTGGGCAGAAGATTATCCCGCAGTAGATTGCCATTGCTTAGGTTGACATTGTTTTCTGCGCTAGACTGGTTGCCAGCCAAGGCTGTAGAACCAAATCTGTCCTATTATTTAACTCAAAACTGGAGGGAAGAGTTATAGTAAGAAGTTATAGGAATGGTTTATTTTTTAAGAAACGGTCAACAAGTTGTTGCCGTACTCAGAGTTAATGTTATAGAGTGTTGGCTTTTTCGTTTTTATTGTTCGTGCTTTCATATTTTTAATCATTTTTTAACATGTGTATGGGGCTATGATATTGTATTTACAGCTAATATGTGTCGAATGGAGTTCAGTAGATTTTTCTGTATGTTTAAATGATTCTCAACTGATATATGGTTAGATAGGTGTAAAGCAAATCGTCTAGATAGGCATGTAGCAATGTGATTAATGTAATTATTTATAAGTTTTGTTCTTTAAAGAGCATTTGAATTCCTAAATAATGTTGGTTCTTTGTAATTTTGATTTTGCGTGTGTGTTGTTATTTTCTATGATAGGGTTAGCTCTTTTAAATTTTTTTAATAGATGATTTATTTTTATTGTTCAGGTCGATTTGATTGTGTATTTATTATATTTCAATGGCAAAATATGGTCCCGTTTATAGTTGATATGTATTTGTAAAGTATTTGGTTTGTACATCTAGAAGATATTAATGCTATTGTTTTTATCGGTATATTCAGTATTGCTGTTAGTTACTTTAGAAAGAAATAGTCTAATCTTATATTCAATGAGATAGGGAAACCATTATTAACTAGCATTTGTTTAACATTACTGAATTCTTTAAGGAAACGAAGCCGAGAGGATGACTTCTCGTGCGCTCTTTTTAGGAAAGGTTTTATAACTAATATTTACATCTAAGTGAGCATTCACCCATAAAATTAAGCTAGTAAGTGTTTCTGTGAGTAGGTTTTTTTTTGTATAATGAATTGGTGGATGTATTATTACTGAATATTACGAGAACGTATAAGAATGGGTGTTTATTTGAATAAGTTAGAACAAACACTATTTTCATCTTTGATAATGACTGATTTAAGCCGATAGCTCAGAAAGGATTAAATAAAAACATGTATCAATATTGTGATTCTCTTTCCTCTTTCAACGATAATACTTTTAAGCTTATCAGACGATATGAAAAAAAATTACATAAAATAAATCGACAAAACTCGTCTATATTATTTAATGAAACATGCATCACTGAAAAAATGCTGCCTAAATACCAGCACACACACACACACACACAATATATATATATATATATATATATATATATATATATATATATTAATTCAGATACTTCAATCCAAGGGAAAAAAGCAGGAAGGTAAATTCCAAAAAAACCGATCCTAATTAATATTAAAAATTTATTTTAATATTAAAAAATGATACAGGAAGAGAGCTCCATGTAATAAAATATTACAGAGCAAATATATATTAAAAAAGGATTAATTCAAAGATGTTGAATGGCCATTTCGATATGAAGATCCCCACGGGGGACGACACATCACCTCAGCAACAGAAAAAATAGGTTTCTGAAAGTTTTTTTCTGTTGCTGAGGTGATGTGTCGTCCCCCGTGGGGATCTTCATATCGAAATGGCCATTCAACATCTTTGAATTAATCCTTTTTTAATATATATATATATATATATATATATATATATATATATATATATTATCCAACGTCTCTAGCACGACTGGGAGTTTCATGTGTTATGCAATCATCAGGTGCATATCTCAAACGGTTTTAAGTATGTACTCAATCATTGCATAATGCATAAGCTTGAAATATGCACTTGATAAATGCATAATGCATGAAACTATTATTAAAATATATATACATATACAAATGAAAAAGAACGAAGAAAATAATTGCAAATAATTGTTCAAAAATAAAGGGAAATGGTGTCCTTAAATGAATCTTTTTAAATAAAACGTTTATTATCACCTAAGACAGCACTTTCAAGAAATTGTAAAATTTTGTCGTAGTTTGTTGTTTGCACATGCTCTAATGTAATAATTAATAATACACACACACACACACACACACACACACACACATCCACATATATATATATATATATATATATATATATATATATATATATATAAACAGCGTTCAATGGAGTATAAACAGCGTTATTAATTATATATTAACAAATATATAATTTTTTGACCCTCTGTTGTGTGTAGCTCGAATTTTGATGAATATTTATCAAAGTTCGAGCAACACACAAAACAGGGGGGTCACAAAATGCAACAAAAAATATGTGGGGTGTGCAACATAATAATAGAAGGAAAACACTCCAAGTTCGAAAACACATCTACGTTTGAAATAAAAACAAACCTGAGCCGCAACTTTAAAAATGTAATTTACGCTCTAAAATGCGATGATTGCGCAAAAATATACGTGGGGGCGACACAAGGCCTGAATAAAAGAGTAGCTCTGCACAGAAATTATATCAAATTAGCTAACAACAGGAAATTGTATGTCTCCCAACTCTCATATGAATGCAGTAGAATTAAATTCAGAGTAATGCATATCTACCAAACTGCAGATTGTGACATACTCATGATGCAGGAAAAATATTTATAAAAAGAATACAAGCTTTCTCTCAACAAAACAACATGAAAAAGTAAGGCACACACCCCGACACACGAAATCCGAATGCAGAAACACACACACACACACACATTCAATTCAAATAGTATCCACAAAGATATAAAAAGAACTAGATGACTGGAGTAAATTTTGTTAAAAACAATTGGAGAAAAATTCTTTACAGACAAGGAAGGTGCCAGAAGAAAATTAACGTACGAGGGTGAAAAATCCCCAACCCACACACACTGTCTGATCTGGTTGGTCACCACTTGACTTATCTATTTATACATGATACCTTGGCCATGAGAAAAGCAAACGAATCTCGATATGTGAAGTCAAAAGTTTATTCGCCTGAAGAGTCAACTTTAGATTCGAAACACGTCACAAATACCATTATGGGCACTTAATATATTATACAAAAAGCAAGTAATAATAATAAAAATGATAACAACAATAACTCTACACTTTAAACATTTAGTTCACGGCTTCTCGCAATTTTTGTTTTATATATATATATATATATATATATATATATATTGTATCGAGGCAGCAAATAATTTTCTAAACATATACTGTTAAATATAGGAGACAATGAATGTCTATTATGTTTAATCATGAGCCGTTCTAAACGTCGTATTTTGGCTTTAATTTGAGTTGAAAATAAAGACAAAAGTTCTCCATGATGGTAAATGTTACTGTATTACCGTCTTAATAACCTCTCTGAAGATGGCTCATGTGAGCCGAAAGCTTAGAACCAAATTAATAAAAAATTATCCAAATGTTGGAGAATGTTTGTCTTTATTTTCAACTGAAATTAAAACCAAAACACGATGTTTAGAACGGCTCATGATTAAACATAATAGACATTCATTGTCTCTTATATTTAACAGTATAGGTTTAGAAATATATATATATATATATATATATATATATATATATATATATATATATATACACTCACATGCATGCGCACACGCACGCACATCTATGCTTACAGCTATAAAACAAGGAAACAGTGATTTTCGTACATTTTTTTTCATGATTTCTGCGTTGGGTTATTCAAACTTTTGAACAATTTTATATTTTACAAATTATTTTCAAAGCTCTTCTGACGAGCTTTCTTCAAATACACATGCGCGGATTTATGTTTCACCGAAGCTAACACACCGATGTGCGCCTATGTATATACGGAGGCAACACTAGAAGTTAGTATAGATATCTTCTGAGTTTTATATTTCATTTGCGAATTACTGGAAGTCAAAATTAGCAACAATAAATAAATAAATAAATAAAAGATAGCAGAAGCAAAAAACAAAAACAAAAAAACAACGTAAATATTTTCGAGTGAAACACTTGCTGGTGCCAACGGGGAATTCCATTTGCTTTTCCCCTGTCAACAGTCCTACTTCTTATTTACTGCTAAAATAGTTGACAAGTTCATTAATAATCATCTTTCTTTGCCTAAAAGTGAAAAGGCAATTTCATCAAGCGATGTGTCTCCATTACTCTTTACTAATTTGCCAGGCATAGTGAAAGATTGACTTCTTACAACCCACCTTATTCTCAGCCGCATTGCTCTCTCTTGCCACACACACACACACACACACACACACACACACACACACACACACACACACACACACACACACACACACACACATATATATATATATATATATATATATAGATAGATAGATAGATAGATAGATAGATAGATAATGAACAGGAGGCGATAGATAGATAGATAGATAGATAGATAGATAGATAGATAGATAGATAATGAACAGGAGGCGATAGATAGATAGATAGATAGATAGATAGATAGATAGATAGATAGATAGATAGATAGATAGATAGATAATGAACGGACAGATAGAGATAGATAGATAGATAGATAGATAGATAGATAGATAGATAATGAACAGGAGGCGACAAATAGATAGATCGATAGATAGATAGATAGATAGATAGATAGATAAGAACGAGGTAGATAGAAATAGATAGATAGATAGATAGATAGATAGATAGATAGATAGATAGATAGATAGATAGATAGAATAATGAACAGGATAGAGATAGATAGATAGATAGATAGATAGATAGATAGATAGATAGATAGATAGATAATGAACAGGAGGCGACAAATAGATAGATAGATAGATAGATAGATAGATAGATAGATAGATAGATAGATAGATAGATAATGAACAGGAGGACGACAAATAGATAGATAGATAGATAGATAGATAGATAGATAGATAGATAAGAATAGATAGATAGATAGATAATGAACAGGAGATAGATAGATAGATAGATAGATAGATAGATAGATAGATAGATAGATAGATAGATAATGAACAGGAGGCGACAAACAGATAGATAGATAGATAGATAGATAGATAGATAGATAGATAGATAGATAGATAGAATAGATAGATATGAACATAGATAGATAGATAGATAGATAGATAGATAGATAATGAACAGGAGGCGACAAATAGATAGATAGATAGATAGATAGATAGATAGATAGATAGATAGATAGATAGATAATGAACAGGAGGTGATAGATAGATAGATATATAGATAGCTATATATATATATAGATAGATAGATAGATAGATAGATAGATAATGAACAGGAGGCGATAGATAGATAGATAGATAGATAGATAGATAGATAGATAGATAGATAGATAGATTCATTTAGCGCATGTGCGTTGTTTGTTGTTGATTTTGTCGACTGCTCAGAATAGTAATTCTATAGTACGGTCAGTTGGGCACCGTCTGTGAGAAAAAAACATCATACAGCAATTAAATTCATCAGATATTCTGAAACAGCATGCGGTACTGCTTGGCATTCTCACCGGAACCTTCAGCATAGACATTTCAGTGTTTTGGTGTCAATCTGAAAAGAGTGAAGAGGATGAATCTAATAGTGATTTCGATGATGTTTGGAGTGAACGCTAATGTTAGCGACGTTATGGCTTCATTCATCTTTCTACAGAGTTTCAGACTCGACACAAAGGCCTATATCAAGCGCCTTGAGTGGTTAGGGCTTACCGTAGGAAAGTCCGCCATGTCAAACAAGCTAGAGATCCTAATTTTGGCTGTGAGACAATTTCTGCAACCACGTCACCACTTACATCTGCCCAACTAACTCCCCAGACTGCAACCCCATATATATTATGTATAGGGTTCGGTTGAGCGAGAAGCCAAAACATTTCTTGTAGCAGCTAAGATGAATTGAAGGCAAGCAACATTCACCAATTTAAACAAGCGGATCATCAAGGAGAGAGGCGTGATATTCCAAAATCGCCTGGACTTTGTCGTTGAAGCCAATGGCGATGTTATTGAATAAATTATTCTTTAGTATTTCAAGATATATATTGGGAATTTTGCTAAATAATTTTGCGTAGTTTCGACCACAATTCATTCAACACATCCTGTAGGAGTAATACAAATAAAATGTGTCACTTAGGTGATTAATTTTATATTAAACAACTGAAATACAGAGTTTAATAGAAGACGCTTTCTTGCAATCGTTCAACCACACATCAAGAGGTTTCAGCTACTGACTGCCATTTTTTCTCAACTTTTTTTTTCTTTTTTAATCATATCACCCCAAGCAAAGCGGTAACGCCACTGATGCGCAGGGGGCTACGTAAGGGTAAAAAAATATGGAAAAGAGAAAGCCAGAAACCACATCCTAAACAGGAAACAAGGGATGAGCCTCTTCACCTGTTCAATAGATGTGGGTGGAGTGTGAACCGGGCGATAGTTTAGTCTATCTACTCCAATTGAAAAAAAAGAAAAAAAAAGGAAAAGAGTGAAAAGATCGGAAAAGAGAAAACTGGAAACCGCATCCTAAACGGGAAACAAAATGAAAAAAAAATGTTGTTGAATTGCTAAGTTTTAACTTAGTAAAAGTACAGGCAATGAAATGTCTAAGAAAACAAAATCAATCCTTCAATTAAGCATGAAAAGTTTTAAAATCAAGCAAAAATTAGGCAAAACGAACAAAAAATAAAAAAATAATGGCTCACCCAGAACAGAATTCAACAATATTCAAGACATTTTAACTCCAAGCCGAAGACAAAATCAATCCTTCAATTATTGTCATATATAGTCTGATATAATTAATGCGAGCAGAAATTGTCTTAACATTGGTGTTAGGTTGACTTTTATCTATTTGAGTGTGAGTGTGTGAGTTTGATTTTATTTAAGCGTTTGCGTTCGTCCGTGCATGTAGAGACGTGCAATGATTCAAATATTGTAGTTATTTCTCTTTTACACAACACACACATCTATCTATCTATCTATCTATCTATCTATCTATCTATCTATCTTAGAGAAAAAGTTTTACAATTCTAAGTCATAACTACATACATAAATCTGTATTTCATTGACCAAAATGCAAAATTAGTGACTTAAAAAGTGCACCAAGCCACTCTAAAGTGTTTTTATATATATATATATATATATATATATATATATATATGTACTCCAACATATATACGTACAAATATATATATATATATATATATATATATATATATATGTATATATACATGCGTTTGTGTGGTAATTATTTTATTTTCATAATTACAACACACTGTAAATTAATAGCTATAACGTTTTACTGCCTGATGAGGGGTAGTTTATAGTGATTGAGTACAATATATCTGTAATAATAATAAAAATAATAATAATATATTCATAGACTACTTTTGTATTAAGCACTTTTTAAAATAAATATCTAACCGTGGAATGTACTACGATTAGTAACCATTACTTATATATATATATATATATATATATATATATATATATATATATATATATAAGTCATGGTTACTAATGGACATACATTCCACAGTTCCACAGTTAGATATTTAACAAGTGCTTAATACAAAAGTATTCCATATATATATATATAGATAGATAGATAGATAGATAGATAGATAGATAGATAGATTGAAATACTTTAATCCAAATGAAAAAGTGGGAAGGTAAATCCCAAAAATCTGATCTTAATTAATATTAAATTATAATATTAAAAAATGATACAGGAGGAGAGCTCAATGTAATTAAAATTACAGCGCTAATATAATATATGGGTTTTTCGAACCCAGGTCAAAAATGCCAGACAGCCCTTTCACGGAGAATCTGGAAAATGAAGAAAGAAGGGCTGGACCCTGTAATTAGCTGGAAACTAGTAGGTTCAGCCCGTATTCCGAGAAATTTCCATGATAGGTGCTCTCTGTGTCTGCTAGAAAAAATCTAATATTAAAGTACCCTTCAGCACCTACTCCTGAATTTTAGTAAATGCTGTCATAAAGCGAGTTTTGTGAAAACTTATATTTTAAATTCTAATTTTTAGTTTTTACTATGTTAAATATAAATTCAATGGTTTTTGATAAATTAATTCAACTTTAAATAGTATTTTAACCGTTCTGCCTTCCTCTCCCAGTCTCCTTTGATTGTCTACCTTTTAAAAAAATATGGATTTTTTACTAATTTAACCTCCGATTTCCTCTGCTAGTATATATATCTTTTTTACATCATAATTTTTATAAATCTTTGTAAAAAAATTTTTTTTAAGTTAATTTAAAAAGAAAAATTAATTTATAATTTTCTTTATCTTTATTCTTAGTTTATTTAGTTTATCTTTAATTAGATTAAATTTATTAATTTTTTAATCTTATTTCTAATTTTTTCCCCTAAATATGCTTTTTCTAATAAGTCTCTTTTCTTTAATACTTTAACCCATTTATAAAGTTAGTTTGGTTTACACGTATCGAGCGTTTCTAATATAGAAATCTTTTTCCTTTCTTTTCTTTACTTTCCTTTTCTTTTCTTTACTTTTCTTTTCTTTTCTTTTTTATCCTTTCCTTTAGTTTTCTTACCTCCCACTTCCCTTTCTGTTTTGTTTAACCCAATTCTCAATTTAACACCCCTTCCTATTCCTTAAACCAATTTCCTAGACAAATCTAAATTTTCCATTTCTTCAATTACATGTTTATCTAAAAGTTAAAATCTAAAAATAGATATGATTTGCTTCCAAATGTTTTTAGTGACGTTAATTTCTCAAATCTTAACCGTCATTTTTTTATTCATTTTTTATTTCTCTTTTTTATTTTTATTTTTTTTATTCTCTTTTTAATTCTTATTTTTTTCCATTTTGAAATATGTACCGTTGCTGAGGAGATGTGAAATCTCTCTTAAGGATTTCATGTTGAAATGTTCATTCAACAATTTTGAATATTGAAAATTTATATATATATATATATATATATATATATATATATATATATATATATATATATAGTTTAGAATAAATTGGAGATACTTCACAATTTCATCGGTAATACGTATTTCGCAGCAAAAAAAAAACCCTGCTGCTCGTCAGACCCGAAATATACAACAGTTAATGGATGGACTCGAGAATGGCTTTGCGTGAAACATGACTCAAGAAGAATTTTTTAAACGCCAACAAGGCGGCGGTAGGATCATGATATGGGCGGGGATTATTGGTAATGAGCTCTTGGGTCTAGTTAAAGCGAAAGACGGGGTTAAAATGAATTCCAAAAGTTACTGTGATTTTCTAGAGCAATATTTCTTTAAATGGCTTGATAAGCAGTCTTTAGCCAAGCTTAGATCTATGATCTTTATGCAAGACAACGCACCTAGTCATGCATTAAAGTTGACTAAATCCTGGTTAAAAAAGGGATTTGTTGAAGATTCTCCGATAGACTGGCCTTCAAATAGCTGTGACTTGAATCCCATTGAGAACCTGTGGAGCATCCTCAAGAGAGATATTTATTCTAATGGAAGGCAATTCAACAGCAAGTGTGACCCTCTGGGAGGCAGTTAAAGTTACTGCAAACAACTTACCAGCCGCTAAAATTGCAAATTTAACATCAAATATTGGCAATAGTCTCCTAAGTGTTACTGAAAAGAAAAGGGCATTTGTGCAATAAATTTTTGGAAGTTTTTATTATTTTTTGTTACTACATCTTTTATTTTTAAAATAAAATGTTTTTTATGTTTTCCTTTAAGGAATTGACGAATTTCTTCTAATATCTTTTCATATTATTTTTACATTAGTTTCACTAGGTATAATTATGAAAAGTGTCAAAATAAATAGTTGCAAATAAAATACTGACGGTGAAATTAGTCTGTTTTAGTAACTTAGTAAAATTTTTTCCAACCAAAAAGAATATTTTTCTCTTTCACTATATATCTCAGTTAATAATATTGAGTAGAATCTAAACAACAGTCTAATAGGACTTTTAACATTAAAAACGTAACTCTTTATACTAATTCATCACTTTCATATATATATATATATATAATCTTTCTGAAAATACCTCAGTCTGAACTCATTTAAAGAAATGGAAAACAACCAAACTATAACTGCTACACAATCGCAAAAATATAATATTTCCTATGAAAGCTAAGAACACTTGTACATGGTGCAGACATGTTAACACACACACACATATATATATATATAACTAAATATTTTTTAAATTGAAATTACTTAAAGGTCATTCTATGTATCCGGTACCTGTATGTATTCCGGTACATTCTATGTATCCGGAATGTTACGTTCGTATGTCCTTTCTGTATATAACGTATGCATGTGTCTTGTTCTGCAGTGGATATTGTCTGGAAAATAGAAATTGGAAAATTTATTACGAGAAATAGGAGATACTGGTATGAATTATCTATGTATTAATAAAACAGTGCTCAGTGTATGAACAGAGCTGTATTATATATATTAATAAATATACATCTTATCCAACGTCTATAGCACGAATGGGAATTTTCCCACAGTTATGAAGTTCTCACTAATCAGGGTTAGTTTACCGTTTGGTCCCGGTTTTTCTAATTTATATGGAGCATCGCGTGATTTTCTTTTTCTTCTTGTTTATTTTTCTTAATGATTTTTATTATGCAGTTATTTCATTAAATTTTTGATATTCTTCGTTGCTTTTTGCTATACGCGTGAGTAGTGTTCACTTAACTGCTTTATATTGAATAGTGTCTGCTTTATTGTGGCTTTTAGTTTGGGTTGGCCTCTTTTGTTGCCGTATTGAATTATTTTATTGATCTGACTTTTTCCTTACCGTGTTAGTATGTTTCGCAGAGTGCCAGTTTGATTTTTCTGTGTCATGTTTGTGTGTTTGAGTTTCTGTGTGCATTTGTGTTTGTGGGGAATTATGTTTAATATTATTCGTTTGATGGTGGCTGTATTACTTTTCTGTTTTCTGATGTGATCGAATGTTTGTATATGTACTGGATTTATATATTTATATTAATTGCATGTTTTGTTTCTGTTTGGTACTGTCGTATATTTGTATTTATATTTTTAATTTATATCATATGTTTATATTGTTTCCATTTTTTGTTTTTGCCTGATTTTGTTCTTATTTATTGTTATTTGTGTAGCAAAGTAGGTATTTGCTTGCATGTCAACATTTTCCTATTATCTCGTTTCTTTTGTTTAGTATTTTGATTTTTTTATTCTGTTTTATTCCAGCTTCTTTTCTAAGCATAATTTACACCTTTTGCTGTTTTTACTACTCTGTCATGGTGCACTTTTTACTATTCCCCATTTAATTTTGCTGGTGATATTATTTTCATATATATATATATATATATATATATATATATATATATATATATATGTATATATATATATACATATATATATATATATGTGACAAAGTTGAGTTTTCGTGAGACGCATTTCGTCCATGACCAAGTTACTTCCTCTACAGAAGCACCAAAAGAAAAGCGGGTCGTTGAGAAATTTTAATTTTAACTTTATTTCACTTCATTAACTTAATGCATATTTGAATACATAATCTTCCCGATTTCATTCAGATTCTTTTTCTCATAAGGCCTATAAAATACTTAAAATAGAAAATCTATTCTCCCTGAGTATATATATTTTTAGATATTGAATGTTTATTGCATCCGTCTATCTATTAGTCTCTCTATTTATCTATAGATAGATAGATAGATAGATAGATAGACAGAGAGAATTCTATCTATCTATCTATGATTGTTTCTCAGTTTGAACAATTTCTCTCTACTTATGTATGAAATCATCTATCTATCTATCTATCTATCTATCTATCTATCTATCTATCTATCTATCTATCTATCTATCTATCTATCAGTAAACTTTCTCCAAATAGATACAAACATTCTTACCTAATTCATATTGATTTTTTTCAGTCTGCGAGAAATTCGACAAACGACAAAGGAAATAAATCAGCCAATCAAAAACCAGGTTACATGACACGATGTCTCATCATACTGTCGGCTCTTGACACCTCGCGACCAACTGTGCACCTACTGTGCTTGCACATATTCATTTTTAGTAGGTAGCAAACTGGATTATGTATTTATATTATTTTGATAATCTTTTTCGTACGTATATAAATGTGTACTATTTTAAATTCCATTAAAATTTAATAAATACACCTAAAGCAAAATTTAATTGTCAATATATTTATCTTTTATTTTTATACTTTAGTATATAAATAATTATTAACTCAAGGATTTTTAATGGCTAACTTCCAAAATTGTCTCGTTTTAATTATTTTAATAATTATTATCATATATAAACAAATTATTTTATTCCTGGTATATCTAATACAAATAAAAAGATTTAAGATATAGTAAACATCGATATTGTTTAACAAAATGCTTAATGTACTAAATATCTATATATATTTCTGTTTCTGATGAAGGACCGAGGACGGTCTGAAATATAAAATATAATAAAAATAAACAAATACTGTTAAAAAAAAGTACATTTTTAAATTCAAAACTTTTTATTAATATTCTTTCCTATATATATACATATTTTCTAAACGGTATATGTTTAGAAAATTATTTGCTGGCTCGATACACTATATATATATATATATATATATATATATATCGTTCACGAACTGTGCATTTAGAACTCGTCATATTTATATAATATGCTCACATTTCCAATAGGAGCACACTTCAAATTATCTCTTAAGAAAGAAAGTTTAAAATTACATAATTCGGACGAATCTTACATCCCTATGAAAATGGCATATTATAAACTGCAGTTTAGAGACTTGATGTTTTTTTTATTACCGTGAAGGTAAGAAAAAACTGTCAAGCAACAAAAAGAGATATGCGCTGTTTACAGTCAAGGTGCTTTAGCAGATAGAAGTGTATGGAAGTAGTTCTCTAAGTTTAAAGTTGGTGATGACGAAACCCCAGGTAGATATCTACTATTTAATATCGATTAAATCAATACATTGATTGAGAATAACCTGCATTACCCAGCGCGGGAATCGGTAGAAACAATGAATTTATTGTTGTAGAGGAATATCTTGTCCTACCACGGAATGGATATGGTCCGGTCTATAAAATCTGTGAATAGAGCGAACTACAGAGCCATCGTCACGAGACGAGAGCATACGTCACTAGACGAATGCATACGTCACTAGACGAAAGTATTCTTCACTAGACGGACGCATACGTCTTAGCAGAGTCATTGTCTACTTGATTGTTATACCTGTTACTATTCGTTGGTATTCTTGCATTGTCTATTCGTTTATTGTACTGTGGTATAATAAATCTCTGTTAATCTATCTTCAGTGTTAATTATTATTCTTGCTCTATTCTTTTCCTGATGATCCCCTCACGGGATATATCAGATTGGCGACGAAGACTTCGCAGTTACGTGGGGCCCGTCAATAAATCAGATTGGCAACGAAGATTTTGCCCTTCGTGAGATCCGCCAACAATGTTCAATAGCAAAGAGACGGCACTTACGTGGGATCCGCCAACATAACGTATTGACAACGAAGAGCAGCTGCAAGAGGATCCGCCAACATAACGTATTGACAACGAAGAGTTGGCACCCGTGGGATCCGCCAACATAACGTATTGACAACGAAGAGTTGGCACCTACGTGGGATCCTTATAACGTATTGACAACGAAGAGTTGGCACTTACGAGGATCCGCTAACGCAATATTATTAACTACGAGTTGGCACTTACGAGGATCCGCCAACACTTAACGTGGCCATGACAACGAAAAGGTTGGCGCTGCCGAGGATCCGCCAACATAACGTATTGACAACAGAAGAGTTGGCACTTACGAGGGATCCGCCAACATAACGTATTGACAACGAAGAGTTGGCACTTACGTGGGATCCGCCAACATAACGTATTGACAACGAAGAGTTGGCACCTACGTGGGATCCGCCAACATAACGTATTGACAACGAAGAGTTGGCGCACGTGGATCCGCCAACATAACGTATTGACAACGAAGAGTTGGCGCGGATCACTTCAACACTGTATTGGCAACGAAGAGTTCTTGGCACTTACGAAGATCCATAACGTATTGACAACGAGTGTTGGCACTTGAGGATCAGCAGCAACGTATTGACGGGCGAAGAGTTGGCGCGCAGAGATCCATGGCAACGTATTGACAACGAGTTGGCGCGAGGATCCGCCAACATAACGTATTGACGAGGTTGGCGCCAGGATCCGCCAACATAACGTATTGACAAGGAAGAGTTGGCACTTACGGGGATCCGCCAACGCAACGTAGTGACAACGGTTAGCGCCCGTGGGATCCGCCAACATAACGTATTGACAACGAAGAGTTGGCGCTTACGTCAGGATCCGCCAACATAACTTGTGTGACAACGAAGAGTTGGCACTTACGTGGGATCCGCCAACATAACGTATTGACAGCGAAAGACTGCACTTACGAGGGGATCCGCCAACATAACGTATTGACAAGGAAGGAGTTGGCACCCGTGGGATCCGCCAACACTGTATGACAAGGAAAGAGTTGGCACCTACGTCAGGATCGCAACGCAACGTATTGACAACGAAGAGTTGGCACTTACGTGGATCCGCCAACATAACGTATTGACAACGAAGAGTTGGCACTTGTGCAGGATCCCGCCAACATGGCAGCCGTGACAACGAAGAGCTGGCACGGGGATCCGCCAACATAACGTGACAAGGAAGAGTTGGCACTTACGAGGGATCCGCCAACATATGGCACTATTGACAACGAAGAGTTGGCCTTACGAGGATCCGCCAACATAATGTATTAACAACGAAGAGTTGGCACTTACGAAGGGGATCCGCCAACATAACGTGACAAGGAAGAGTTGCTTTGCGTGGGATCCGCCAACATAACGTATTGACAACGAAGAGCTGGCACTTACGAGGATCCGCCAACGCAACATCGACAAGGAAGAGTTGGCATTTACGAAGAGATCCGCAACAACATCAATGACAACGAAGGGGTTGGCGCGAAGAGATCCGCCAGCATAACGTATTGACAGGAAGAGTTGGCACTTACGAGATCCGCCAACGCGATAACGTATTGACAAGGAAGAGTTGGCACCATTGGGATCGCCAGCATAACGTATTGACAACGAAGAGCTGGCACTTACGGGGATCACCGTAACATAACGTATTGACAAGGAAGATTTGGCACGCCAAGGGAATCGCCAACATAACTTGCCATGTCATTGACAAGGAAGAGTTGGCACTTACGAGGATCCGCCAACATAACGTATTGAGGAAGAGTTAGCACGAAGGATCGCCAACATAACGTATTGATAACGAAGAGTTGGCACTTACGTGGATCCGCCAACATAACGTATTGACAACGAAGGTTGGCACCAGGATCGCCAGCATAACGTATTGACAACGAAGAGTTGGCACTCCAGTAGGATCCGCCAACACTACTGATGACAGAGTTAGCGCCGGTAAGGATCCGCCAACATAACGTATTGACAACGAAGAGTTGGCGCTTACGTGGGATCCGCCAACATAACGTATTGACAACGAAAGAGTTGGCACCTACGTGGGATCCGCCAACATAACGTATTGACAACGAATAGTTGCTTACGTGAGATCCGCCACTAACGTATTGACAAGGAAGAGTTGGCACTTACGTGGGATTCGCCAACATAACATTGACAACGAATGATTCGGCACTTACGTGGGATCCGCCAACATAACGTATTGACAACGAAGAGTTGGCATACGTGGGATCGCCGCTGTCTGACGGCGAAAGAGTTGGCACCTGCGTGGGATCCGCCAACATAACGTATTGACAACGAAGAGTTCGCGCCAAAATCGGATCCGCCAACATAGCCGACAACGAGGGGTTAGCGCCCCGGGGATCCGCCAACATAACGTATTGACAACGTGAAGGTTGGCACTTACGAGGGATCCGCCAACGTATTGACAACGGTACAGCTTGAGGGATCCGCCAACATAATATGTTGACAAGGAAGAGTTGGCGCCCGAGGATCACTCTGCTATGTTGACGAAGAGTTGGCACTTACGAGGGATCCGCCAACATAACGTGGCAATAGCGAAGAGTTGGCACTTACGAGATCCGCCAACATAACGTATTGATAGGGAAGAGTTGGCACTTACGAGGGATCCGCCAACATAACGTATTGACAACGAAGAGTTAGCTGCCGTGGGATCCGCCAACATAACGTATTGACAACGAAGGGTTGGCACCTACGTGGGATCCGCCAACATAACGTA
Source organism: Ascarosepion bandense (assembly GCA_037127315.1). Classification (NCBI taxonomy): domain Eukaryota; kingdom Metazoa; phylum Mollusca; class Cephalopoda; order Sepiida; family Sepiidae; genus Ascarosepion; species Ascarosepion bandense. The sequence goes on from JBBBDQ010001156.1 coordinate 579,529, forward strand.
TTGACAACGAAGAGTTGGCACTTGCATTAGGGATCCACCAACATAACGTATTGACAACGAAGAATTCTTTTATTCGGATCTACATCTGTATAACATCATTAACAACGAAGAGCTGGCGCTTACAAGGAATCCGCCAACATAACGTATTGATAACAAGGAAGAGTTGGCAGCACAGGGATCCGCCAACATAACGTATTGACAACGAAGAGTTGGCAACACGAGGATCCGCCAACATAACGTGTTCTTGGCAAGGGTTGGCACTTACGAGGGTCGCCAGCTTTTAACGTATTGACAAGGAAGAGTTGACACTTACGTGGGATCCACTAACATAACGTGACAACGAAGAGCGGCGCGAGGATCCGCCAACATAACATGTTGACAAGGAAGGACAGCGCCGGGGGATCCGCTAACTTCCGCGTAGCCAACCATAGAAGGTTGGCGCTTGCAGGGATCCGCCAACATAACAGCCAGGAAGAGTTGGCGCCCACGAGGGATCCGCCAACATAACGTGTTGACAAGGAAGAGTTGGCACTTACGTGGGATCCGCCAACATAACGTATTGACAACAGAAGGCTGGCACTTACGAGGGATCCGCCAACCATAACGTGACAAGGAAGAGTTGGCGCCAGAGATCCGCCAACGGTGACAAGGAGAAATTGGCCTACGAGGATCGCCAGCATAACGTATTGACAAAGGAAGGTTGGCACTTGCAGGGGATCCGCCAACTAACGTATTGACAACGAAGGATTTGGCACTTACGTGGGATCCGCCAACATAACGTATTGACAACGAAGAGTTGGCACTTACGAGATCCGCCAACATAACGTATTGACAACGAAGGTTGTTTTGCAGGATCCTGCTTTTCTTTATTATTTGACAACGAGTTTGGCGCACGTCAGGATCCGCCAACATAACGACAATGACAACGAAGAGTTAACCTGCGTGGGATCACCAATATAACGTATTGACAACGAAGAGTTGGCACTTACGTGGATCCGCCAACATAACGTATTGACGGCGAATGGTTGGCACCCGTGGGATCCGCCAACATAACGTATTGACAAGGAAAAGTTGGCACCATTGGATGCGCCAACGCCAACATTATTGACAACGAGCTGTAGCACGCCTGAGGATCCGCCAACATAACGTGGCAGGAAAGTTGGCACTTACAGGGAATCACCTTCAACATAACGTATTAATAAGGAAGGACGGCGCAGGGATCCGCCAACATAACGTATTGACAACGAAGAGTTGGCACTTACGAGGATCCGCCAACATAACGTATTGACAAGGAAGAGTTGGCACTTACGAGATCCGCCAACGCAACATGATGACAAGGAAGAGTTGGCGCTTACGTGGATCCGCCAACGCAACGTATTGACAATGGCGGTGGCGCGTAAGGATCCGCCAACATAACGTATTGACGAAGAGTTGGCGCGTGGGATCCGCCAACATAACGTATTGACAACGAATAGTTGGCACTTACGTGGATCGCAACATAACGTGACAACGGGGGTTAGCGCCTGCGTGAGATCCGCCAGCATAACGTGTTGACAACGAATAGTTGGCACCCGTGGGATCCGCCAACATAACGTGTTGACGAAGGTTAACGCACCGTGGGATCCGCCAACATAACGTATTGACAACGAAGAGTTGGCACTTTTGTGGGGGATCACGCCAACATAACGTATTGACAACGAAGAGCTGGCACTTACGGGGGATCGCCAACGCAACATGGCTGACAACAGAAAATTCGTGACACTTACGAGGATCCGCCAACATAACGTATTGACAACGAAGAGTTGGCGCCAGTGCGGATCCGCCAACGCAGCGTATTGACGGCGAAGAGTTGGCACTTACGAGGGAGATCCGCCAACATAATAACAACGACGGGAAGAGTTAGCGCCACGAGGAGATCCTGCAACATAACGTATTGACGACGAAGAGTTGGCACTTACGTGGGATCCGCCAACATAACGTGACGGCAACGAAGAGTTTGGCACACCGACAAGGATCACATAAACATAACGTATTGACAGACAATTTATGGCACCCGTGGGATCCGCCAACATAACGTATTGACAAGGAAGAGTTGGCACTTACGTGGGATTCGCCAACATAACGTATTGACAACGAATAAGGTGTGCCGCGTGGGATCCGCCAACATAACGTATTGACAACTGATTGGCACCTTGCGTAGATCAAACAACATAACGTGTTGACAACGAATAGTTGGCGCTTACGTGGGATCCGCCAACATAACGTGTTGACAACGAAAAAGTTGGCGCGCCCGTCAGGATCGCCAACTGCCGTGATAACAGACGGTTGACGCTGCGTGGGATCATAACATAACGTATTGACAACGAAGAGTTGGCACCTACGTGGGGATCATAACATAATATTGACAACAGATAGTTGGCACTTACGTGGGATCCGCCAACATAACGTATTGACAACGAAGGTTGGCACTTACGTGCGATCCGCCAACATAACGTATTGACAACGAAGAGTTGGTACTTACGTGGGATCCGCCAACATAACGTATTGACAACGAAGAGTTGGCACTTACGTGGGATCCGCCAACATAACGTATTGACAACGAAGAGTTGGCACTTACGTGGGATCCGCCAACATAACGTATTGACAACGAAGAGTTGTCACTTACGTGGAATACGCCAACATAACGTATTGACAACGAAGAGTTGGCACTTACATGGGATCCGCCAACATAACGTATTGACAACGAAGAGTTGGCACTTACGTGGGATCCGCCAACATAACGTATTGACAACAAAGAGTTGGCACTTACGTGGGATCCGCCAACATAACGTATTGACAACAAAGATTTGGCACTTACGTGGGATCCGCCAACATAACGTATTGACAACGAAGCGTTGGCACTTACGTGGGATCCGCAAACATAACGTATTGACAACGAAGCGTTGGCACTTACGTGGCACTCGCCAAAGACCAGATTGACAACGTAGATTCGGCATTTACAATAATTATTAATTTTAACTTGGTATAAATTACATATTAAACACAGTTAATATGTATAAATATTAATATAGGGGGCATTTGTCATACGTCTATATAGCGATTTACAATAATTCTACCTCTCTATTCAAATTAATAAATTTTAGTTGTGAATAAACTTCGTTTCTTAGAAAATTACGAGTTCATTCGGAATATCTGAAGAAAGCGGAGAAAATCTGAATACATCCGTAAAGTTTTGACGCTCAGATTATTCTGATTTTATTTTGACAAGCTTACGCAAGCGAAAAATTTTGCAGACGATAATTCTTTTCGCTTTGCGCTAGATATTGAAATTAGTACATATGTCCACGGAAGCGCTCATTTCCAAGAACATATTCAAATTAGTACTTAAGACCCCCCCCCCCCAAATAAACGCCCATATTCCAAATAAGGAATTTTTGAAATAATACAAAAAACGCTCATATTCCAAATAATGTTTGGAATAAATCTTAAAACCGCCAGGATTAAGAGTTTCTATAATTTCAATTTAAAAAAATTCGATTTACTAATAGCGATAAAAACTTATAATTGAAAAAATTCAACCGTGAAAATATTTTTCAATAAAATATTAAAAATAATTAGCATTCGGTTGAAATACAGAAAAATAATTTTTACACATTTTGTCCTTAAAACTTCATCGGACTAAAATTATTTTTACGTAGAAAGGGGCATAAGACAAGGATGTGTTTTCTCACCGGATATATTCAACTTACATAGCGAAACAATTCTGAGAGAAATAAAACCCTTGCCAGGATTCGTCAGTGACGTCAACAATCTCAACAAAAATCTAAGATACGTAGATGACACAATGCTAATAGCAGACACAGAAAGAAGAATGCAGTATCTTCTACAAAAGGTAGTAAGAGAAAGCGAGAAGAAAGGACTAAGCATAAGCTCCAAGAAAACTGAATCCATGGTTATTAGCAAAAGGAATCCGAAATGTCAACTACAGTTCGGAGAAATTAATATAAAACAAGTAAAAAATTTAAATACCTGAGATGCGTGCTGACAGAGGATGGAAAAGGCGCACTGACATGGTCAAGGACGCATTTCAAAAGCTAACCACAATACTGAAAGACAGGAAAAATATCACTGGAAACAAAAAAAGAGTGTTGGATTGCTAAGTGACGTCCGTCCTTCTGTACAGCAGTAAATGTTCGACGATCTCGTCAAAGATGTAGAAGAGGCTTGAAGCAGCAGAAATATGGTTTTACAGAAGGATGATATGGACTGAGCATATGACTAACGACTAATTGTTGGAGAGACGGGAAAGGAGGATAAAATTTTATAATATAAGGAAGAGAGAGATGAGGCTTCTGAGATATGTAATGAAAGATAGAAATTTTCAACTTAGGCCGGAAGTGAATTGTAGACACATATTTATATCGTTTGCATGTTGTCTGGGATCATACTTTTTGGCACTAAAAAAATAGGAATTATACTTTTCTAAAGGGAAAGGAAAGAAAGAAGAAAAAGAAAGACACAAACGGATTAGAAAGCGAAGAAGAAAACAAAGAGGAAAAAATGAGAAAATATTTAAAGAGAAGAAAGAGTAGAGACAATTGAAACGGCTAAAATGGTTACATTGTTTCAATCTAAATTCTTTGCCATTTTAAAAAATAATGAAATCACATACACAAACAGAGAAATTATTCATAAAACGTAAATTAGAGGATGTTTAAAAAAAACACGGATATATAAATTCATTAGACCTAATATACTAAATTAGAGAACTAAAATAAAAAATTAAAATTAAGATTTAATTTAAAATTAAAAGAAATTGAAATTAAAATTTAAGGCAGTAAATATATCACAGTTAGTAATAGGAAACAAAGTTAAATAACAGAAGAGAGATCATATACTTAATGTAAATTATCAAGATAGTAAGGGTAATACTATAAAACTTTTACAATTGCTATAGTTTCATGAATTAGATTTTGTAATACTAGCAGGATTGTGAGGTTAATTGTTTCATATATTGACAATTTACTGTAATTTCATTCCTTTGATTTAGTAATATGTTACTTTTTATGGACTTAATAATTTACATTTTTTCTTGCAGACAAAGAAAACATGGTTCATTCAATGATCTAGAGAGTTTAGATTGTTTAAGAATTTTCTTTTTAACTTTAGGTGTTTTATTCCATTCTTTTAAATTCCAAAAATATTTAGAAAGTGATGTCGTATTTTGTTTTTCCGTATTAGTCAAAGATGAGAGATGATTGTAAAATCGCTTTTTAAAAAAGTTAATTGTATTGCCATTGTATTATTAATTGCATATATATATATATATATATATATATATATATATATATATATATATGCACATACACCATATATGTTGCGTGTTGCAAAAATTATATTAATTGTAGGTTGTAGATTAATTATTTACTTATTTCGTTTATTAGTTTGGAGTGTGGTATATGTATTTATATGTTAATTTTAATTAGTGAATTAGTTTTGAATTGATTATTTATTTAAGTGTTTGTTTCTGCTTTTATCTATTACTTTTTCTTGTTTGAAAGTTTTTGTTTTTTTTTTGTCTGATTATTGTTATTTTTTTCTTCTAAGTATAGTTTGTAATTTTTGTTATCGATATTTTATGGGTTACTCTCTCTCTTATTTCATTTTTCATATGATTTTCGTAGAGAGAAAATGTCAATTGTGATAAGTTGGATTAATGATAAGATTGTAGTTTATATCATATTTATTTCATTTGTTTATTTATTTAGAGCTTATGTTATAATCATTTAATTTGTATGTTTTGTTATAATTTATTTTAATTGGCAAAGTAAATATTTATTTATGTGTTTACATTTACCAATTATTTCATTTTTGTTGTTTAAGAGTTGTTTTTTTAAGTAATGTTGATATTTTTCCTTCTAAGCATAATTTACAAATTTCTGCCATTAATATCGTGTGCTGTTTTTTTATTTCCTATTTGATTTTGATCGGATATTACTTTCTTTTTGGCTTCACATGTATCTTGTTAGGTTTGTTTTGTCTTTCTACTTTTCTGTTTTGAATGATCCAACTGATCTAGCTGTAACTGCTTTTGACTGTGTTCTTGTTGATGAAGTTTGATAATTTACTGTTTTTAGGGAAATGCTTTTCAAATATTTGGAAGAATGTTTTTTATATTTTTATTGTTTTATTGTATGGGGTTGAACCATATTATATTTCTTTATCTGTTGCTTTTGTTTGAATTATTGTATTCTAGAAAATTTAAATATCGGCTTTTTTAGTGCTGATTCATAGATTTTTTGTTACATTGAATATTTTTGGCGGACAGTATTTGTTGTGATAGTTTTATTTAGAGATATGTGTTCAGAATGTGCGTAGTTAGAATTTTCGCTTAATGTATATTGGATTATTGATTTTTTTCTGCATATTTTGTATGTTTTGTTATTTAGATTGAATGTTATATCTAGGAAATTTGATTGTTTTTTTTTCTGTTGTAAATCCTAACGTTTTCAATTTTTTTATTTGCTTTTTATTTTTTCTGTACTTCGCCGTTAAATTTTCTTATGATTAATAAGCTGCTGTCTCTGTATATACCTATATCTTTTTACTATTAATATTTCTTAGTTTATTGATAATGTATATGCTTATTAATAGTCCACCATCATATGTACTCATTTTTAAAGTTATTATTATTATTATTAATATTATTATTATTATTATTATTATTATTATTATTATTATTATTATTATGTCATTTTTCATCATATTTCGATTTCTGCATTGGTCTCACTACCAACCAAGTCTGCGGGGAGACCTAAGGCAGGTAGTGGCGTGTTGTTATGACTCCATTTCATGTTTTTCTATCTTCCCTATCATCCCCAGCATTACATAGATAACGTTTTCCTTAGTGTGTGGGCTGTACTTAATAAGACAATTTTTTGTATATCTCTTAAGCTGGGGTTTCCAGGGATTCTTTCAATGTGTTGTTTTGTTCCATTTTTTATCATTCCAAGTGCACCTACTATCACTGGCACAACTCTTGTTTTCAATTTCCACATTTTTTCTATTTCAATTTCCAGGTCTTTATATTTTGACAGTTTTTCAAATTCCTTGGTTGCTATGTTACAATCCGCTGGACAAGCCATATCAATTAATAGACAAGTTTTCTCCTTCTGGTTTTTAACAATAATGTCTGGCCTGTTTGCTTCAATTTTTCTGTCTGTTTAGATGGTGTAATCCCACAGAATGGTTACATCTTCTATTTCTGTAACCGGTGCTGGATGATGCTCATACCAGTGTTTGTTTACAGCTTTTCCATAATGTTTGCACATTGCCCAATGTAAATATTGCCCAACTCTATCGTGGCGATTTTTATATTCGTTTGGGGCAAGCACAGAACAGCCTGAGATTAGGTGGTCTATTGTTTCTTCGTGTTTATCACAAAACCTGCATTTTGGATCCATATTATTATGCATAATATTTGCCTGAAAGTTTCTCGTGAAAAGACTTTGGTCTTGTGCTGCAAGTACAAATCCTTCAGTTTCAGACTTTAATCCAGATGCACGTAACCATCGATGAGTATTAACTTTGTCAACATTGGATTTATTGGCACGTACTGGATATTGGCCATGCAGAGGTTTGTCTTGCCAGCGCTGTTTCATCTTTTCAAGAGCTTTATCTTTGGCTTTCATTTTCATATTTTTTGCCGCAATAGTTGGTTCTTGGCTACTGTTTTGCTTTTCTACAGAATCTACTAACTGTAATTCTTGTTTGTATTTACTGCCTTCTTTTATTATTGAATATTTTTTCTTTCTTTCTTCATGTTGCCTTACTAATTGTATCATCCAATCCTTTGTTGTTTCTATGTATGTTAGTAAGCCAATAGTTGTTGTCTTGTATGACAATTCCAGCTGAATAAGACCCCTTCCACCTTCTTTACGGGGTATGTATAGACGGTCTACATCAGCCTTTGGGTGATGCATCCTATGCTTAGAAAGAAGCTTTCTTGTTTTAGCATCCATTCGCCTGATGTCGTTTAGAGTCCAGTTTAAGATGTTGAAGCTATATTGGACAACTGGGATTGCAAGGCTATTAATGGCCATAACTCTATTCTGTGAATTTAATTCAGTTTTTAATATCATTCGCAGCCTTCTATAGTACTCTTTACGCACTATTTCTTTCATTTTTTTATGGTGAATGTTTTCGCTCTCATTTACACCTAGGTATTTATATGCTTCTTCTGGTTTCAATTCATTTATTGTTACAGCAGGGTCTAGGCTAATTGAGGATGTTTCTTGTATTGATCCACGTAAAACTGTAGCTTTAGCACATTTATTCAAATTAAATTTCATTCCAATGTTTCGCTGAAGCATTTTACAGTTTGCAGAAGACCTTCCAGCTCATTATCATTCTTAGCATATAACTTTAAGTCATCCATGTAAAATAGATGGCTTATTTTCTTTTGGCCTATTTTATAACCATATTCTGTCTTATTAAGTTGACTGGTTAGTGCTATTAATGATATGCAGAATAGTAAGGGAGATAAAGAATCACCTTGAAATATACGTCTTATTATTATAATTATTGAGCTTTTTTTTTTCATGATCTGTTGTTATAGGATAATGTTTATTTTAGGCAGTATAATTTTATTTATGTCTTCGTTGGGAACATTTATATAGTGTTTTGATAAATTTAATGCGTTGTCCAGTGTGTGCTCATTGATGGTTGGATGGTGGTGTGAATTTTTTAAAGTTCTTATCTTTAATGCTATTATTATTATTATTATTATTATTATTATTATTATTATGTTGTCATTTTTCATCATATTTCGATTTCTGCTATTGTCGCACTACCAACCAATTCTGCGGGAAGACCTAAGGCATGTCGTGGTGTGTTGTTATGGTTCCATTTCATGTTTTTTTTTGTGTTTTATTATTATCATTATTATTATTATTATTATTATTATTATTATTATTATTATTATTATTATAGCGCTTTTATTATAGGCTGTTGTTACAGTGTTTATAATGTTTATTTTCGGCAGTGTTTAGTTTTATTTATATCTACGTTGGGAAAAATTCGCTTTAATAATAGCGATAAAAACTTATAATTGAAAAAAATTAAGTAATTGAATGTCGTGTTTTGATGAATTTAATGCGTTGTCCAGTGTGTGCTCATTGATGGTTGGATGGTGATGTGAATTGCTTCATGGTGCTCTTTTTCTCATTAGGCGGTGCCCAACTGACCTTACTATACTATGCAGTTGACAAAATTAAAAAAAAACAATTCGCATGCGGAAAATTAAAAATATAAAATGGAGACAATTTATGTATTGCACCCCGTATTGGAAAGTATTACATACATTATTTTATGTACAAAAAGCTGCTTTTTTGTAGGGGAAAGGAGGGTGTTTTAAAAAAATGAAAAGTAGTACATATGACGCATTTCGTTCCTTAAGATTTCATTGAACTAAAGTGATGCATATGCTCACAAAGAACAGATGCCCTAAGATTTAAAATTATTTTTATGTGTTTTTGTCTATAGCATAGCTGATTTCATTTAGTCCATTTGTTTTATTTGTTTATGTTTTTGCCTTTTTGTTATAACTTATCAAACATTGAAATAATAGAGTATCTGGCAAAAAAATGTGAAATTGGAAGAACGTGGACGTAAATTTGCTGTGAATTATCTAGCGATTAAACCACTTTCTATACCTGGGACACGGTTAAACGCGTGTGTTCTTGTTGGTGTTTAAAAGACATTTAAATTTCCATGTTATGTTTTTCAAAGGAAGCAGCAGTTAAAAACAGGTAAACTAGTTTGTCTTCTGTCCTAAGAAAAAACATTGATTACAAAAAATATGCACAGTGACTAAAAAAAATCATGCAATCACAGGCTAATATTTCATGCAAAAGATACAACATCAAAGGTTAATTACCTGTAAGCCCACCAACGACACCTTACAACATCCTTAGCGAACGCTAGAATTTAATGGATTATTGATTACAAAATTTCAACTGATATTCTGTATCAGCCCCATCCAGCACTGAGAACATGTCCAACTTGGTATATTCTTCTTCTTCTATGTACCCTGACCTTTCAGAACGTAGGCGATCATGGCTTCCCACGTCTCCCTATCTCTGGTGGCTCTTAGCACGCCTTCTCCTGTTACACTATGCAACCCTCGTTCTATCATCTATCTGATTAGGTCCTATGCTATACGTTGCTTTACCCTGTCTCTTTTTCTCTCTATCTGATCTGTTAGTATCGGGTTCTCTAAGCCCTCCTTCTTCATTGCATATCCCTGGAACTTCAGCTGTCTTTTCCTGATGCTCAGTAGTAATTTCTGTTTAGTTTCCATCATTTGTAAGACCTCATCATTGCTTACATGCTCGATCCATGATATTCGCAGCATCCTTCTGTAGAACCACATTTCAGTTGCTTCAAGTTTTTCCTTCATCTTAGATCTGTGGTTGAACCACCTGGTCTTAAAGTTCAACCACAGATCTACATTTAAAATAGAAAAATTAAAAAGCAATACAAAATTGGCTAACCACGTCTGGAATTTGAAATCAAAATATGAAAAAGATCCAAACATAACGTGGAGTATTGAAAAAACAGCCAAGCCTTACAACGGTGGACAAATATGTAGACTGTGCTAAGAAGAAATATTAGAAATTATGATATACCCAAATATAAACGAACTGATAAATGAAAGAACAGAAATTATGACTAAATGCATCCACACTAAGAAATATCTCTTAGGTTCATACAACCATGGATGAAAACGTCATAATTCGTTTGAATTTAAACATTGCGCGTTCATAAATTCCCTGCCACGTGGGCGTTCAAATAAGACACCGTTACAAGAGCGTTCTTAAAAAGAAAATCGGTAAAAGGTAACATCAGTTATTAAAAATCGTCTAAAGACACCACTCAAGGTAGAAACCTGGGTAGCAAAATATATATATATGAAAGAGTGTGTGTGTGGGGGAGGAGAGAGAGAGAATGAGATACAGAGAAACACCTTTGTATGATAAATGCTAATGGTATTATTATTTGCCGTTTCCCCATAAGGAAACATTTGCATATTTCAAAATATATCGACACATCTAAATAAGTTTTCTTTAAAGTTTTTTTCAGTTTACAGAACATGACGAATGTGGTAATTTTCTCCTGAATTTTATCTGAAACTGAAAATAATTGTCGAGCTTAAGTCTGACAGACCTTCTGATTAAAGAAAATACCCTCTTTCTCTCAATGCGTTTGATCTAAATTTAAAAGTTCATTTAGACCAATGACCATATGCTTTGTCGATAAATATGGTCGAGCTAAGCGTCACGTCGATTTGCAGTTGATATAACTCAGAAGGCGAATCTGTATGATTTAAAACCCGCCTCCATTTTTCCTCCCACATTTATGATACCTTTCTCGATGAAAAGTAATGGGCGTGGCTGATAGTTCCAATGGAAAATTTGAGCTTATGATTTTCGAGAAGTTTAGCGGGTGTGTCAACGCTTATTTAAAGCCTGTGGCGAAAAATTACATAAAACCCAAGAGAGTTAAGAAACTCAGTTGTTTTCTGAAAAGTATTCGTAGTGCCCAAAACTATCTTCAGTTTTCTTGTACAAGTGAATCTGCTACAACAGCTTTAAGTATATCCCTTCTATAGCATTATAGTTTGTAATAGGGAGGCTTTCCTCACAAAACTAATTAGGGGTCCTCTAGTTTGGGGGTATTTTTAGCCTTGAAAACAAAAGCAAATATCACGTAAATGTAAATGTCTTACAAAACTTTTCATCTTAAAAGTTTTTGTACTTCAATTTATTTCGTTCTGTTAAAATAGTATTTCAACCAATATTAGGTTTATGATTAATTCCAGTGGACTTATCGTACTATATTTACTTGTTGCTTAGAAAACAAATGCAAATAATCTTGGAAAAGTGATTAATATTCTCTTTCTAGCTATGGGTTAAATAGGAAGACGTGTTGGGTTCTGTAGTTAGTAACCAGTCTACCGCAGAAAAACATGGCAATCTACTGCAGGAAAATGTTCTACCTAGTCAGTCATGGATCGAAAGAGACATGATCGTCCCATCGGTTATCGCCTATGTCATAGACTGTTACCACGCCAGAAGGATAAAGTTGTTTGCATAGTGTCAACAACCTTACCCGTAAAAAAGTGAAGTTACAGAAGTATCAACGACACCCACGTCGATGGCCTACGCTTCACTGGAAGCAATGGAGAAGATTAGATTACAAAAACACCAATTTACTTATCGTCCGGTTCACACTCCACCCACGTCTATTGAACAGCTTAAGAGGTTCATCCCTTGTTCCCTGTTTAGGATGTGGTTTCCGGCTTTTCTCTTTTCCAATCTTCTCACTTTGGTTTCTTTTTTTTTTTTTTTTTTTTTTTCAATTGGAGTAGATAGATCAATCTATCGCCCGGTTAACACTCCACCCACGTCTATTGAACAGATTAAGAGGCTCATCCCTTGTTCCCTGTTTAGGATGTGGTTTCCGGCTTTTCTCTTTTTCAATCTTCTTACTTTGGTTTCTTTTTTTTTTTTAATTGGAGTAGATAGCACTATCTATCGCCCGTTTCACACTCCACCCATGTCTATTGAACAGGTTAAGAGGCTCATCTCTTGTTCCCTGTTTAGGATGTGGTTTTCGGTTTTCTCTTTTACAATCTTTTCATTATTCCGTAGCCCCCTGCACATCAGTGGCGTTACTGCCTTGCTCGGAGTGATACGATTAAAAAAAATGTAATGGTTTTGCACAGTTACAAAAAATAACTAATTAAAATTCCAGTGATTAATACTGACCGCTGGTGTCAAATTTGTTTGTTTTCTGTTTTAACTTTTGCGACGTCGAAAACTAAAAAACAATTTGCAATTAATATTTTATCTTTATATATTTTGTTAAACATTATTGGCTTGGATTAGAAATAAACATTTAAGAACCTCTTGTGTTGTAACGTGCAATGGTAAATAGATCATTAGATTTTCTTCTTCTTCTTCTTCTTCTTCTTCTTCTTCTTCTTCTTCTTCTGCTGCTGCTGCTCTTAACCCCGGAAGAAGTCGTTGGGACACCGACATGCTGTGTGTCACAGGTCCCTATCTCTCTCCTTGTGAGACAACAGCTAGGTAGGTCATCGACGACTAAACCGGTTTCTCGGCAGTTTTCTCTTATGTGTATAGAGGGTAGATGTCTAGCATGATTAAAAATAAAATTTCAAGGCGCAGATTAAGTATGTTGTATGCCTAACGTCCATCTAACACAGCGGTACTTATCAGAATATATCTGCAGTCAGTGTGGTGATACCACAGTATCCTTGGGTGGATTACTTCCTAGACTGCATTCAATGACCCGGGTTAAGATATTTCGCGATGTGCGTTGTGGTACAGTGGATATCGACTCGGAACGAGAAATCGGGGAGCCGAGTTCGAATTTCAGTTGAATTCATTGCATTCACTTACGCACAAATACCCTTGGGAAAGGTATTAATCTGTCTCTTCTCTCCAGTTATGGGTTAAATAATAGGACAGATTGGGTTCTATAACCTTGGTTGGCAACCAGTCTACCACAGAAAGTAATGGCAACCTACTGCTGGATAATCTTCTGCCCAGTCAGTCATGTCTCTTTCGAGACATGATCGCTCAAGCGTGTATCACGTATGGCACTTAACTGAAATGAATCAACGGCCACGTTTCTATGACGAAAGTTGTACTTCAAGTTAGAGGGCATCGAATGTGGATTTACCTAGAGAGGGATGGGCTCGCCCAAGTCTACTTGAAAAGATATTCTCCTTAAAAATGAATACATATCCGGCTTTCAACTCGTATAAATGAAAGAGAATTGTTCCTTAAGACCGCAGCCATTCATGGGAATGATGATGATGATGATGATGATGATGATGAACGCCAAGGTCAGCTCCGCATTACGAATCTCACAACTGGATCCGTAAAGATAGGTCAAAACTAACTCATCAAACACAATATTTTTGTTAGAAATTACTTTTGCTATTGAACGGCAGTGTAGCCATCTGTGACCTCAGACTGATATTTGAGGTCCAGCCTAGATAACTTCTTGATGCCTTCTGTTTTTCAAGCAAAAAATACTCCCTGAGTCTTTTTATTCGACTGCAATATCCGAACATATTCGGTGGTTATTAATATTCGTTCGTTTTTTTTTTCTGGTTTCTGCGAATGATATCGAAAAATAATTTTTCGTAGCAGTTTTTGTTTTATGAACACTGGTCTTTCTGTGAAACTGTTGTTATTGAAATTCATTTAAATGTCTAATTTCTTCAGAGACGGCATGCCAAGTAGACAAAACTGAACATGTTCGACATTTTCTTTTTTCTGTATTTAATAAAGTTCACAAAGCTGTCAAATCTGTGAGAGGCATTTTAAATACTTTTTTTAATTACGGAGGTTAAATACTTTAGAACAACCAAAACGTTAAATGTTTGTTGGGGAAAAAAAAACAGACTAAAAAATAAGTTCAAATGACCGTCAATAAAGTGTGATTAGTCAGCGTTGCTAACGTAACCAAACATGCAATTAAAGATCTCAGTTGGAAAGTTCTGCCACACCCGTCATATTTTTTTATTTAGCTACTTCAAACTACCAACTTGTTCAGTCGCTTTAAGGAGTGGTTCATTCAACAAAGACTTGGAGCTGAAAACTTGACAATAGATTTTCCGAGTCAAAACCTAGTGATTTCTATCTTTGATGCCCATAACAGTTAGGAAATCGTTGGCAGGAGGTTGTAAATAATAAAGAAAATACAACGTTTAATGACTCTTCAGAAATGCTTATAATTTGATAAGTATTGTGGTGATACCGAGCAAAGCGAGGGACCGGATGTTTTCCCTCAGAGATTCAGAAAGCAAATGACCAAAACTGGTCTTTGCGCATCTGGGATCCACGCAGAATTCCCACAGGTAAACCATAAATAAATAAATATCAAATTCCTTTTACGGACCTGTAGGGGAACTCTGGATCCTGATTGGTCATCAAATCGCAAAATTCAAAATACGTCAGAGAAACGGGTTTTCCATACCTAAAAAAAAAAATCATTGTGATCAACACCACGTGACTTTTCAATATTTAAGGATGATCTCTAACCAGTCACGGTCAAGTCAGAGGAAGCAGGTTGCTGACACACATCAAAGATGTAACTCTCTAATTCAAGCAACCCGGACATTGTCCTCTCTATCTATCTATCTATCTATCTATCTATCTATCTATCTATCTATCTATCTATCTCAACAATTACTGCTACAAACAGTTTGTACGAACTCTTAATTCTCCAACCCCATCATTGAACACGAACTCTATCATTAACTTCTTAACGTTTCTAATTGTACATTAACGCTTACCAATTGTTATTCCCTTATAATAAATTTCTATTTTAAATGTAAAGTGTATATTTTATTATTCCTCTCTTATACATTAATACACACATCCCAACTGCTGACAAGCAACCTTCTGATGAAAACCCTTCAGATGAATATTACTTCAACATAAATCCTGTAAGCTGTAGGGAGTTCGGTTAAGAAAGACACAAGGCTGAACAAAAGAAAAATTGACCAGTTCCCTACACTTCAGTATTAAAATGAATTATAAAAAGCGCACGAATGTAGCTGTTATTTCTCTTTTCAGTATTGATGGAAGTTTCCTTTCATACATTTTATTTGAAGTAGTGTGGAAATTTAACAAATTATGTCATTTTCTCTTTAAGAAAAATATACATTTTGGTTGTTGTCGTTTTTGTTTATAGTCGTCGAGTGAAGTAGTTTCTGTCATTTGGTACAGTTATTTGGGATTGTGTAGCGCCAGTCTACAATGTTTCACGAAGGATTGTCTTCGCCAAGACCAACATACTTCACTCTCTCAAAGCTATTTTAATCATTGACCATAGAAAGCGGTTGCATGCAGCTGACAGTTTAGATATTTCTGAAGATGTTTGCTGCCATGTATGACATCTACATGATAGTCGGTTATTTCAGTTCAGGATTCAACTTTTTAGGTTAATGTTTTCGTTTTGTATAAATTGAGGGTATTAGGTAAAACTACCTCGAGGGTAATCTAATTTATCCTTAATTTTCCACCTTCATAAATTTGTTATAACCGATGTGTTTATTATTTAATAATTCGGCACTCTGAATTTTTATATGCCATTACTGTTTTTGTTTTAATTTTAGATCATAGTTTCTGTCTTGGAATGCTTTTATCATTAGTCTTACTTCTTGAAACGCTTAGTAAATACATAGAAATAACCATTACTTTTTGTATGAATGTCTGATAAACACAGTTTGCACGAAAACAGCGGCCTGCTATCTCTTCATGCTCGCATAATAATGGAAAATGAAAACAAGTAGAAAGAGATGAACGCAATGAAAATGTGTTTTTTAGTCATATGTTATGGACAATATCATCGAAAATGAGGACAAAACTGGAAGCGGCCGAAATGTGGTTCTACAGAAGGATGCTACGGATATCGTGAACTGAGCATGCAAGCAACGATGAGGTGTTGGAAAGAATGGCAACAAAAAGGAAATTGATGCTGAGCATCAGGAAGAGACAACTGAAGTTCCTGGGACATGCAATGAGGAAAGAGAGCCTGAAGAACCTGATACTGACTGGTCAGATAGAAGGCAGGAGAGACAGAGGAAGGCAGCGGATAACATATTTGCAGGGTCTGATCAGGTGGATGACGGAACGGGGGTTGCCAGGAGCAACAAGAGCAAACATACTCAGAGCCACAAGGGATAGGGAGACGTGGAGAACCATGATCGCCTACGTCCTGAAGGGACAGGGCACATAGAAGAAAAAGAAGTTATGGTTTTGCAATGTCTATGAGAAATTGTTGGTTGTTCTCCCTTGTCATGGAAGATAACTTTTACATATTTTATCCACCGCAGAAGTATTTCCTCCTCTAATATGAGTGTTCCATCCTTTGATTTTATGCAACCAGTTGAAGAGCATGATTTTGTCCTGTTAGTTCTTTTATTTTTTCATGCATGTCTCCTTTATTCGTCGTACTCAGTCTCCATATCAACGCGCACTTGTCGTTAAGTCTTTCCTTTCCTGCTTGCATTTGCTCCTTATTTCCTTCTGTATTACGGTCCATGTCTTGACATTACTTTCCCTCTTTTTTTATCAAGTTTAGAATCTCATCCGTGAACCACTCATTTTTTTCTTCTACATTTGATTTCCTTTGAGACGATCTCATTGGCCGATCTCGTTAAAGCTTTATTGCATCCCACTTTGAATTTCCGTTTCCAATTTGTGCCTCGTCTATTTTTTCCACACTAGATTAGATCAGAAATTCAAAGTAGAGGGAACGCTAGCTACAACAGTGAACAAAGTCTTCCCAAGGAAAGAGAAATATGACAAAAATGAAACAGATAGTTAAAATTTTCGAGATCAGGAAAAAAGACAGCAAACAAGGCCAAAGAATGCTACAGAATATAGAATATTAAATATAAGCATCAGGAACATACCCAGGAGCCCCAAAAATGGTTGCCGAAATTGAAAAAAGCAACATATGTACAGCAGGTATGCATAAAGAAGAAAATAAATAATAAAACAGAAACGTACACATCGACAGGTTGCATAAAATATGAAGCTTATAAAATAATTCTGCTGAATAGTAGGAATCACGGACTCATTGCAAACGATCTTTTTTTAACGGCATAGTATGTTCTTTTCGATGGCTACACACAGTTTTGAATTCTGAGTTTTCCTACTGCAAGACCGGTTTTCATCCAAAACAATAGAACCCCGTCTGTTTTGCTATTCACCCATAGGTAGGTTTGGAGAAATGGATTCATATCTTATCCCAAGGGTATTAACATGTGTCTGAGTATAATGTGCCTCAGTCTGAGCCCATTAATCTATGGTGATGACAACATAAATGAAAAAAATTATATTACAAGAATCTATCCCTGCTTCATATAATACTGACAATATTATATTTGCAGATATTATATTTACATGATTTTGATTACCGACTAAAAAAGTGCAAAAACACAGAGACAATTTAGTAAAAGGAAGCGAGAATAATGGACTAACCATCAACTGTAAGAAAACAAAATATCTTGCCGTGAAACAAATTCAAAATCTCAGAATCAAGCAAAGGACATAACTAATTCTATCGGGTAGCTTTTTTAACAGAGACAGCGGAAAATAAGAATCAGAAATCCGAAGTAATAAATAAAGATAGACGCCTCGCAAAAATCAAACCATTTATTCGGAAACAGAAAAAGGGCATTATGAAATGAAAAAAAGGGTTGATGGACATATATATATATATATATATATATCATCGTGCGGTGTAGATATAGAAGAATCCAAATGAGTATCCTGTACATACAGTGGTAGGATAACTCTCTAAGAGAACTCTAAATATATATGTATATAAATGCGACACTGCAGTGAGGCTGGCCCTCAATTCGCTCAGTGGGAACTCAGGGTTGATCCTCGGTCACGGCAATCAATAATGTAACACTACCGCAAGACGGACTGCTGCCCTTAAGCCAGATCCTGGTCGAAACGGCACCAGTTGTGATACTGCAGTGCGGCTGGCCCTCAGTTCGCTCGGCGGTAACTCAGGGTTGATCCTCGATCACGGCAACCAGTTGTGATACCGCACAAGGCACGGTAGTCCTTATGTGATGCTCGTCCTCGCCGACGGTCGTGACGATCCCAGTTGTGACATTGCCACCCGGTCGCGGCGATCCCGTCCAATAATGTCGCCACAAAAGCTTGGTTACAGGACGTCTTTTGCAACAACGGACCACTGTCCCACGTTGTGATTAGATCCCAGAAGTCTCGTCGTGCAATTTCAATAGTCGTCCGTTTTAGGTAGTCCGAACACTGGTGTACACTTGTGGGTTGAAAAAAAAAACAAAAAAAACACGGCACCAAAAACAATTAATAAAATAAATGAATGAAGTCGAACACGCCTGGAGAGCTACGTAGAATGTCTTTATATAAAGAAAAAACAATGCCTGTCTTTTCCCAAGAATACAGTTGTCGAAAATGATATACAATCGTCGAAAATGATTTTTACAATGGAGAGAGAAAGTTCGCCAAAAGCATCAAAGCTTCTAATCTTCAAGTAAAATGTCTAAGTTTCGTTAGCGTTGAAATAAACAGATCTCTTCAAATATTCGCCAAAGTCTCTTGTATTTCATTAAAAGTCTTTTTATTAATTCTCTATGATCAGGATTGTCAATTTTCCTATGTAACTTCTAAAACAGCAAAGTTCTTTCGGGTCCTTATCGGAGTTTAACGGAATTTGCCGAGGTTGAACGAACGAAGATTCAGAATTTTGTATTTTCCCGTGATAAAAAAAAAAAAAATAATAACGTTCTTTCGGGTTTCATGTCGATGGCGCATTGTTCCAAATTAACTTCTTTGAGTTAATTTTCGGCAGGCTTCATTCGAAATTAATTCTTTAGCCATAAGTTCCATGGTGGGCGACCAGCCGTGGGTCATGGCTCCCCGGCTGGACCATTTTCCCCCCAGCCGCTACATTTCGACTGATAGCAGCTGTAATTAAAAAACTGTCACCCAACTCGAAAAACTTTCACAGACTCTGAAAAAACTGCTTCCCAACTGCGCTTTTCGTGTCGAGTATCTATTTTTATAACCAATTTCGATCCTCTCTGGGGATCCGGCCGGCTCACAGTCTTCGGCCAATGAAAATCGGTCTCCGCCCCTTCGATTTGCGGATGTCTTAGCTCGACCAATGAGATCATGCCAACTCACATCGAACCGAATCCAGCTCGGGCCATTTCGGACTGGTGTATTCAACAGTGGCCTTGGCATCTGGGTGACCTTATCAAATCACTCTGACACTTGTTTTGTCTGCGCGTTTTCAGATTAGCGGAATACATTTCAAATCTAAGAGAAATCCATATTGAACATGAAAAGAGGCGTAAATCATGAAAGACGAGAAATGTGTATTTATCCAAAATAACTTCGTGTAAAATCTTTTGTACAATAAAGACGGAAGCTGATGATGAGTCGCATGAAATAGGCCTACACTTCCGATTTACCATGAAATAACGTGTCTGCCATAATTTTATATATATATATATATATATATGTTTGTGTGCGTGCGTGCGTGTGTGTGTGTGTGTGTGTGTGTGTGCGTGTGTTGTAAATGCATTTTTAGACAATATAAAAAGTTTCATTGATGATCAGCAAAGAAAGACACGTTCGCATTACAAAGTCCATCCATATATTTAACAGTCACGTATCACGTCACGTATCACGTATGTGCCATATCACGTATCACATATGTGCCGTATCACAGTCACGTATCACGTATGTGCCATACGTGATACTCGCTTTGGATGATTATGTCTTGGAAGTGACATGACTGACTGGGCAGGAGATTATACCGCAGTAGTTTCACGTTGCTTTCTGCGGTAGACTGGTTTCCAAGTCGAGGCTATAGAACCGAATCTGTCCTATCATTTAACTCATAACTGGAGGGAAAAGACGGATTAATATCTTTCCAAAGGTTATTTGTGCGTAAGTCAATTTAAGAAACTCGACTGGAAATCGAACTCGGCTCACCGATTTGTTGTTTCGAGACGATAACCACTGCACCACAACGCACATAAACAGGAAAATGCCATTAGGAACAAAGAAAAGATTCATGGGCAGCAAATATTTTTAAAAAATATTTCGTTGAATATGACGGACATATTTATTCCGTTTGGTAAGTATGTGCGAAAACAAAAACTGTCCATTCCATCAGTATACGCGCTAAACGCCTTCAGCCTCTTCCATAAACATTTTGAAGGGAACTCGGTTTTGGTGTGTTAGTTTTTTTTTCAAGTATGTTCGAGATTCATTTATTGTGTTGTTTTGTATATGAGTAGGAGACTGGAATCACTCATTCGTTTTTTATAAAAACAATCAGCACGCTACTCCCATTACTAAACAAGAGAAGGATATATATATATATATATATATATATATATATATATTTTTTTTTTTTTTTAATCATTTCACCCCGAGCAAGGCAGAAACGCCACTGATGTGCAGGGGGTTACATAAATGTAAAAAGATTAATTAGAAAAGAGTGAGGAGTACAAGCTAGTTAGAAAGGAACAATAGAAAGCTGAGAAAGCAGGTGCAATGACAGGTACATGGGCGGAGAGAAAGGGAAGGTTATACAGGGGAGGGGAGAGAGCTAGAGGCCAGTGGTTAGTAGGTGAGTATTAACTTTGCTTTTAAATTTCTGGAGGTCGTAGCCGTCAGGAAAGCAAGAATACGGGAGTGAGTTCCACAGGCGGGAAGTGCGAGAGAGGAAGCTGCAGGAGTAGAATTGTCGTCTGCGTTTGGCTAACCTGACTGTGAATGGGTGGGACCCAGTTGCCAGTCTGGTTGAACGGGTAAACACCTGTATATATATATATATATATATATATATATATATATATATATATATATCCGAGTGAGTATAGAACGAGGAGAGAAAAGAAAAAAAAATATTTCCCTTTCAAAACATTAATTTAAACAGTGCTCGATATATGATGTATAGAGCTGTGAATATTTATTATAAATTATGTTTTAGAACATGTACATAATTTCTTCTATATAAGTCCTCTTCTCTACAATCATATATTTATTTCAATGTTGGGATTCCAACATATCATCATTTCTTAGAAATTCTAACCAAAAGAACCGATACCCGACCGATAAAAACGTACATTCCAACAGATAATACCATTAATCAACAATTTCGCACTTACACACCAAGTTCTTAAAAAGTCTAACGGTCAAAACGAAAGACAAATTCCCTTAATTATCAATAACCCCAACCAACCCCACAACAACAACGAACCAAATATAAACAGAGGATAATTCCAACTCTTACACTTTCCTCCTGATGATATGTTGGAATCCCAACATTGAAACAAACATATGATTGTAGAGAAGAGGAGATATATAGAAAAAATTATGTAAATGTTCTAAAACATAATATATATATATATATATATATATATATATATATATTATAAATTATGTTTTAGAACATGTACATAATTTTTTCTATATAAGTCTTCTTCTAACCCAACTGAATTGGCGTCAGTCGGCGATTCTACCTCTGATATATATATATATCAGAGGTAGAATCGCCGACTGACATCAATTCAGTCGGGTTTCAGTCCTGAGTAAAAAGCAATCGGCTGTCTAACCGTACTGATGAGCTGTGATACAGAGAAACAGATCTGTCTGCGGATGACTATTTACGCTCTCACACCCTGATTGAGCACTCTGGAAGAATGGTAGACTTTGAAAAACAGTACGCATTTTTCATTCAGCAATGAATTAGAGCACTCTGGCTATTGGGCGTGTATAATGATAATATACACGCTAAAAAATCTGCCTTCTTCTACCGAGCGCCCGTATCTCAGATGTAGAATCTCCGACTGATGCCAATTCAGTCAGGTTTCAATACTGGGCAAAAAGCAATCGGCTGTCTAACCGTACTGATGAGCTGTGATACAGCGAAACAGATCTGTCTGCGGATGTATATATATATATTAAATGCATTTCTTCTATGAAAGTGTTAATTTGATGGTCAGCAAAATAATTGTCACTGGTCAGAAATTGATGCAAGCTCGTCATTTTCTGTAAGATTTACTTGAGTCAGCTTTGACTTTTGTCTTCGGCAGGCAAACATAGACTAAATAGATTATTCGTCTAATGTAAAAATCTCATCATTGTTTCAAAATCTCGTTATCTTTCTAAAAAAAATTACCAATAAGGCGACAATGCAACGAATCCTAAAGAAGTTCAGGTTGCATATTTCAGTATTGTTGCCAGAAAACAAAGATTACAAGATCGCATAGTTTTTAATATCACCTGCAATTTGGTATTATATAGATTTACTATTAAGACAATAAATAATTGTGGGATAGATAACTAGTTAAAGATAAAAAGCTAAGTAAAATCATGTAGTAAGCTAAAACTACTGAGACTGGATATAAATAAACGGTAAAAACAAAATTCGTAGAAAAGTCTACAAAAGACAAAAAACGGTATGTGTTACTGAACGCATAGACATCAGCAAAAAAAGAACCCAAAATGCCAATTAGATTTCGAGGAGACTAAAACCAACCAAGTTGCAGAAATTTAAATACCTGAGAAGTGTTCTAACGGAGAACGGAAAGTGCGACACTGAGATCCGAAGACTTATTGCCATAGCCAAGTACGCATTAGAAAAGCTAAGAAAAATTTTTCATTGAAAAAAAAGAAAAAGAATACGAGACTAACGCGGCACTTAGACTTATTGGCATGACTAAGGACGCTTTCGAAAAGCTGAGAGGAAATTTTCATTGAATGAAAAAAATAAAGAATACTAGACTGTGATGTGCTATCTGTTTTCCTATATGGCAGCGAATGCTGAAAAAATTCCTCGGAGGTGAAGTAAAGACGCGAGACAACAGAAATCTGGTTCTACAGAAGGATGCTGAGGATACCATAGACCGAACATGTGAGCAACGACGAGATTTTGGTGAGAATGCAAACGAAAAGGAAACTTGTACGTAACATCAGGAAGAAGCAGCTGAAGTTTCTGAAAGAAATATTTTGAAGAATTATCTTATCGCCGAAAAAAAAGGTGGGGGAATTTAGCATTGAGTTTTCAGCGTAAGTTTTATTTTCTCTTTCGTTTTATAATTAATTTTGTTCGTAAACTAAAATTTGTCTAATTTCCCGAGATCTTTTACAAACTTTTACCTTGTTAACTGGAAGCAAGATGAAATAAGAGATATCGGCTTGGATGCAGGTAATCGGGCAGCCTGTTCGAATTCCAGCCGAATTCATTACAATCCCTTATGTGCTTGGAAAAGAAACCATCTCTGCTCTCCCGAGCTATAGGTAAATTCCAGAACAGACTTGGCTCTACCGCAGTAAGTGTTGGCAACCTTCCGCGGGAAAATCTTCACATAAATAGCAAGACAGACTGGGTTCTACTTCAGTAAGAGATGGTAAAATACTGCAGGATAATCTTCATACCACATGCTGTTAAGGAACGTTTGTGGGGCCAACGTGAACCGAGTATGTGTGCAATGAGGAGGTGTTGGAAAGAATGGAAACGTAAAGGAAATTAATAGTGAGCATCATAAAGAGACAACTGAAGTTCATGGAATGAGGAAGGAGCGCTTGGAGAACCTGATACTAACAGGACAGATAGAGGGTAAAAAATACAGAGGAAAGCAGCGGATAATATATTTGAAGGGCCTGAGCAGCTGGATGACAGAACGGAGGCTGCGAGACGTTACAGGAGAAAGCGTGCCAAGAGCCACCAGGGATAGGGAGACGTGGAAGGCCATGATCGCCTATGTCCTGAAAGGACAAGGCACATAAAAGAAGAAGCACTTCTTCTAGAGATGTCGACTCAACCTGCCACAAATACAAGTATTTTGTCAACTGTCTATTCATCTCTAACTCAGGGGTCGGAAACCTTTTGGAGAGTGAGTTCCTAAAAGCTATTTAGAGTCATAGATGAGGAACTAACAGCTATGGCTTCAGTGTCATGGAGACGAGTCATGTTATTAAATATGTGAATAAATTTTCTATGTGTTTAAAGAAAGCAAGGATTCAGTATGATTTAATATTTGACGGAAATTATGTTAAAAAAATATTACATCGTAAAAATAAATGTTTCATAAATCAGTACTGAAAAAAATCCATTAAAATCGATTGAAAACACTATTTTAAATTCATTTCACAAGTGCCTGCTCACGAAACAATTTAACAAAAAAAGTGAAAGTGAGACCGTACGCTAATTTTGGCGATCCCTACAAATGAAAAGTAAAATTAAAACACATTCTCCAGGTAAAAAGAATAAATTTTAAATTTCGACGCAATATATTCAGACTATCAACTGTCACTTTGGTTTGGTTTATATATATATATATTTATATCGTATCCAGAGTAAGGTAGCGGGCCAGACAAGATTCACTCGAGGGCCGGGTGTGGCCTGCGGGCCGGGGGTTGCCGACCGCTGCTCTAACACTTTTCAAATTTATCTTTTTCTTTTTATTTATTTCTTTTACTTATTATTTTAAATTATCTTCCGACTTTTACTCATATTTTTCTGTTTCTTTTTTCATATTACATACTAAAACGATAAATCCCATTTATTTGTACACTTTTTTTCACTATGATTCTTATTTTTTTAAGAGGCAATGTTATTTTTATAATCATTCCATCCCAAGCAAGGTAGGCCGCTAGTGGCGCGCAGGGGGTTACATTAAACGCAAAAAGAAGGGTACATGAGATATCGAAAGGAAGGTCAGAGAAGTCTGGGAATCAAGGAGATAGAAGATGGCAATTGATGTTGCATTTAAACTTTTGGAGATTGTAGCTTTCAGGAAAGCAAGCAAACAGAAGTGAGTTTCACAAACGCAAAGTCTGAGAAAAGAAACTGTTAGAGTCGATAAAACGACGGTCATATTTAACTATTTTGGCAGTAAAAGATTTGGAATTTGATACCAATCTAGTCAGTTAAGTGCCATATGTGATCTACGCTTGAGTGATCATGTCTAAAAAGGGAAGCAGAAAATGTTTTCCAGTAGTAAGTTGCTATTACTTTCCACGCAGGGCTATAGAAGGTAATCAGTCATGCCATTTAATCCATAGCGGGAGAGAATAGCGACGGATTAATAACTTTCCCAACGGTGTTATCGCGTAAGTGAATGCAACGAATTCAACTCAAATTCAAACTCGGCACTATGATTTCTCGTTCCGAACCGATATCTACTGCACAACCAAGATGCCAGTATAACAGGAGTAAATACATATGATCAGAAAACCCCAAAAAAAAAAAAAACTTGCCATAGCAGTAGCCATGAAAATACTCGTAGAAAAGACAGAGGGAAGCCACATCACATCAATGAGAAAATGCCAAGTCAGGATCGGTTACATTGCGGGTCCTCCTTTAGATTTTGTCGAGAACCTCAAAATAAATAGCAGGAGCACCCAACCATATATGGCAGCAATATTCAATGCACGAACGAATGATAGATTTGTAAAGTGCAACATGGATTCTGAATAGAAAAAATAGTAGATGCAGCTATAGATTCAATGTAGTAATTCCACTTGAGGTCGATTGAGAATGAGGCCAATGAGGCGTTCTCTGTTATCTCTTTTTCTAGTTTTTATCTACCCGTTTCTATTCACGCTAACACTTCTAAATCTTCTTTTCATGCAGTTTGTTTCTTTTTCATTCCTCTTTACGTTTTCCGTTTTAAATTGTAGTCTTTCTTTTTTATTTCATTTTTTCATCTTCTCTCCCACATTTCCTCCCCGTCGGTCTTTGTTGTGATCTGAGCTTGAGGCTTGCATCCTAGGATCATGGTCTCTGGGTTATACAAGACCCCAGTCGAGAAAGAGATCATTTCTTAATCTTAAGGATTATTACGTTCTGATTCCTCTTCGGGTACAAAACTCACTTTTAATACCCGTCAAGCTTAAGATGCGCTCAGTTCAATTTCCCTGAAAAACAGAAAAGACATATTTCACTGCACTTCTTTCTATTTGTTTTTTTATTTTTTGTTTTTTTGTAACGTTTTTTTTTTCATCTCACTCCTTGATTCGTAATTTAAAAAAAAAAACTTTTCTGAATCCGCCTTTTCCGTTCTTTTCCATTCTTTTTGGTTTAAAAAAGGATATAAAATATACAGATGCAAAGCAAAGAATGAATGAAAAATAATTGATAAAATAAATAAATAAATAAATAAATTAAGAAAGGAAGAAAAGACAGGGGTCTTCTAAATATAAAAGGAGGAGAAAAACAATTAAAATTGGTCTGAAAGATGAGTTTATGAAATCTAAACTTATTTTAAAAATGGAACTTTGTGTGTGTGTGTGTGTGTGTGTGTTTGTGTGTGTGTGTCCCTTACCTATAGAGTCCGAAACGGCTGAACCGACTTGCTTGAAAATTTACACAGTTGTACTATAAGCGTCTGTGAGTGTTCTTAGCTAGGTTTTGTGCCGAGGTACCCCCGATAAATATCGAAAATCGATAATCGAAAAAATTGGGTAATAGAAGGAGTGGTCTGATTTTAATCAAATTTGACACACTAATAGATAAGTACATAAGAAACGATATTCATGAAAGACTAGAATAAAAAAGTATTAAATAGAAAGAAAGAAAGAAAGAAAGAACAACGAATGCATGAGACTTTCCGTGAAAAGAGAGAATGAGAGAGAATTTAAAAAAAAAGGAAGAAAGGAATGAAGGAAGGAAAGAAGACAGAAAGAAAAAACAATCGAAATTTGTCTAAAAAATGAAAAATAAAAAGAATAAAACTATTTGAAATTAATTAACTGGAGAGCCCAGAAATTTTAACTCTTTCTTCTTGATGTCAAATATAAGTTTCTTTTTTCGTTGAAATTGTCCCCAGAACTTTGTCGCTGCTCACCTATTCGGCTTATGGTATTCTCAGAATTCCTCTGTAGAACCACATTTCTACTGCTTCAGTCCACTTCTTCATCTGTGATGTGAATGTACACGTTATGTGAAAGACTAAAAGAATACTTAAAAGAAAGAAAGGAAAAACAAACACAATATAGAAACTGATGAAAGGAAGAAATTCAGAGAAAAAACTAAAGAATAAGATTGTTTCTCAAAGAAAGAAAAACAGGAAGGAAAAAGAGAGAAAGAAAGAATGAAAATAAAAATAAGTTATTATGAATAAAAAGAAATAACGTGAAAGAAAAAAGAATATAATGTATAGGGAAAAAGAGAGAAAACTTGAAAAAGAGAGAAATATTTTAAAAAAAATGAAATTTCATTAATTCAGTGGATAATTTATTCGAATAAAAAAAAAATAAATGTGAAAATTTGGGTCGAAGCAGAGAAATCGAGAATATTTTTATGAAAGAAAAAAAAAGAATAACAAAAGATGAAAGAAGGAAAAAATGAAATGAAAATCTCTGCAGATTGAGAATAAGAAAAAATGAAAGAAATAAACACTTGATAGAAGGAAAAATAAAAGCAGATCAGAAAAAAAAAAGACTTAGAATAGAAGAATGAAGCATTATTCTAAAGACGGAAAAAAAAGTAGTATCATATTAGCAACTGAAACAAAATAAATAAATAAATAAATAAAAAGCGAATTGACACTTCTCAAGAAATTTTTTTTTTCCCTAAGAGACGTGGGAGGAGCTTATAGTTGCACGCAGCTGACACATCTCAAAGAACGGAACTATTTATGCACCAACGGGAAACAAATCACTTTTTCTTCGCTAAAAGTCGAAAAGGCGGATGAAATGAGAATGACGGACAGATGCTGTCCCGTGTCATGCGGCCTGTGTCCTGCGTTTCATTTGCGAGATGCAAATCAGTTTAAGCAGGTGGTTGGGTGCCAATAGTGAAAGAAAGAAAAAAAAGATATTAACATTAAAATGAGAGGCGAAAACTAAGAGCATCTATAGGTTTCTGTTTGCTGTCAGACATTCTATAGAAGTTGAGATTAGATATATATATATATATATATATATATATATATATATATAGGTATATATATATATACAAACACACACACACACACACACACACACACACACACACACACATATATATATATATATAGGAAGAGAATAAAAAATATTGGTTCATAAGAGATTTAGATGAATATGAAAAAAATTAAGATTAGATATATATAAAGAGAATAAGAAATAATGATCAATGTCAGTATATTTTAATTTCTATCCCCCTACCAAATTTAATTTTCTTCTATATCTATCTATCTCTATACGCACACACACACACACACACACACACACACACACACACACACACACACACAAACACACACATACATACATACATACATACATACATATATATATATATATATATATATAAAGTTATCCTCAGAGAGATCTTTTTCGCCGTATCACAACTCATCAGTACACCTTGACATCTGATTGCTTTTAAGCCAGGATTCAAACCCGACGAATTGGTATCAGTCGGCGATTCTACCTCTGCACTAAGGGCACTCGGTAGAATAAGGCAGACTTTTAGCGTATGATGCATATATATATATATATAATATGAGTGGTTTAAGCTAATAGAAATATATTCATATATATTCAACAGTTTAATATTTACTTTTCATAAACAGAGCCCAATATAGAATTAGAGCATTTATAGATGGTTATTATTGGTATAATATTAGCATACTGCAACTCAAAATATTTTGATTTGCAGTATGTGCATATATATATATATATATATATATATATATATGTATATATGTATGTGTGTATATATGCGTATTTATCTTTTAAAACTTATTTCTTCTTATTTTTTGAAGTCTTCTTCAGAAATATAAACATATATGAGTGACGTTAATTTTAGCCTACGATAAATAACTCAGCCCCCACTCCCACACATAATATATATATATATATATATATATATTTATTCTTTTTCAAATCCCACGATTTTAGATTCCTATTCCATTTTGGACTTTCGGTATAACCTAATTGAATTTTACATTTAATACATGAAAAAAAATCCCACCCCAGATTTAAAATTTATAAAGACAATAATCAACCCTATGACCAAAAATAAAAATTAGAATTAAAAAATATTCAGTCAATAATATGCAGCTGATGATTGCGTAATAATTGAAAATCCGTGTCGTGTTATAAATGTAAAATAATATATATATATATATATATATATATATATATATGGAGAGAGAGAGAGAGAGAGAGAGAGAGAGATTGATTATGAACTGACCCTTCCGGAATTTCAATTTCTGGTCCTTACGATGTTAGTGTAGTTATAATACTCCGATCATATTTTTGTTTGTTTCTTATTATAATTTAATTTAATTTAAACTGAAACTTAAAATTAAAAATTAAAAAAATTATAAAAACTCAAAAGTTTAATTAATAGGGAGAATATTCTAGGTCAGAGGGTATACGGTTCGTGCATATGTATCAAGGGCTATTACTTGTTTTTACTTTATTTAAAAACATAATTTTAAAAAAGGTGCATCTAGAAAAGTCGATTATAATCCGGATCTACCTATTTGATCAAATATTTATTTCTATGTTTGCATGTAATTCTCGATTCATTTCATTTGTTTAGCAAATTAGGGTTCCTTAAGTTTTAAATGAAATTAAGCTATATTAAATACAGTAGCACTGTCCTCTCAAAATAATTCAGACAATTAAATAGCAATTGGTTAAGTCTAGTAATATCATCGCGAAAAGCAAATCTTAGAACGGAAATGGAAATTGATGTAACTTATGCCTTTTAGAAAAACTAGTTATCTTAAAACACTTCAAGAACCACTTATTAGACAACAGAAGTCGATTGCTGATTACATGCTTACATTAAAATAAATATCTGCTCAAATACGTTGACATAGATTAATATAGAGTTTTTGAAAATTATTTTTATTTATAATTATTTTTATATTATGAAAACATCTAAGAAAAAAGAAACATTGTTATAAAACGAGTACAAAAAAAGAAAAGAATTCATGAGGACAGAAGATAATGATTGATATTGCATTTAATATGTAGAAAGAAAATAATAAAAAGAAAAAAACATTATTAAGGACAGAAACCGATAAAAGAAGAGGAATGACAAAAAGAGTAGATGACGAGTGACATAAGATTTAAATTTTTGAATGAATATCTGAAAATTGAAATTACATTATTAAGTAGCGAGAAGAATAAAAGAAGAAGACTCAAATAGAAAAGAGATAACGATTAGTATTGCTTTTAAATTATTGAATGAATATAAGAAGAATGAAAAACTTTATTAATGAGCAAGGACAATAAAAGTAGTGGAATCAAGAAGACTGTAGATAAAGAATAACATTGCTTTTAAATTTTCGAATGCATATTATTGAATGAATATAAGAAGAATGAAAAACTTTATTAATGAGCAAGGACAATAAAAGTAGTGGAATCAAGAAGACTGTAGATAAAGAATAACATTACTTTTAAATTTTCGAATGAATATTAGTAAAACAAAACATGATTAAAGAGCGAAAATGTTAAAAGAAGAACTAAGAATAGATAATGATTGACATTGGATTTAAATTTTTAAACAAGTATGAGAAAAAGAAAAAAAAAACAAGAACAATAACCGAAGAGGAATCAACAAAACAGCAAGATAGCGATTGACATAGTTTCATTAAAAAAACTTAAATACAAAGAAAAAATGTAATATCATTAATAAATGAGAAAAATAAAACAAGAGAAATCAAATAGAGAGTAAATTAAGTTTGACATTGCATTTAAATTTTTGTATACACATAAGAACGATTAATGATTAATATTTCGTTTTAAGTTTTGGATGATAGTAAGAAAAATAATTTTGTGGAGCAAGAACATAGAGTAGAGTAAACAAAAAGAGTTTAGATATCGAATGACATTGCTTTAAAATCTTTGAATGGATATTAGTAAAAAAAATATTAACGTGTGAGAAAAATAAAGAAGAGGAATCTAGCAGAAAGAAGATGACGGTTTAGATTGCATTTATATCTTTGAATGATTATAAAAAATAGGCATTATTAAGGAACGAGATCAATAGAAACGAAGAATTAAGAAGGCATTAGATAACGATTGATATTGCATTTAAATTTTAAGATGAATATGAGAAAAGACGAATCATTCTTAAGAAATGAGAACACTAAATGAAATAGAATAGAAAACAACGATTAATATTGATTTATATTTTTGAAAGATTATATAGAAAAAAGATAAACATTATTAAATGAGAATTAAAAAAAAGGAATTGAGAAGGCAGTAAACAATTAATCTAAATTTTTGAATGGATGTAAGAAAAAATATTATTAGTTAATGAGAACAATAAAAGAACAGGAATCAAGAAGACACAGGAAAAATATTGACATTTTATATAAATTTCCGAAAGAATGTAAAAATAACACATTAATTTCGAATGAATAGATAATGATAGTCATTCTATTTAATGCTATGAATGAACATGAGAAAAATAAAAAAAAACATTTTTAATGAATAAAGACAACAAAAGATCACGTAATAAGAAGACAAAAGATTTATTTTTTAAATAAATATATGAAAAGTAAAAAAAGATTAAGTAGCGAGAACAATAAAAAAGAGGGATTCTGAAAACAGAAAGATAATAATTGACATTGCAATTGAAGTTTTTAATGATTACAAGAAAAATTATTTTTAAGGAACGAGAACGATAAATGAAGAGAAATCAAGAATACAATAGACAACGATTGACATTGCATTTAAATTTTTGAACAAATATACGAAAAAGTAAAAATATTATGGAGCAAGAACAAATTAAAAGAAGAGGAATAAAAAACAGTAGATAACAATTGACATTGCATTTAAATTTTTGAACAAATATACGAAAAAGTAAAAATACTATGGAGCAAGAACAAATAAAAAGAAGAGGAATAAACAACAGTAGATAACAATTGACATTGCATTTGAATTTTTTAATGAATATAAGAAAAAGTATAAATATTATGAAGCAAGAACAAATAAAAAGAAGAGGAATAAACAACAGTAGATAACAATTGACATTGCATTTGAATTTTTTAATGAATATAAGAAAAAGTATAAATATTATGAAGCAAGAACAAAAAAAGAATAGGAATAAAAATGACAGTAGATAACGATTGATATTGCATTTAAATTTCTTAATGAATATAAGAAAAAATATTTAGTAATAAGAAAAATAAAGGAAGTTGAATCATTAAGACAATAGATAACGCTTGAAATGACATTTAAATGTTTGTAATAAATATAAAAAAACACCATAAAGTAGAGCTAACGTTAAAAGAATGGGAATTAAGGAGAGACTAGATAATGCTAGGCATTGCTTTTACATTTTGAATGAATTTTATATATATATATATATATATATATATATATATATATATATATATATATAATCCTGTGGCCCAAAGCAAGACATTTTACTGCCACTGTTGTGCAGGGAGTTACATAGGAGTAATGTTATGAGAAAGAGTGACAGGTGAGTGAGGTGGACGGAGAAAAAGGCATGAGAGAGAGGATGTAAGTTAGTGAGACAGGAGGTGACCATTGAACTTTACATTTGAATTCCTGAAGATTGTAGCTGTCGGGAAAGCAAGTACGGGGAAGGGAATTCTTCAGGCGGGAAGGTAGAGAAAAGAAGCTGATGGAGTAAAATTTGCGTTTAAAAAAATGGAAAAGATATTAAGAAGATTGAAACAATAAACTAAGAATTATAAACATAGGCGTAGAAAACGATTGATATTGCATTTAACTTTTTAATGAATAAGAAATGATAAAAACAATATTACATAGTGAGTACAATTTCAAAAGAGGAATATAGAAGATAGAATATAATAACATATATTACATTTACATTTTTGAATGGATTTAATAAAAAAAGAAAACATTATTTAGATGCGAGAACAATAAAGAAAGAGTAGAAAAGAGAGTAGCTAATGATTGATATGGCATTAAAATTTTGAATGAATATACGAACAAAAACCCTTATTTAATCAGAACAATAAAAAAGGAATCGAGAAGACCAAAAAGCACACAATAAACATTGCATTTACAATTTTGAATGAATATAAGAAAACGAAAAATCTTTATTAACAAAAGAGAACAATAAAAGTAAAGGATTTAAGATTGACATTGCATTTAAAGTGCATGTCTATACTTCTGAGATGAGGTAATCTTTACATTATCTACATTGTCTTGACTATTGTTTTCATCTTTATTGCCATTATCACGATATTTCAGCTTTTGTACGCTCCGGCTTTCTACAAGTGCTCAAAGACACCTGGCCCAGTAGATGTAGACGTTGGTTCGTTCAAGCGACTTGACCCAAAGAGTTGCGTATTCAATACCAGGCTACAGCAGTGGTCAACAAAGAACATAGAGCGTTAAGTTAAAGGGGGATAACTACATGGTTACCAGAAGTGGCATCGCACATGAAATGACAATTATATACCCAAGTGAACATAATGAAGTGTTCGGTTCGAAATTCTTAGGAAGTGAATAAAGCCCGAGCGTACAACGGCCTAAAATGTCGTAATAATGGCAATAAAGATCAGGAAAATAGTCCAAATTATATAGATATTGGATTTAAAGTTTTGAAGTTAGAAAATTGAAATATGGAAGGTATTTTCTTAGGCGAGAATGTCGAGAGAAGGATCTGTTTGCATAGAACTTACGTTGCATCGAATATTTTCCTAACGTCTAGGCACTCGGACGTATTCATCAGAACAAATCTTAAGAACAATATTTTTGAAATTGTATGACTAAGTGGGAAAAGTACTGTGGAGCTTTTCGTTTTTGCAGACTTCCCCGAACTAAATTGTTGTTACGGTTGCACACGTGCATGAACATAGTGTGCTTTGGATTTTAAAACTTTATAGTACACACACACACACACACACACACACACACACACACACACACACGCACGCACGCACGCACGCACGCACACACACACACATATATATATATATATATATATATATATATATATATACAGAAAATCTAAGCAAGAACCAACAACCGAGCACGGTTTGCCTAACGGCTCGTCAGGGAAATTGGCGATCTAAATTATAGCTTGATTAATACTAGTTTTACTATTGGTATTGTTGTTTTGTTGTATAGTTATTATATATATATATATATATATATATATATATATATATATAATTATGTTTTAGAACATGTACATAATTTTTTCTATATATAGAAAAAATTATGTAAAATTATGCACATGTTCTAAAACATAATTTATAATAACTATTCACAGCTCTATACATCATATATCAAGCACTGTTTTAAATTAATATTTTGAACGGTGAAAAAATTATTTCTTCATTCTGTACTCACTCAGATATATATATATATATATATATATATATATATATATATATTTTATAAGCGTTTCACCCCGAGCAAGGCATGTCACTGCCACTACTGTGCAGGGGACTACGTAGAGTGGAGAAAGAATGATGAAATATAGGAAATGACAGAGGGTGGGTGATAGGCGGTTAAGGATACCGAGAATGAGGGTTGGGTAGATGAGAGTGTTGTGAGAATAGTTGGGAGTTAGTGTGATAGGAGGTGTCTATTGACCCTACATTTAAACACCTGGAGATTGTAACTGTCGGGAAAGCAGACTTGTGGAAGGGAGTTCCACAGGCGGGAAGCGCGAGAAAAGAAACTGTTGGAGTAGAATTTACGGTTATATCTTATTTGTTTAACTGTAAAAGGGTGGGACCTAGTTGCTAATCTAGTATCTCGTGTAAGCTCATCGTTAAGTACCTCCACTAAATCGCTAAAAAAAACAGCATATGATGAAATGGAAGATAGAGAAGACATAGAAAGTGAAGAGGAAAAAATGTATCTTTCTTTTTCTTTTCTTGATCGGAGCAGAAGCCATGAAAGTACTTGTAGAAGAGGCACAGGGAAGCCATATCACGCCGGTGTGAGAGCGGCTGCAGCCGGTCTGCCAAGTCAGTGTCAACCACGTTACAGATCCTCCTTTGTATTTTGTCAAGAAGCCCAAGGAGAGCAGCAGGGGCACCCGACCAGATATGGCAGCAATATTCAATACACGGGCGGATGGTAGATTTGTATATGTGCAGAATAGATTCAGGTGGGAAAAATTTCCGGGCCCTGCACAGGGAGCCCACTTTCATACCAGCAGATTTGGCAATGGATTCAATATAGTCATTCCATTTGAGGCCCGCCGAGAGTGTAAGGCCAAGGAGGCGTAGTATGTTACTCTCTGGGAGGCTAGCCTGTCCCATGCTAATGGGAGGTAGATGCGATTGTCTATGGTGATTAGTTGATAACAGCTTTGTTTTGGAGGCATTGAAATTTACCAACCATTTCCTACCCCAGGTCACTACGGATTGGAGGTCCCTTTCAAGTACGGCAGCGAGGTTCACTTTGTCGTCCAGACCTGGTTTCTGATCGATGCGGGAGTAGATTGTTGTGTCGTCGGCATACATGCCAACTTGGGATCTAATGGAGTCGGGGAGATCATTAATATAGATCATAAAGAGCGTGGGACCTAGGATAGAACCTTGAGGGACGCCCGCGTTCGTCTGGTAGTTTTGGGAGGTATGCCCATTTAATACCACCTTCAATGTGCGGTTAGAGAGGAAAGACTGGATGAGGTCAAACAGATGTCCAGTTATCCCATAGCTCCGCAGTTTGCACAAGAGGCCAGCATGCCAGACCCTGTCGAATGCTTTGGAGATATCCAAGGCAACGGTTCGGGCTTCACCATTCTTGTCAAGTGCCTGGTATATGTACACGGTAATGGTCGTTAGCATATCAGCAGTAGATCTGGTGAAGCGAAACCCATACTGTTTGTCAGAGAGAAGCCCGTTGGCCATAAGATGCTGAATTACCTCGGCGTTGATAATGGCTTCGAAAACTTTGCCAAAGATTGGAAGGAAACTAATAGGATGGTAATTGGCGGGGTCTGAGGGTTCGCCAGAATTCTTAAATATAGGTACTACGCAGGAGGACTTCCAACAGGCAGGAAAGCAGGAAGCAGATAGGCAGAGGTTATAGAGTTTAGAGAGGACAGAGGAGAGTTCTGGGGCACATTTCTTCAGTACTATGACTGGGATTCCGTCACCGCCGCTCGCTTTGTGTAGGTCAAGTTGCGCAATTATCTTGGCGACCAGCGAGGGTGTAATGTGGACGTTATTTAGTTGAGCCTTAGTTCTGGGTGGAAAGTCTGATGTAGGTATTCCTAACGAGTCCAGTGTCGAATTGGTTGAGAATCTACGGGCAAACATTCAGCCTTGTCGGCTGGGGAGGTGAGAACTTCAAATTCATTGATTAGTGGGGGTATTGAAGTCTTGTTCCTGCTGAGCACGCTTTTGCAGAGACGCCAGTAATCTTTGGAGCCAAACTTAGAGGATGCTATGCGTTGCCTAATTCTGGTAGCAAACGCCCTCTTGGCTTCGTTCAGTACTTTTTTACACTTGTTCCGTGCTGAGGTGAAAAAGCGCCTGTTTTGGTTCGACGAGCAGCTTCGATAGAGCCGGAAGAAATGGTTCCGGTGGGCAACAGCGGCCGAGCAAGCGGGTGAGAACCAGGGGGACGAATTTGGTTTTAGTTGGAATTTTCTGGCAGGGATAAAAGCATCGATGCCAGCCTTAACCCAAGAGGAGACTTCGGAGGCACAGTCTTCGACAGGAAGATCAAAGACGTTGTTCCAGGGGACGTCGCAGAGGAAGTCCCCGAACGAGTCCCAGTCGGCTCTTTGGTAGCAGTATGATATTCTGCTGGTCTGGTTTTCTTGGGTAGAGTTAGTGCGGATTGATATGTTTACAGAGACTACGGCGCGGTCAGAGTTTCCGAGGGGGCAGAGTTTCCTGGTAGTGCAGGATTCTGGGATGGAGGTAAAACAAAGGTCGAGTAAAGAGTCCCTTCCGATATATATATATATGAATATTAACTGATTTTCTAAGAAAAAAAAATATATATATGAATATTAAGTGATTTTCTAAGAAAAGCTTAGCTGTGGTAAAGATCCCAGTGAGGATAAACTCACTAATCAATTGTAAGGACTCTAGCGAGACGAGATTGTTAACCATCACACTATTTTGTGGTATTTTCAATATTTTTGAAGTATGGTACAATATTGTGAGCATTCATTTTCTGTTTCGATAAATCTCCACCGTTAAAGAGAATTCTGAATTCCTGTCATGATTTATTAATTCGACGAGCAGCTTTAAATTCAATCAGCGTCACAGAATGTACTACGAATGTATTAGATTTCGCTGAATAATATTTCAGAATAACAACACAGGAGTGTGCTCGTCAAAACATACATCCTTGTCCAAATTAATTGAAACAAGAACCAATTAGGGCTTACTAGGATCTTTCACACATTCTCTGATCACGTATACTTCACCCTGATCACATCTTGTTTTTGTTTTTCTCTACCGACAGCATTTCGTTTTTCCGTTTTGGACTGGTGGATCCAGTTTATTTCTTCGCCTTGGTGGCACAACTGACAGTTAAAATGCAAATACCAAAAATATCGGCGATCTCTCTGTAAGGCTTTCCAGTGTGCTCGTGCAGCGTTATAATTTTCATACGCTTCCTTATAGAGAGTTGCTGTAGAACAACTAATCGACAGTTGAGACAATAGTGTCTGGGCATGAGAAAAACCTTAAGCAGTCACGGATGACGCAATATTTTTCAAAGCCAACGAAATTTCTTTATGCACCCGAAAATAGATTCATATTACTGCATACCACTGCATCTGAGGATAAAACAGAATCGATTATATCCTGGCTCTCTTTTTTTAATCGTTTCACCCCAAGCAAGGCGGTAATGCTACTGATGAGCAAGGGGCTACATAAGAGGAAAAGATAAGATAGGAGGGGAGTAAAGAGAAAGACAAATTAGCTATAAGAGGTGTCAGAGAAGGGAGGAAGAGAAGGGTGGGAATACAGATGTGATGACAGTTGCAAAGGTAGAGAGAAAAGAAAAAATATACAAGGTGTCAAGTGCTTAAGCGATGGGTATTGACATTGCATTTAAATTCCTGGAAACTGTAACCGTCAAGAAAGCAAGAATATGGAAGAGAGTTTCACACGCATAAAGTGCAAGAAAAGAAGCTGATGGAGCAGAATATTTGGTTGATCTACCTTGGAATAGGTGGGACCCAGTTGCCAGTCAGGTTGCACGAGTAAACTCATGTGGCAAGGGCACCAGTGACTTAAGTTCGTCGGAGCAGAAGCCATGAAAATATTTATAGAACAGACAGAGGGAAGCCACATCCCGTCGGTGAGAAAGTGGCTGAAGTCGAGCCGCCAAGTCGGTACCTATCACATTAATGATTCTCCTTTTGCGCCCGTCGAGAATACTGAGATGAATTGCGGGGGCGC
The DNA here is from genome assembly GCA_037127315.1 of Ascarosepion bandense. Taxonomy (NCBI): domain Eukaryota; kingdom Metazoa; phylum Mollusca; class Cephalopoda; order Sepiida; family Sepiidae; genus Ascarosepion; species Ascarosepion bandense. The sequence goes on from JBBBDQ010001156.1 coordinate 618,491, forward strand.
CTAACTATATATGACAGCAGTATTCCATGCACAGACGGATGGTATGGTGAAAGAAAGGAAACCAAATCAGTTGTTTCAGTTAATTTGCGCAAAGGTTTATATGTGAAGTAGTGCAAACGACTTAACGATCCGTCATGGGTATTAAAACTGACTAAAATGAATAAATAATTTTTACTAGATCTAGTTGGTTGCGTTTCCAGAGAATCCATTAATGTCCGTAACTAAATTGTTTTGCGGTTATATAACTGCAAGCAATGTAAATGAAATTTAGAATCTAGTTTGAATTTGTCAAACGTACGAACCGATGGAATTAACAGAACGAGTCAAATGGTTTTGGATCCAATTGCTTATCGCCTATGAATAACGGTATTTTGTGTTATTATTTTCACTCCAGTATTGTGTTTTAATGCTGAAGATACAAATGGTAAATGGGTCTGCTGTCTAAACTGTAGCCTGGCAATTTTAACTCTCCTCTCTTAGTATAATTTTCCTTTCGATTAATTTTCATTCAAACAATTAACAATTCGAATAATTACTTTTCGAATAATTGGTTCTAGACAATGTTCCCACGATCGAATGCTCAGTGAGTGAAAAACTGTCTGTCATATTGAAAACCTCAAAAGTTAAGCTAGTGAACTTGCATCATTTACCGATCATGCATTGAATTTGCGCCTTATTGGAATAGATGGGGTGTCCTTTCATGGAAATCACGTTCAGTTAAGCGCATATTTGGACTTATAGATACATCTTTACTTGTAGCAGCATCCTTCGTGGGCAAGTTTTATTTTATATAATGATATCGCTCCAAGCAAGGCATTTTGCTGCCACTGGTGCGCAGGGGGCTACATAGGAGGAAAGTTAAGAGAAAGAGTGACAGTTTATAGGGGATGTCAGGAAGTGAGTGAGAGAAGGATGTGAAAACTGATGAGAATGGAGTGGACGAAGAAAGGAGAATGAGAGAGAGAGAGAGAGAGAGAGAGGATGCAGGGTTAGTGAGATAGCAAATGACAATTGTCTTTAAATTTAAATTCTTACATTTAAATTCTTGAAGATTGTAGCTGTCGGGCTATCTATCTATCTATCTATCTATCTATCTATCTTTTTTTTAATAAGCATATCGCCCCAAGCAAGGCATTTTACTGCCACTGTTTTGCATTGGGGTTACATAGAAGGAATGTTATGAGAAAGAGTGACAGGTTATAGGGGGTGTCATGAAGTGAGTGAGAGAAGGATGAGAATACTGATGAGAGTGGAGTGGACGAAGAAAGGAGAATGAGAGAGAGAGAGAGAGAGAGAAGATGCAGGTTAGTGAGATAGGAAATGACTATTGTCTTTAAATTTAAATTCTTACATTTAAATTCTTGAAGATTGTAGCTGTCGGGCTATCTATCTATCTATCTATCTATCTATCTATCTATCTATCTATCTTTTTTTTTAAATAAGCATATCGCCCCAAGCAAGGCATTTTACTGCCACTGTTTTGCATTGGGGTTACATAGGAGGAATGTTATGAGAAAGAGTGACAGGTTATAGAGGGTGTCATGAAGTGGGTAAGAGAAGGATGAGAATACTAATGAGAGTGGAGTGGACGGAGAAAGGAGCATGAGAGAGAGGATGCAGGTTAGTGGGATAGGTAATGGCTACTGACTTTAAATTCTTACATTTAAATTCTTGAAGAATCTATCTATCTATCTATCTATCTATCTATCTATCTATATGCTGTCTGTTGTTTTTAATAATCATTTTGCCCAAAGCAAGGCATTTTACTGCCACTGTTTTGCATTGGGGTTACATAAGAGAACAGTTATTAGAAAGAGAAGGATGAGAATACTGATGAGAGTGGAGCAGACGGAGAAGGGAGCATGAGAGATAGGATGCAGGTTTGTGAGATAGGAGATGATTATTGACTTTACATTTAAATTATTGGAGATTGTAGCTGTCGGGGAGGCAAGTAACCGGAAGGGAATTCTTCAGGCGGGAAGGTAGAGAAAAGAAGCTGATGGAGTACAGTCGGATTCTTAAAAAATCTTTCATGGGACATTTCGGCTCCACAAGTGGCCCCTTTCTGAAGTAGGTTGATAATTCTTCCTGCAGTAGACCGGTTCGCAAATAAAGGTTATAAAACCCAATCTTTCCTGCTATTTACCTATTGCTAGGGATGGTTTCCTGGAATTAGAACTCGGATCTCCGATTCCTCAATTCGAGTCTCTATCCATTACTGCACCGTGTCTCCATTACATTCGTACATACATACAATAGGACCTTGTAGCGAACCGCCCACATATTACTTTCATATTTTATTGATGAGATGTAAATTCCTCTCAAGTAGATTCTTTCTATGAACGACTGATATGAGAAGCCAACTCCCAAGATGATTTTTCTCAAATAGCTACAATCTCAATATGCTCAAGTTTACGATTAAACTCATATCCTCATAAAATCTATCCCATATTTGTTGTTCTATAACCCACTAATTCTAGGGGTTCCTGTAAAATATGCAGGATGAACATTACTGCCAAAAATTATTAAAGTAAAAAAATCATGAGTATACAGGTTGTAAATAATTTGAAACAAATCCCTGCTTTATAGAGCATCACATGTGGTAGACTATATTTTATAATTTTTTAAAAAAAATAATAATCATGGCGAATTCTAACGTCCTGGGTATGATGATTAACTCCGTCCGGCAGAAAGGACTATGAGATACACAAATCTGAAAGAAATAAGGAATAGAAAAAAATTACAAAAATTGAGAAAATTAATCAGTTGAGAATCATAGTCGCGAACGCACTCAATCGGGGTATGAAGATAAACTACATCCATCAACAAGGAGAATGCAATACACAAATCTGGAATAGAAAAAAATTACAAAAATTAATCAGTGGAGAATCATGGTCGCGAACGCACTCAATCGGGGTATGACGATAAACTACATCCATCAACAAGGAGTATGGAATACACAAATCTGGAATAGAAAAAATTGCAAAAATTAATCAGTGGAGAATCATGGTCGCGAACGCATTTAATCGGGGTATAAGGACAAACTACATCCATCAACAAGGAATATGGAATACACAAATATGGAATAGAGAAAAATTACAAAAATTAATCAGTTAGAATCATGGTTGCGAACGCACTCAATAGGGTTATGACGATAAACTACATCCATCACCAAGGTGTAAGAAATACACAAATATCAAATAGAAAAAAATTGCAAATATTAATCAGTACAGAATCATGGTCGGGAACACACTCAATCGGGGTATGATGATAAACTACATCCATCAACAAGGAGAATGATATACACAAATCTGGAATAGATAAAAATTGCAAAAATTAATTATTCGAGAATTATGGTCGCGAACACTTTCAATCGGGCTATGACGATAAACTACATCCATCAACAGGGTGCATGGAATACACAATTCTGGAATAGAAAAAAATTACAAAAATTTTTTTATTATCAAAAATAAAATAAAATTACAAAAATTAATCAGTGGAGAATCATGGTCTCGAACGCACTCAATCGGGGTATGAAGATAAACTACATCCATCAACAAGGAGAATGCAATACACATATTTGGAATAGAAAAAACTTACAAAAATTAATCAGTTGAGTATCATGGTCCCGAACACGCTCAATCGGGGTATGACTATAAACTACATCCATCAACAACGAGTATGGAATACCATATCTGGAATAAAATAAAATTGCAAAAATAAATCACTGGAGAATTATGGTCGCGAACGCACTCAATCGGGGTATGACGATAAACTACATCCATCAATAAGGAGTATGGAATACACAAATATGTAATAGAAAAAACTTTAAAAAGTTATCAGTGAAGAATCATGGTCGCGAACGCACTCAATCGGGGTATGAGAATAAACTCCAACCATCAATAAGGTGTATGTAATTCAAAAAATTACAAAAATTAATCAGTGGAGAATCATGGTCTCGAACGCACTCTATCGGGTTATGACGATAAACTATATCCATCAACAAGGAGAATGCAATACACATATTTGGAATAGAAAAACTTACAAAAATTAATCAGTTGAGTATCATGGTCCCGAACGCGCTCAATCGGGGTATGACTATAAACTACATCCATCAACAACTAGTATGGAATACCATATCTGGAATAAAATAAAATTGCAAAAATAAATCAGTGGAGAATTATAGTCGCGAACGCACTCAATCGGGTTATGACGATAAAATACATACATGAACAAATAGTATGGAATACACAAATCTGGAATAGAAAAAATTACAAAAATTAATCAGAGGAGAATCATGGTCGCGAACGCACTCAATCGATGTATGACGATAAACTACATACATCAACAAGTAGTATGGAATACACAAATCTGGAATAGATAAAATTATCAATGGAGAATCATGGTCGCGAACGCACTCAATCGGGGTATGAGCATAAACTACATCCACCAATAAGGTGTATGTAATACACAATTCTGGAATAGAAAAAAATTTCAAAAATTTATCAGTTGAGAATCATGGTTGCGAACGCATTCGATCGGGGTATGACCATAAACTGCATTCATCAACAAGGAGTACGGAATACGTAAATCTGGAATAGAGAAAAATTGCAAAAATTAATCAGTGGAAAATCATGGTCGCGAACGGTTTCAATCGGGGTATGACAATAAACTACATCCACCAACAAGGAGTATGGAATACACAAATATGGAATAGAAAAAATTACAAAAATTAAATCAGTGGAGAATTATGGTCGTGAACGAACTCAGTCGGGGTATGACGATAAAGTACATCCATCAACAAGTAATATGGAATACTCAAATCTGGAATAGAGAAAAATTGCGAAAATTAATCAGTGGAGAATCATGGTCGCGAACGCACTCAATCGGGGTATGACGATGAACTACATATATCAACAAATAGTATGGAATACACAAATCTGGAATAGAAAAAAATTACAAAAATTAATCAGTGGAGAATCATTGTCGCGAACGCCCTCAATCGGGGTATGACGATAAACTACATCCATCAACAAGGAGTATGGAATACACATATATGGAATAGATAAAATTATCAGTGGAGAATCATGGTCGCGAACTCACTCAATCGTGGTATGAGGATAAACTACATCCATCAATAAGGTGTATGTAATACACAAATCTGGAATAGAAAAAAATTACAAAAATTAATCAGTGGAGAATCATTGTCGCGAACGCCCTCAATCGGGGTATGACGATAAACTACATCCATCAACATGGAGTATGGAATACACAAATATGGAATAGAAAAAATGGCAATAATTAAATCAGTGGAGAATCATGGTCGCGAACGCACTCAATCGGTGTATGACGATAAACTACATCCATCAACAACGAGTATGAAATACACAAATCTGGATTTGAAAAAAATTACAAAAATTAATTACTGGTGAATCATGGTCGCGAACGCACTCAATCGGAGTATGACGATTAACTTCATCCATCAACAAGGAGTATGGAATACACAATTCTGGAATAGAAAAAAATTACAAAAATTATGCAGTGGAGAATCATGGTCGCGAACGCATTCTATTGGGGTATGACGATAAAGTACATCCATCAACAAGGAGTATGGAATACACAAATCTGGAATAGAAAAATTTACAAAAATTAATCAGTGGAGCATCATTGTCGCGAACGCACTCAATCGGGGTATGACTATAAACTACATTCATCAACGAATAGTATGAAATACACAAATATGGAATAGAAAAATATTACAAAAATTAATCAGTGGAGAATCATGGTCGCGAACGCACTCAATCGGGGTATGACGATAAACAACATCCATCAACAAGGAGTATGGAATACACAAATCTGGAAAAGAAAAAAATACAAAAATTAATAAACTACATCCGGCAGCAATGCGTCAGATGACGATGTTTAATTGCTGTTTTTCCCAGGTCCACTTTGACCCGGTGAGGTATAATCTGTCAGGCAAATGTTATAGGCAAATAATCCCCAAACTGTGGTCAGGTCACGATAGAAGTGTAAAAAAAGTTGTAGCGAATGTGCCAACTATTCATTCTCATATTAAAAACACTACCAGTAAAAAAAAAAATATTACCAGAAAAAAAAACAACAATATACATATATAATTACAAGCAATAACTTAAAAAGAAATTGCAAATGTTTCCATAAAAATTGAATTTCGGCATTAATTTCACTATAAGTAGTTGCTATGCCGTTAAAAACAAACAAACGAGAAACATGAATGCCAAACCAATACAGCCTACACAGACTAAGAAAAAAACTCCCAAAAACAATACAAAACAAAACAAAACTGAAATATACCTTAAACAAAAACATAATTTAAACAAGAGAATGGAAAATATTAGTATGCGCTATTGATTCGTATTTACGGCTAATCAACCCTTTCAATGCCAGAAAATATTTTGAGATCGATAGATATTTTTGTAATGATAATAATTTTACTGATAAACATCTTACTGATTAACCCATAGCCGTAGGGAGAGAGGAGGTGAATTCATATCTTTTCCAAGGGCATTTGCACGTAAGAAAATTGGAACTTGGAACTCCGTTTAACAATTCCGTGCCATTGTTCATTACACTACCCGTAAATGCAAACTTTTGGCACCTGGTAATCCTAAGAGGTCGCTCATTTGTTATTTAGTCTCGACCTTCTTTTTCTTTGGTGAACATAGGAGATCCGATGTTTCAACGCTATCTGACCGTAATCTGAAAAATTATCATAATAAAATGAAAAATGCTTTCCAGAAACTAAGTAAAGTATGAGATTCAGGGAAATATCGGTAGAAACATAAAAAAGAGTGCTGAACTCATATTATGTATCAACTTTCACCTGTTGAAATGACTATTGAACACTCCTTTTATGGATGAAGATATCTAAAGCAATAAAGACGTTGATCTATCGACGAATGATACGAATATCATGGACAGAATAATCGAAGAAGGATATCATAATATACGGTGTTCCATTAAGACGGATCAAAGTTATCAGTAAATAAAAAACTTATTGGGGAAATTTTATTGGTTTTCCTATTAGATCATTTTATTTGAATCATGGCAATTATGTGTGAAAAATAATATTGCCCAAATGTCCAACAAGTGGCACACCTCCACACGATGGTCAAAATATTTGATGACGTCTCTGCATAGTTGCTCCTCGATCTCACCAATATTCATTATTATCTCATCTTTCAGCTGTTGAATTGTTGTTGGCGTGTTGGATTGTTGGCAGAGACATTACTTTTGAGATGACCCCGACCAAAGGAAGAAATCTAAAGGGGTCAAGTTTCCTGATTGTGGTGGCTGTTTGAGAGATGCTGCGACCTGAGAACATCTCTCATTTCAAAGTCTAGATTCGTAATAAGCTCCGATAACTTTAACACGTTGTTCGATTGTTAACCTTTCCATGGTTAAAATTTCCAAAGACTGATGTTGATGAATCTGAAAGAAAGTGAAAAAATCATTAGACGCTTAAGACAGGCTCACGTCTAACAAAGGCCCTATCGTAAAAAATTGGAGATATTATATATTTCTTTATATAATCGTCTCACCCCAAGCAAGGCAGTACTGCCACTGGTGCACAGACGGTTACATAATAGGAGAGTGAAGAAAGAGGAGAACAGGCCACAGTAGGTGCCGGAGAATGGGTAAGAGAAGGACGGGTACATTGATGTGATGAGAGCTGCGTAAGAGCAAAATGTAAAGTGAGAAGAAGGATGAAAATCAAGGACATAAGAGATGACGACGTGGCATTTAAACTCCTGGAGATTGTAGCTATCAGGAAAACAAGAATACGGAAGGGAGTTTCACAGGCGGGAATTGTGAGAAAAGAAGATGAGTTGTGGTTAGACTTGATTGTTTTCAAAGTAAAAGGGTGGGACCTTCTTGCATGACTAGTAGCATGAGTAAATACGCGTGGGGGTGGGGGAATCAAGGAGCTAAGCTCATCGGAGAAGAATATGTGGAAGTATTTTTAAAAGAGACAGAGGAGAACCACATCTCGTCAGTGAGAGAGAAAGAGAGATTGGAGTTGGTCAGGATCGACTATATTGCAGATTTTTTTTTATCTTATTGAGAACCTCAAGGTGAACAGGAGGGGCGCTCGACCAGATATGACAGCAGTATTCAATGCATGGTTGATTCGGAACAGAAGAACTTCCTGCCCCAACACCCGACCTTCTTAGCAATTTAGCTATTACTTCAATGTAGTCGTTCCACTTAAGGTAAGCTAAGAGAGTGAGACCGAGGAGGCGCAGTGTATTGTTCTCAGGGAGACTAGCGTGACCCATACTGATTGTGGGTAGAAAAGATTGACTGTGGTTGTTAAAGGATAGAAGCTTCGTTTTGGAAGCATTAAAGTTTACGAGCCATTCCTTACCCCAGTCTACCACTGACTGGAAACCTTTTCTAGAGCAGCGGCAAGGTCTTTTTTGTCTGCATCGGCAGATTTCATAGCAAGGCAGAAGTAAATCGTGGTGTCGTAAGCGTAGATGCTTACTTGGGATCTTGGAATCTCATCAGGACAGAATCCGTGAAAGTATTTGTATACTTTGTAAAGGTTTTTGACGAAGTTTAAATTATTTACCCACATCAATTTACCATGGGTAGGAAAGATAGGCTATGGTTGTTAAAGGATAGAAGCTTCGTTTTGGAAGCATTAAAGTTTACAAGCCATTTTTTACCCCAGTCTACGACTAACTGGAGTTCCTTTTCGAGAGCAGCGATAAGGTCTGTTTTGCTGCATCGGCAGATTCCATAGCAAGGCAATAGTAAATCGTAGTGTCGTCAGTGTAGATGCTTACTTGGGATCTTGAAAGCTCGTCGGGGCAGAATCCGTGAAAGTATTTCTAGAAGAAACAGAGAAACAGTGAAAGTTTTTGACGAAGTTTAACCTATGTACCCACATAAGTTTACCCTACGAAGAGCATTCAATGCATTTAGACTTTCGCAGGTATGAATCATAAAACTGAAGCTTTATATGCACGGAGAAAGTTGGATTGAATTTTAATCTGACTAAAGATAAAGAGTAGAAAAGCAAAGTTAACACTTGATAAAATTATAAGTGACTCATAGAAAAAGGGGAAAATTATAATGGGAAATTTGATTACTAATAATCAGATCGCAAATGAATGCAAAAACAACCATTTCATGAGTTAACGAAGGCTATAACAAAAACAATGTAAGACATTGAATGCTAAACTTAATTATACGTGCGATATTTTCATAGAGAAAATAGAAAGTATTATTGTATTAGTCGATGTATACATTGGACTCATCAAAGAAGCGAGCAAATGTGCTTGTGATCGATAGAAATCAAAATATGCTTAGAACCAGAAAACAAGTATAGAATATTGAAAATTAGCCGTTATACGATACTTTGGTAGACAGATGAAAATTTGCTCATCTTCTAGCGAACCATTTTTGCTTTCTATCAGAACGGCTAATGCTAACCTCCACTAGATCAACTCATTGCTCTACATTTGCCTTACGTTTTCCATTGACATGAATACATTGAACCACTGCTAGTCCAATTGACTCACTGCGTCATGCTATATAATTTTTTTGTACCAGAATCCATCTTTCACGTTTATAAATCTACCATTCTTCTGTGTATTGAATATTACTGCAAAATCTTCTCTGGTTCTTTTGCAATTGTTCTGGAGAGATATTGTTGTAGAGGAATATCCTGGTCCTACCCCGCAATGGGTATGGCCCGAGTCATAAAAGACCGCGACGGGAACGAACTAGAGAATAGAACTAGAGAGCGTCAGAGAGATAGTGTGTTCGTGACTATGCGAGAGTCTACGTCATTACATGGGAGTGATTAAAATTATCCGTCAATATACGAGAGTCGACAGCCATCGACCTTAGACATGAGTTAGACGTCACTAGACGGAAGCTTTCTTCTCAAGACGGACGCATACGTCCTATACAGAGACATTACCTTCATAAGTGTTATTCGTGTTAACTATTCGTGGATGTACTTGTATTTGGTTTATTGTACTAACGTATAATAAACCTCTATTTATATATACTCAGTGTTAAGAGTTATTTCTGGCACAAATTTTTCTTTGTTTATCACCCACACGGGATACAACAGCTATATACATCGAGATTCCCCCCCAAAAAAAATAAAAAAATAAAAAAAAAATAAATAGAATAAAATAAAAACAATAAATAAAAATAACAAAGATGGTTCTCTAATGTTATAGATCCTGACCTGGCATCTCGGCTTCAGCTATTTTCTCACCACTGTTACATAACTTCCATTTGTCTTTCTATAACTATTTTGATATCAATTGTTCTGATGAGCTTTCCTCCTTTTTATCTGACACTCCTGAATTTACGCGTTCCCTGTTTAGCATGTGGTTTCCGGCTTTCTCTTTTCCAATCTTTTTACTCTTTTCTTTTCTTTTTTTTTTTTTTCAATTGGAGTAGATAGTCTAAACTATCGCCCGGTTCGCACTTCACACACGTCTATTAAACAGGTGAAGAGGCTCATCAATTGTTCGCTGTTTAGGATGTGGTGTCCGGCTTTCTCTTTTCCAATCTTTTTACTCTTTTCTTTTTTTTTTTTCAATTGGAGTAGGTAGTCTAAACTATCGCCCGGTTCGCACTTCACCCACGTCTATTGAACAGGTGAAGAGGCTCATCCCTTGTTCCCTGTTTAGGATGTGGTTTCCGGCTTTCTCTTTTACAATCTTTTGACTCTTTTATTTTCTTTTTTAATTGGAGTAGATAGTCTAAACTATCGCCCGGTTTACACTCCACCAACGTCTATTGAACGGGTGAAGAGGCTCATCCCTTGTTTCCTTTTTAGGATGTGGTTTATGGCTTTCTCTTTTCCAATCTTTTCACTCTTATGTAGCCCCCTGCGCATCAGTGGCGTTACCGCCTTGCTCGGGTTGATATGATTAGAAAAACAAACAAACAAACAAAAAAAAACACTAAATTGGCAACTACCTCTCATTTGTGTTGCTATCAAAAGAGCTGAATATAACCGTAGCTTCTATTCTAATAACTTTCTTTTCCGCCACTTTTCGCCTGTAAAACTATATTCCAGCTTTTTGCTTCTCTGCTATCTACGATCTTTAAAACATTAAATGTCAATCGCATCTTCTGTCATTCTGAATCTTGGTTTTTTATTGATTTTTCTTCTTACTAAAGCTTTTTCAATATCGTTTACTCCCAGTGATCCCTTGCGTGTTAGTTGTATTATCGCCTTGCATGCGGGGTGGGAGTCGGGTTGTGAGATAATTAGAAATAAGCTTTTCAGTGTCTATCAATTATTTGCACGGGAAAGATGGGCAATTTACAAAGGTGAGATACTGCTACAGGGACAATTGCATCGCAGCAATTTGCGTACCTTTTCAGTTGTGTACCTTTTCAGTTGTGTACCTTTTCAGTTGAGTACCTTTTCAGTTGCGTACCTTTTCAGTTGCGTTCCAGCACATTTGCGTCCCTAGACAAATGCGACCCTGGATAATTGCGTATCTCAGATAATTTTTGAAGCCTTTAAAGCGTTAATTTAAAAAAAAAATGATTAACTAATAATAAAAATGTTTTAAAAATGAATAAAATAAAAATATATAAGTTTATTTTTGTTATAAATGCAATGACAGATTCAGTCCGTTAAGTGCCATACGTGATACACGCTTGGGCGATCATGTCATCAAGCGTGTATCACTGGGCAAAAGATTATCCCGCAGTAGGTTGCCATTGCTTTCTGCTGTAGACTGGTTGCCGACCAAGGCTATAGAACCTTTCCCAAGAATATTTGCGCGAAAGTGAATACAAGGAATTCAACTGGAATTCGAACTCGGCTCCCCAATTTGTCGTTCCGAGTCGATATCCACTGTACCACAACACACATCTCAATGTCAGACTAACGGTGATTAAAAAATATTCAAAAAATTTAAAATGATTGTAGTTTCACAAATTAATCAAAAGTTATGAACGTTGCGAGTTATTCCTTTTAAGAAATGTATCTGGTTTTTGTAGTACAGTGGATATCGGCTCGGAACGAGAAACCGGGGAGCCGAATTCGAATTCCAGTTGAATCCATTGCATTCACTTACGCACAAATATCCTTGGGAAAGGTATTAAACCGTTTCTTCCCTCCAGTTATGGGTTAAATAGCAGGACAGATTGGGTTCTATAGCCTTGGTCGGCAACCAGTCAATGGCAACCTACTGCGGGATAATCTTCTGTCCAGTCAGTCATGTTTCAAAAAAGACATGATCGCCCAAGCGTGTTTCACGTATGGCACTTAACTGACTGACTGAATATAATAGTTGGAATAATGATTAGGGTTCTACTGGTCATAAAGTTTATCAGTTTATTACTTCATAACAATAGGAAACCGATCCCCCACTAATTACTACATAATAATATAATACATTTCTTTCCCCTCTAGCTATGAGTCAAATAACAGGACAGATTGGGTTCTATAGCCTTGGTCGGCAACCAGTCAATGGCAACCTACTGCGGGATAATCTTCTGCCCAGTCAGTCATGTCTCAAAAAAGACATGATCGCCCAAGCGTGTTTCACGTATGGCACTTTACTGACTGATCTGGTTTTTAGGAGTATCGCCCTGTTATTGTATTTGCAGGTTTATTTTAACTCTCTTTGATTTTTGAGAATAATTAAAAGTTGGTTTGCAATTTTGTTTTTATCGTTTCACCCCAAGCAAGGCGGTACCGCTACTGGTGCGCAGGGGGCTACATAAGAGAAGAGTGAAAGTTTAAGCAGGAGAAAAGCGAAGGGAAAGGCGAACCAGTTACAGGGGATGTCGGTGTGAAAGCAGTTGCGAGGAGAGAGTGAGAAAGGAAACGAACAAGATACACGGGGCGAAGAGGAAAAGACGAGAGAAGAACTGAAGTCCAGTGGAGAAGAGATGGGAATTGATAGTGCATTTAAATTCTTTGAGATTGTAGCCGTCAGGGAAACAAGTATACGGAAGGGAGTTCCACAAGCAGGAAGTGCAAGAAAAGAAGCTGATGGAGTAGAAGCGACGGCTGCATTTAGTTGATTTAACTTTTAAAGTGTGGGACCTTGTTGCCAGTCTGGTTGCTCGAGTAAATTCTTGTGGAGGAGGGCATTAGTGAGCTAAGCTCGTTGGAGCAGAAGCCATGAAAATATTTGTACAATAGACAGAGTGAAGCCACATACAACCGGTAAGAAAGTAGCTGCAAACGAGCTACCAGGTCGAGACCGATCACATTACAGATTCTCCTTTGAAGCCTATCAAGAACCCTGAGATGAATGGCAGAGCTGCCCGACCAAATATGACAACAATATTCAATGCACGGTTGGATGGTTGATTTGTATTGGCGCAAGATGGACTCCGGTGGGAAAGATTCCTGGCCCGACACAGTGACATAATCTTCATAGCAGTCAATTTAGCTATTGATTCAATATAATGGTTCCACTGAACGTCGGAAGAGAGGGTGAGACAGAAGAGGCTCAGTGTATTGCTTTCAGGGAGACTCGCTTGGTCCATGCTGATTGTTGATAGGAGAGAACTCCTGTGGTGGTTGAAAGATAGCAGCTTCGTTTTAGAAGGATTAACATTTCTTACCACAATCTACCACAGATTGGAGATCCTTATCAAGATCAGCAGCGAGGTTATCTTTGGCCGCCTCGCCAGATTTCTTGCTGAGGCTGGAGTAAATAATAGTGTCATCAGCGTAGAAGCCTACTTGAGAATGATCACGTCAAGGAGGTAATTTATGAACATCAAAATAGAGCCCTGGGAGGACACCGGAGTTCCTGTGGTAGGATGTTGATGCATGCCCGTTCAAGACGACCTTCTTTGTTTGGTTGATAGGAAAGATTGGATAAAATCATGCAAACGTCTAGTGATACCATAACCCTGTAGTTGTGCAGAAGGCCAGCGTACCAAACCCTATCATATGCTTTGGAGATATCCAGGGCAACAACACGAGTTTCGCCCGACTTATCGAAGGTCTGGTATATGTAATCGGTGATAGTCGTTAGCACATCGGCAGTAGACCTGGCAAAGCGGAAGCCGTACTCTCTGTTTGAGAAGAGTTTATGGGCAGTAAGATGTTGAACGATTTCCGCATTGATAATAGCCTCGAAAACTTTTCCGAAAATTGGTAGGAGGCTGATAGGGCAATAATTAGATGGGTCCGAGGGTTCCCCCGTGTTCTTAAATACAGGGGTCACAGAAAATGACTTCCAGCAGGCAAGAAAACAGAAAGTAGAGAGGCAGTAGTTATAGAATTTAGAGAGGATAGGGGAGAGTTCAAGGGCACATTTCTTCGTGGGTGACGAAGCAGATGTTTACGTTATGAGGAAATTTGAATAGACGGAGGGGAAGATGACTGTTAATATTGAACAAGTTAAGATTGTAGTGATCTGCAAATAACCTTTTGGGCGTCTATTCCACAGGGCAGTGGTTCGTAGAAGAAACTTTTCGAGTTGAACTTACTTCAAGCCGATAGACTATGAACGGAATGTGGTGGCATGGCGTTTCCTTCCGTGAATGTTTGAACCGGCGACACCAGAGAATGCATTTCGTCCTAGTATTTTCCATATCGGCTCGGAACGAGAAATCGGGGAACCAAGTTCGAATTCCTGTTGAATTCATTGCATTCACTTACGCGCAAATACCCTTGGGAAAGGTATTAATCCGTCTCTTCCTTCCAGTTATAGGTTAAATAACAGGACAGATTGGGTTCTATAGCCTTGGTCGGCAACCAGTCTACCGCAGAAAGCAATGTCAACCTAGTGCGGGATAATCTTCTGCCTAGTTAGTCATGTCTCTTTCGAGACATAATCGCCCAAAGCGTGTATCACGTATGGCACTTAACTGATTGAATAAATAGTTGGAAAGACAAAGCTTCTACTGGGCATAAAGTTGGGGATCAGTTTTCTATTGTCATGAAGTAATAAACTAATCCCCCAATAATTACTTTTTATTAATATAATTAACCAGTCTACCACAGAAAGCAATGTCAACCTAGTGCGGGATAATCTTCTGCCCAGTCAGTCATGTCTCTTTCGAGTGTGTATCGCGCATGGCACTTTAACTGGCTGACTTTCCATAGAAGTAAGGAAAGATCAGCGAGAGGCTTCTTACATCCTGCTTGTAGATGAGAAGTTAGAGGATGGAGAATAATTTGTTATTCATAAAGGCTCGGAGACACTTTTGAACTCTACCAAGGCTGGATAGTGAGATCTGGGCAGCTTCTGTTTAAATATGAAAACTTCACTTCAGTTTTCGCCTGATATGGCTCACGCAAAGCTAGAGGAAAGCGCGTGGAGTCAGGTAACTACTGGAGAGGTACGGCGGGCCTACCGTTTTACCTGAATCCTTAGCAATGTATGTACGATTTTAAATTGAGGTCAAGTGCTAAATGCTAGCTTTTATTTATCTAATAATGTGTGAAATTGTTGTGCAATGCCATGAATATTTCAGAGTACTGAAAGACAAGAAAATATCATTGCGAACAAATAAGAGAGTTCTAGATTGCTATGTGATGTCTGTCCTCCTGTATAGCAGTGAATGTTGGAAAATCTCAACGATGAAGGAGAGACTTGAAGCAGCAGAAATGTGGTTGTACAGAAGGATGCTGAGGATACCAGGAAATGAGCACGTGACTAACCACAAGGTGGTGGAAAAGATGGAAACGAAGAGAAATCTCATAATTTGCATAAGGAAGAGACAGATGAACTGTTAATAACGTCCGCCATATAAGCGTCTGCGAGTGTTCTTAGCTAGGTTTTGTGTCGAGGTACCTCGATAAATCGATAATCGAAAAAATCGGGTTATAGAATGAGTGGTCCAATTTTAATCAAATTTGATACACTCATAGACAAAGACATAAGAAACGATATTCAGAAGTTTCAAGGTTGCAGTTCTTACAATAGTGCAGAAAATCGATAATATTTATATATATATAAAAGGCAATGATGTTTGTGTGTGTGTCTGTTTATCTGCCTGTAGGTCTATAGTTTTTTCAGCCATTTTATTTTAGTTTTTGCGTCGGGTTTGGCTCTAAGTAGGTATAATTGAAGTTCTTCGTATCAGCCATGATAACATTTACTCAGAGGACTTATTTAGCCTTCAAAATTCAGTTTACGACGAAAAAAGCTTTTTTCATATCGATACCAGGAAATCAAAATTTGACTTACATCCATTAATTTTTCTTTCAGTCTACGGTTTCGCTTTAACAGGAAACAAGTATTGCTTTTTGACTTTCGTGCCAACGTCTAAAGAAGGAATGAAAGTGTGACACGGAAATCAGAAAATACATTTGGGACAGCGAAATATAACTTTCAAAAGCTGTGTAAAATGTAAAGAAACAGAAAATATTCCCGTTAGAAACAAAT
Source organism: Ascarosepion bandense (assembly GCA_037127315.1). Classification (NCBI taxonomy): domain Eukaryota; kingdom Metazoa; phylum Mollusca; class Cephalopoda; order Sepiida; family Sepiidae; genus Ascarosepion; species Ascarosepion bandense. Next base: position 634,882 of record JBBBDQ010001156.1, read on the forward strand.
AAACGAGTACTAAACTGTTATGTAGTAGCTGCCATCCTATAAGGCGGTGATTACTGGACAATCTTCATAACGATCAAGCAGAAGAAGATTTGATTCTACAGTAACATGCTGAGAATATTATGTGCCGAATGTGTGGGCAACAACGAAATCTTAGAGACAATGTAATTACGATTATATTTACATTTGGATGAGGGAGTTGAAGATTTGGGCTCACCTAATGAGAAAAAACGCTTGGAAAATTTGTTACTCCGAGGAAAGAATAAAGGTAATAGTGTCAAAGAAAATCTATACACAACTCACCTGGTTTGAGTGAATGGATGTTGAATAATTTTAGGAGAGATGACAAGAAGGCTGAATTTATTAAGGAGAGGTAATTTTTGGAGAGCCATGGTCGCTAACGCCCTGAAGATAAATGTCACATGGAAGAGAAAAAAAGAAGTTACCATTCATTTTTACATGTTTTATTATTGTCGTTTCTCTTTCTTTCTCTTTTTCTCTTTCTCTTTCTTCCCTTCATTTCATTTCAAATAGTTTTTAATTTTTTTCCGTTATTTTTTAACTTGTAAATGAATGGTAGGCGAGTTTTAGGGAGAGATGACAAAAAGATGAGAGCTGTTACGAAAGAATATGAAACTGTGGAAAGCCATGATCACCAAGTATTGCCAAGACAAGGCAAAAGAAGAGGAAGAAGATGAAAACTTCAGGAAATAAATGATTGGGAATTCACTTCGCCGTTCGTTCACTGTGTGTAAGGAGTTCGATCATGAATTTATACATCACGCTTATAATCTGATAAATTTAAATAAGTTTACAAAATAGCTCGAAATCGTAAGTTTTTCTATGTGCCATGTCCCTTCAGGACGTAGGCGGTCATGGCTTTCCCTATCTCGATATCCTTGGTGGCTCTTAGCACACTTTTTCATTTTCCCGACCCAAATTCCGCTCTGCCATCCACCTGCTCAGGCCCTTCAAATATGTTATCCGCTGTTTTCCCCTGTATCTCTTTCCCTCAATCTGTCCTGTGAGTATTCTTTCTTGCTCATCATATGTCCTAAGAACTTCAAGCTGTCTCTTTCTGAGGCTCAGTATTAATTTCCTTGTCGTTTCCATCTTTTCTAAATCCTCATCATTGCTCACATACTCGATCCATGATATTCGCAGTATATTTGATTATATTTTCCAGCATTCACTGGCACATTGAAGTGTGACATCTTATGACCGGGGCTGGCTCGGTGTGACGCTTGTTTCTGTAGACGGTCGTGACGGCACCAGTTGTGACACTGCCACCCGGCTGGCTAGTTGGTTCGGTCTCTGTTGCTGATCGTGACGATGTCGTCACAAAAGCTAGTTTTCAAGACGTCTGTTGCAACAACGGGCCACTGCCCAGGTTGTGAACTGATCTCAGAAAGCCGCGTTGTGCAATTTTAGTAGTCGCCTTTCTGTCAAAGCCAATCAGGACACTGGTGTACACTTGTGCTTAAAAATAAACACGGCACCAAAAAATAAAATTAATAAAATAAATGAATAAGGTCGAATATGCCTGGAGAGTTACGAAGAATATCTTTATATATAAAAAAAAATCTTTTAGTCACAGGAGCAGACAATACAGTTGTCAGGATGATAATACAGTTGTCGGAATGCCGGTTTGCAACGGAGAGAGAGAGAGAGAGAGAGAGAGAGAGAGAGAGAGAGCTCGTTTTGAAATTCTCAGAGCTTTCAATCTTCAAAATAAGAATGTTTTTCTAAGTTTCTTTAAAGTAACAGAACTCTTCAATTCTCGTTAAAGTCTTTTCACGTATTCTCTAAAATTGGAGCTGTCTGTTTTTTAGGTAATGTTTAAAAAAAGTAACAAAGTTCTTTCGGGTTCTTATCGGAACCTGACGAGATTTGCCGAATTAGAAGCGGGTAATGGCGGCAACGTGGCGGCGGCGGTGTGGAGGTTGGTTTCCTTGTCGTCTGGAAGCTCACTCCCGGCTCAACTGATTTTTTCGCCAAGTCTCTATTTTTAGAATCCTCTCCAATCCTCTCGGGGGATCTAGCCGACTCGAATCAATGAGATTGTTTTCCATCTACTCAATTTGTGGGAGGATTGTGGCTCGACGAATGAAATATCTACAGCTCACTTCCTTTCGATTACATCATATTTAGATTTTCCAATTCCTATATATTTCTGTTCTCAGGGAACATCTGTTGGGGGACTTTAACCCCGCCTGACACCATCAAACAAATCCTGACACTTTGGTTTGGCTACTCATAAAATTTGAGCTGCCCCCATGATATATCCGCTTCGAACATGAAAGAAGAATAATCATATTTCTACCTTTCTTTCCCATCTATTAAAATATAATTAATTGTTCTATTCCTCGGATTTTACAAGTACCTGATAGTATTAAAATAGTTAATTTTTTCTATTCCCCGGATTTTACAAGTCCATGACAATATTAAAATAGTTAATTTTTCTATTACCCGGATTTTACAAGTATATGACAGTATTAAAATAGTTAATTTTTCTATTCCCCGGATTTTACGAGCATATGACAGTATTAAAATAGTTAATTTTTCTATTACCCGGATTTTACAAGTATATGACAGTATTAAAATAGTTAATTGTTCTATTCCTCGGATTTTACAAGTACCTGATAGTATTAAAATAGTTAATTTTTCTATTACCCGGATTTTACAAGTCTATGACAGTATTAAAATAGTTAATTTTTCTATAACCCGGATTTTACAAGTATATGACTGTATTAAAATAGTTAATTTTTCTATTCCCCGGATTTACAAGTATATGACAGTATTAAAATAGTTAATTTTTCTATTCCTCGGATTTTACAAGTCCCTGATAGTATTAAAATAGTTAATTTTTCTATTACCCGGATTTTACAAGTCTATGACAGTATTAAAATAGTTAATTTTTCTATTCCCCGGATTTTACAAGGATATGATAGTATTAAAATAGTTAATTTTTCTATTTCCCGGATAAAATATTTTTTTACAGAAGCTCACATCGCGAATTGCTTATGGCCATATCACATTGAATACACCGGTTCTCGCTCAACGTTGAGCCTAGTCAGTACTTAGATGGGTGACCGCTTGTGAATACCAGGTGCTGTAAGCGTTTAGTGGTGCAGTGAATATAGGCTCGGAAAAAGAAATCGGTGAGCCGAGTTCGAATTCCAGTTGAATCCCCTGCATTCACTTAAGCACTGGTACACTTGGGAAAGGTATTAATCCGTCCCTTCCCTTCAGTTATGGGTTAAATAACAAGGGTAGGGCTTGGGGGCCCTGCTCTTAAAAAGAAATCCCAATGAACCTTGATACCCGAAAAAGAAAAAAAGTATTTTTTTTTTTAATCATTTCACCCCGAGCAAGGCGAAAACGCCACTGATGTGCAGGGGGTTACATAAATGTAAAAAGATTAATTAGAAAAGAGTGAGAAGTACAAGCTAGTTAGAAAGGAACAATAGAAAGCTGAGAAAGCAGGTGCGATGACAGATACATAGGTGGGGAGAAAGGGAAGGTTATACAGGAGAGGGGAGAGAGCTAGAGGCCAGTGGTTAGTAGATGAGTATTAACTTTGCATTTAAATTTCTGGAGGTTGTAGCCGTCAGGAAAGCAAGAATACTGGAGTGAGTTCCACAGGCGGGAAGTGCGAGAGAGGAAGCTGCAGGAGTAGAATTGTCGTTTGCATTTGGCTAACCTGACTGTGAATAGGTGGGACCCAGTTGCCAGTCTGGTTGCACGGGTAAACACCTGTTGAGGAGGCATCAGTGACTTAAGCTCATCCGAGCAGAAGCCATGAAAGTATTTATAGAAGAGACAGAGGGAGGCCACATTTCGACGATGGGAAAGTGGCTGCAGTCGAGTCGCCAGATCAGTACCTATCACATTACAGACTCTCCTTTGGAGCTTGTCAAGAACACTGAGGAGAACGGCAGGGGCACCTGACCATAAATGGCAGCAGTACTCCATGCACGGACGGATGGTTGACTTGTATATATGCAGGATGGATTCAGGTGGAAAAAACATCCTGGATCGACATAGTGACCCAATCTTCTTAGCAGTAGATTTTACTAGACACAAAATTTATATAAAAACAACAATAAATTGTTGAAAGAAAAAGGTATTACCAGCAATAAATAAATAAAATTTAGTTGGCAATAAATGACCCGCCGAGGTGTCGATATGCCATAAAAACAAAACAACCAACCAACCAACCTCTGCGCTTAGTGAAATATCAAGACCAAGACGAGATAAATCTAATTATAAACAACCGAAAAGAAACATGCATTTAAAAATTCATAGACAATTTATAGTGAGATATATAGACAATAATTGCACAGATATTTTTGTTAAAGACTAAAAACTGATCAACTGTCTCTTATTGATATGTCATAGCTGAAAGATAAAAAAAATATCGTAAAAAATTTGGCAAAATAAACAAATATAAAATATTTTAAATTCGAAACCGAATAATTTGCTACATTAATTCTATTGTTATGCTCATAATAATTGGAGTTCTGGGTACGATCGAAAGGTATAGACTAAAACATTAATAATATACTTTTTTTTTGCAAGAGATTTACAAAAATGCCATTGTCTGAGTCTTTTTATATGCACAGAATAGTATAATACAAGTAAAAAAAAAGCATATTCTTTAGATGTTGAACATCACTTAACATAAATATTTTAACACGCTGAATGCATATATTTATTACCTTGCCTTGCTTCGGGTCTCGAGTAATGATTCGTTAAGTGATTGTACTAAATGATAATGATAATAATAATCACAAGAATAATAAAAAAAAGAATAGTACAGGCGTGTGCGTCTGATGTGAAATACCGAGTGAAATTCACAAAGCAGAAGATCAAACATAAAACACCCTGGCCGTGAAATACGATTCTCGCATTCTTAAATGGACAATAGCCTGACATTAAGCGAATAGATTTCTAAACGAGAAGGCATTTCACTTGCCAGCGCATGCATTAACCTAAGGCTGAGGTTGATCACTTTTATCTGTCCAGATCCGAAGGAGGGAGAGGATTAGCTCAACTAGAACTTTCTTATAAGACCACAATGATTGATCTCAAAAATTCTTTGAAAATACAGAAGATTGGATGATCTGTGTTAAAGACAATTAAAGAAATAAGAAAATTCTATTCCGTAACAAAAGAAAAGCCAACAAATTAAAAAGAGAATTTCAAGTGGGTGAAGAAATGCAAGTAAGACATAATGCACCAACTGCAGCGACAAGGAAAGCAAAAAATGCAGAAGGCAATGCAATGTTTCAAATGCAGAAACAGTGGAAAAATAAACCTCTTCATGGTCAATACTCTATCCGTACAAAACAAGTTGACGGAGGCCAATCAGGGATTAAGTAGTGCAGTGAAGAAGAAGAAGAAGAAGAAGAAGAACGAAGAAGAAGAAGAAGAAGAAGAAGAAGAAGAAGAAGAAGAAGAAGAAGAAGAAGAAGAAGAAGAAGAAGAAGAAGACGAAGAAGAAGAGGAAGAAGACGAAGAAGAAGAAGAAGAAGAAGAGGAAGAAGAGGAAGAAGAAGAAGAAGAAGACGAAGAAGAAGAAGAAGAAGAAGAGGAAGAAGACGAAGAAGAAGACGAAGAAGAAGAAGAAGAAGACGAAGAAGAAGACGAAGAAGAAGAAGAAGAAGAAGACGAAGAAGAAGAAGAAAGTAAGGAAAACAGTACTAAATGGTTATATAACATCAATCCTCCTATATGTCAGTGAATGGTGGACAATCTCTTCACAGCTGAAGAAGAGACTTGAAGCAACATAAATATATTTCTAGACAAGGATCATGAGAATACCATGCGTGCAAACAACGAATTTTTAAAGGAAAAAGACAATCACACTTAACAGTAAGAAGAGACATTTGGAATGTCTGGGCCTCATAATGAGGATGCGGAAGAAGGCTTAGAAAATCTGATACTCACATGAAAGATTGAAGGCAAACGTGACAGAGGAAAAGAACGCACATCATACTTAGTCTGCCTGAGTAAATGAATGACGGAGGAGACATTAATATAAGGTAAAAATAACCAAGAGCTACAAAGGACAGAAAATTTTAGACTCATGGTCGCTTACGTCCTGGTGAGACTTGCAATATAAAAGAAGAAACAAGTAAAGCAAAGTAAACGAAAATTGTCTTTTGATAACTGATTTTTTCTTTGTTATAAAGCAGGGTATTAATCTATAATCTTTGAGACAAAAAACGTAATGAAATATGTTTTTTTTTTTCTAGTCAAGTATATATCGAACTAAAGAGATTTAAAGTCACATCCCTTACCTATACCAGAATTCACAGACATTTTCAGTCTTCCTGTCACAGACACGTCCATTAGTTCTTCCATTCAAATCTTCTCATCCTTTCCTTCAACCTACCCTGGGGCTGGTTCTTTTTATCTGCCACAGTGTCTATGCGACCGTGACTTTGTCTGTCCGCCTGTCTGTCTGCGTTGTTCGGATGGGCGAGAGAAATACTAGCCAGAAAGCTAGGTGGCCTGCTGGTCAACGTCTTGCAAAGCGAAAGGCTTTCTTAATCCGAATGTCCGGGGAAGAATGCGATTTACTGTTCAACCATCCTTTTAGTTGTCTGGTTGGTCAGTTGGACTCTTGCTTAACTGGGTGGACAGGATATATTTGGATCGATAGAAACAGGGGAGGAGGCGGAGACGAATCTGAAATTGAAGAAAATAAAGGATATGAAAAGCTTACTACTACTACTACTACTACGAACACAAATATTAATATTATTAAAATATTCATATTTATTTATTCTGCGTAAAGTTTATGCAAAAAAAAATTAAATAAATAAGAGGATTTTGATATTAAAATTAAAATTCGGCAATGAGAATTTGTAGTTTTTTAGATTCTGAATAATTTCCGCATTGTCGTTATTAACACATCATTTCGACCGTTGTGTTCTCCAGTATTCCTTAGGTTTCTCGTGGATCCGGGCAACATTTCAAAATCTTGGTATACTTCGTCTTTTATTTAATTATTAATTTATTTATCGTATTGCTCAGTTGACACTCTAATGAGTCTTTAATAAGCGGCCAACGCATAGGAGCCACAATTACACTGCTAACAAATTTAAGAACAAGCGATTAAATTTCCCCAGGAACTATTATTTCATTGGCAGTATTAATTTCCTTTTTCATGATTGTGCATATCTCGTCTTATTTTTCACTAGCAGTATATCCCGGCGTTGCTCGGGTCTAATTAAAGCTTTAAAACTAATCCATGGTCCTGGAGCTCAGACTCTTTGAACTAAAAAGCAATAGTTGTTTCCATTTAAAGCGAAACCGTAGACTGAAAGAAAAATGAATGGATGTAAGTCAAATTTTGATTTTCTGGTATCGATATCAAATGAGGTTTTTTCGGCGTAAACCGAATTTTGAAGGCTAAATAAGTCCTCTGAGTAAATGGTATCATGGCTGAGCCTAAGAACTACAATTATACCTACTTAGAGCCAAACCCGAAGCAAAAACTAAAATAAAATGGCTGAAAAAACTATAGACCTACAGGCAGATAAACAGACACACACACAAACATCTTGCCTTTTATATATATATAAATATTATCAACTTTCTGCACTATTGTAAGAACTGCAACCTTGAAATTTCCGAATATCGTTTCTTATGTCTTTGTCTACGAGTATAAAATTTGATTAAAATTGGACCACCCATTCTATAACCCGATTTTTTCGATTATCGATTTTCGATCTTTATCGGAGGTACCTCGACACAAAACCTAGCTAAGAACACTCGCAGACGATTATAGTACAGCTGTGTAAATTTTCAAGAAAATCGGTTCATCTGTTTCGGAGTCTATAGGTAACGGACACACAGACACAGACTCACACACACACACACACATACACACACATAAGCAAAGTTCCATTTATAAATAAGTTTAGATTTCTTCTGATGCTGAGGGTTCGCTGTTAACGAGATCTTCTTCATAAACTTTGTTCTTCTTCTTCTATGTGCCATATCCCTTCAGGATGTAGGCGATCATGTCTTTCCGCATCTCTTTATCCCTGGTGGCTCTTAGCACGCCTTCTTCTGTCACACCATGCAACCCTCTTCCATCATCCACCTGATTAGGTCTTTCAAATATGTTTTCCCTTGCTTCCCCCTGTCTCTTTTTTCCTCTATCTGGCCTGTTAGTAACAGGTTCTCCAAGCTCTCCCTTCTCATTGCGTGTCCCAGGAACTTCAGCTGTCTCCTTCTGATGCTCAGTATTATTTTCTTTTTCGTTTCGATCATTTCCAAGACCTCATCATTGCTCACATTCTCGATCCATGATATTCGCAGCTTCTTTCTGTAGAACCACATTTCAGCTGCTTCAAGTTTTCCTTCATCTTTGATGATATTGTCCAGCATTCACTGCCATATTGAAGGACGGACAGCACGTAGCAACCCAGTACTCTCTTCCTTGTTTCTAGCGAAATTATCCTGTTTCTTAATACTTTACTCAACTTCTGGAATGCTTTCTTCGCCATGCCAATTCGTCTTCGGATCTATGTGTCGCACTTTCCGTTTTCTGTTATAACACTTTCTAGGAATTTAACTTTTTGTACCTGCTTGATTCTGTAATAAACTTTAGGCAGAATAAATCAACATGAATAATATTATTATAAACAATATTAATATTTGTATCAGTAATAGTAGGTTTTTCTTATCTTCTATGTGCCGTGTCACTTCAGGACTTAGTCGATCATGGTTTTCCACATCTCCCTCTTTTTTGTAGCTCTTAACAACTTTTCTCATGTTACCTCTCCCCTAACCCATTTGCTCACACCCATAAAGTATTTTAAGAGTTGTTCCCCTGTCAATCCTTTCTTCAATCCGCTCTAAAAGGGATTAGATATTAACCAACTGAAAACTACAGTTATCGCAAACTTTGGCTGTCTATGTTTGGATGAGATGAAAAAAATACGTTATGTGGAACTACTCATTGATTGATTGAGGGCGAGTATATACGGACTAATATAAAAACCATATATACGCAGAACACATTATACAGAATCAGAATTGAAAATAGTTAAACTTTTGAAAAGTGGAAAAAGACAGAAAGAATGTCAAAATGAAGATTAACGCATGAATAAAGGAAATCAAATTAGAAAAAAAAACAGAAGAATGAGAAGTAAAAAAAAAAAGAAAAAGAAATGAGTTGCTAAAACGGCGTATAGAATCGCGGAGAACGTAAATCGAGTTAGAAATATGAAAAGAAAGAAAAATAGAATCAAAGAAAGAAACTAAAACACTGAAAGAAAGAAAGAAAGAAAGAAAGAAAGAAAGAAAGAAAGAAAGAAAAGAGATCAACCTGTGGGTGAGGAAAATCAGAGCCAGTTAAGTGTCACACGGGATCCACGCTTTGGCGATCATGTCCCAAAAGAGACATGACTGACTGGGCAGAAGATATTCCCGTAGAAGGTTGCCATTACTATCTACGGTAGACTGATTGCTAATAAAGGCTATAGAACCCAAATTATCCTCTTACTTACCCCATAGCTGAAAAGAGAAACGACGGATTATTACCTTTCCGCGAAAGTGAATGCAACTAGAATTCGAACTCGGTTCTCTCATTTCTAGTTCCGAGTCAATATTCCCTGCACCACAACAGATTTCTAAGTAAATGGCAAAAATAAAGAGAAATAGAAAACAGAATAATGAGAAAGAAAGACAGAGAGAAAAATGAAAGAAAGAGGAAGGAAGGAAAGAAGGAAGGAAGGAATTAATTAAGGAAGGAAGGAAGAAAATTAAGGAAGAAAGGAAGGAAAAAAGAAAGGAAGGAACTAATTAAGGAAGGAAGGAAGGAAGGAAGGAAGGAAGGAAGGAATTAATTAAGGAAGAAAGGAAGGAAGGAATAAAGAAAGGAAGGAAGGAATAAAGAAAGGAAGGAAGGAATTAATTACTTAATTAAGGAAGGAAGGAAGGAAAGAAAGAAGGAATTAAGTAAGGAAGGAAGGAAAGAAAGAAGGAAGGAAGGGATTAATTAATTAAGGAAGGAAGGAAAGAAGGAATTAATTAAGGAAGGAAGGAATTAATTAAGGAAGGAAGGAAATAGGAAGGAAGGAATTAATTAAGGAAGGAAGGAAAGCAAGATTTCTGTTGAATAATGTTGAACAAACACGCCTTGGTAACCATGATTTCTACCGTGAAATGAATTCACACTTAGTGCCTCAAAGTTGTGGTTGGTGATGTATTATAACAAACCTAGTAATCCTTTCCCTTATTTTCACTGAATATGATTTTAATTTTATGTAATTCAAACAACAGTTTCTCTTGCAAAAGAGTTGGGGGAAGTTCGGATGCTAACTTTAATAAGTTTTCTTGGTTGTGTAGACTAGTAGACGAAATAAATACTATTTCATATTAAACAGTGTGTCTTCTTAAATAGGGAATCTAAAAATGTTTAAAGAATTCAAGTTACTGTATAGAAATTATAACATCCTCATAGCGAAATCATCTCGCTGTAGCAAATTTGTCTGCATTTTATTGCCATACCCTGTCTGGACGTAGGCAACCATCGTTTTCAACAGATTTATTCTTCTATTTGTAATTGACTTAGGAATGTGTGGGTCGTGTGAGGATAAGCAACCCTGAAAAATAAAGAAATCCAACCGAGTTCGTTATGTTTAGATTCGCATAAATATGCTTTTTTTAAATCATATCACCCCGAGCAAGGTGGTATCGCCACTGATGTGCAGGGCGCCACATAAGAGTAAAAGCACTAGATAGAAGAGAGTGAAGAGAAGGACAAGATATTTAGAAAGGAGCAAGAGAAGGATTGTGGGGGCTATCAGTTTTTTTTCTCCACACAGCTATGGAATAAACAACAAAAGAGAATGGGTTAGATCTAGAAAACTACGAATTACAAATTCTACTACATTTACAAGATATGTATGAGAACTCACAGATAATGAAGAAAAGTTATCTCTGGAGCAACATCTGAAAAAACATGAGATCCCAAAGAAAATGATTATTATGGAAATTTAGTTCTTTCGCGTTTTATTGTTCCAGGTTTAAGATTTATACTCAACTTTAGAGAGTATGATTTACGCTGTTATTTAATTTTTGAGCTAAAAATAGACGTTTACCTTTCCCAAGGGCATTAGTGCGATGAATCTACTACAGAAAAAAGTGAATTAATAATCTAATTTATTTTTAAATTCACTCAAATCAAAATGATATTGTCATTAAGATGCAAGGGAAATAAAGGGAATAAGAAGACATTAGAAGGAATTGGAAATTTAATCCTCAGTAGGAAACAAGGAATAAAGTCTATACTCCCGTCCAAAAGACTAGTGAGGAGTGTGAACCGAACGATAAATGAACCTATTTACTCCTACAGAGATGAAAAAACAAGAATATTTAATAAATGTATGGTTAGGACTTAAAGGCTGTTACAATACGTTTAGTAAAATAAAGGAAGGTAAATAAGTTTTTGGATATTATTATACATTAATATTTCCAGATCAAAAACTCATCTTCAGAATTCAGAGGAGAGTGTGTCTGTCCGAGTGTGTTCATGCCTTTCAAGGAAAGGTCATTCCTGGCTACTGCTGCTGCTATCATTAATTGTAGCAAGTGCTTCTCTCTCTCTCTCTCTCTCTCTCTCTCTGTGTGTGTGTGTGTGTGTAAATGTGTTAGTGCATGCATGTGTGTGTGTTTATGGTATATATATATATATTTGTGATTAACAGTTGGGACCTTTTCCTGGTCTGATGATATCAGTCTTCTTTAATACATGGTTTTTATGCGCTATAATATATGGATTTTGATCTCGAAATATTAATGGAGGTAGGTGATTTTCTAAGCGTAGCTTAGACGTGACACAAGGCCAAAAGTAAGGGACACCCAGTGAGGATCGAACACACTATGCAATTGTAATGATTCAAGCGAGAAAAGATTGCTAACAATTACACCTACCGCTAGATGTCCTACTTGTATTAAAGAAATATAAATAAATAAATGTTAAGTAACGTTTCATAGTATAGGTGGAGAAGTTAGAAGCATAGAGTTAAAGTAGACTGTAGAAGTATCAAAATCCTAAACAGGAATAAAAGAATAAAACTCTACTCTTGTTCAAAAGACCAGAAAGAAATGTAAACTGAGGGATAGCCTAACCTACCTACTGCAGTTATATAGCACAAACTCTATAAGCCGTCTACAAATTGTGTCTTGTCTACTTAAAAAAGATCCATCAAGTGATCCGAAAATGTTTGAAAAAGACATTTTCTGTCATGACATCAATACCAGGTAGAATTTACTCTTTTTTGTGTGCTATATTTGTTACATATTATTATTATTATTATTATTATTATTATTATTAATCCTATTAATGTTGCTGTTTTTTGTTGTTGTGGTGGTTTATTTTGTCTTCTTTTGACGTATGATTGGAAGTGCTATTCTTAGTAGTAGTGGCATTAGTATTCGGTGCGGCTACGTATATTGTTGTCAGGGTTGTCTGGCCAAATGGAAGTATTGGGCGGACAAGATGACTGGTCGCCCCGAAACAGATTAGGAACAGACTTGTATTGTTCGGAGACTGATACCAAGAGAAGAAGGAACAAACAACTTCCCCTCCAGAAATGGAACTGAGAGACGACACTTGGGAAGAGTAGGAAGGATACAGGAGGCTTACAACGGGAAGGTTAAAGGTAAAGAAGAAAGAAAAGAAAAAGAGGCAGAAAGTGAGTTTCGCAAAAAGAGAAATAGTGATTTTTGTAAGTAAAAATAAATGGATCTTCCAAGCAAGGATTTTCAAACTGTGGTCCACGGACTACAGGGGGTCTGCAAGGATAAAATAGGGGGTCCGTGGATTATCTCATCATGTGAAATTCAAAATATAAATTTTCAATGTCTGGATATTTATTTTCACTTTTATTAATGTTATTAAATGGCAAAAGCTTGCACTACCACCCATTAAATGTCAACGATATTTATATAAAAATATATTTTACACATGCAAGACCTCGATGTTCAAATTTACTTTTTTTTTCTAGGGTGCAAGTGTCACCCATGGATAAATTTTAATAAAGGTGTCCGTAAGTAAAAAAGGTAGAAAATCATATAGAGATAGGTCTTTTAAAGAAATAGAATTGTTTGAGCGTTGTAAATAGAAAAAATTAAAATGAAAGACAAACACGAAAAAGATGTTGATGATAAAAGGTAGACAACAAAAGAAAAAAAATAAAGAAAACTTTACCGGTTATGAAAATAGAAAGAAAGAAAGAAAGAAAGAAACAAACAAACAAAGAAGGAGTTAGTGGAAAAAGTCAATACTAAAGGATAGTCATAATGAGAAAGAAAGAAAGAAAGAAAGAAAGAAAGAAAGAAAGAAAGAAAGAAAGAAAGAAAGAAAAGACAAAAACAGTTAATGGAAAAAAGTCAATACTAAAGGATAGTCATAATGGAGAAAGAAAGAAAGAAAGAAAGAAAGAAAGAAAGAAAGAAAGAAAGAAAGAAAAGACAAAAAGAGTTAATGGAAAAGTCAATACTAAAGGATAGTCATAATGGAGAAAGAAAGAAAGAAAGAAAGAAAGAAAGAAAGAGTGGAAAAAGTCAATACTAAAGGATAGTCATAATGGAAAAAGAAAGAAAGAAAGAAAGAAAGAAAGAAAAGACAAAAAGAGTTAATGGAAAAAGTCAATACTAAAGGATAGACATAATGGAGAAAGAAAGAAAGAAAGAAAGAGTGGAAAAAGTCAATACTAAAGGATAGTCATAATGGAAAAAGAAAGAAAGAAAGAAAGATTGAAAAAGAATGTAAGTAAATGATTGGTTGATTTGATTTTTACGGTTTATTAACCTTTTGCAGATTATTTAAAGGCAAAAATTATTTTTTACATTGTAAGAATTTTAGAAGATCGAAAAGATTTAAAAGTAATCGTCAAAATTCGTCTCCTTAAATTCTGTCTCCTTAAATTCTGTTTCCTTATTGTTCACTCTCCTTAATAACGTCTTCTTCTTTTCATATTCCTGACACGTAATAGCTTCTTATGTCTTAGAAATATTGCTTTGATTTGACTTAAATGATTGAAAATAGGGTTGTTTTAATCAACACATAGCTGGTGCGGGAAGAAGTAGATTCAATAATATTTCCCGTAAGTTAAAATACCGAACATAACTGGAATTGGAATAAATTAACAATTCAGAACCGTTATAAATTACACCACCTGCACATAGCAAGATCACCTATCTAGGTATTGACTAGGTGCGACGTTGCTTAACTTCGATGATTTTACGAGACCCGCTATTTGGACGTGATATGGCCGTAAATCTGAACATAAAAAAAAGGTAGATGAAAAATCGTATATAGAAATGTAGGTAAAAATCAGAACATAAACGTAAGCAGAACCACAAAAGGAAGACCCCCATCAGGCAAAGACCGTTTTTAAAAGAATCTCACCGTAGTCAGGATCAGCGAGTCAGTGTAAAGGATTCTTTTTTTTTTTAAGCTGTACAGTATGTGCTTCTCCAGAGCTACATACCTTTTTTTTAATTCAGAATTTTTCTTTGTTCTAGTCCGATTGCTATGCAGATCTATAGAACCCAGTCTAACTATATACTCATAACTGGAGAAGGATTGTTGGTTTATTTGTTTGTTTGTTTCAAGGATTAACGACCTATCAATCTTTATTGGTCATAAGCAATGATTTCTGGGTAAGGTTATTTTATTTTTACAACATTTTTCTTTTCGAGCATCAAGATTCATTTGGATTTGTTTTTAAGAGCAGTGTCCCCAAGTCCTACCCTTGTTATTTAACGTATAACTGGAAGGAAGAGACGGATTAATACCTTTCCCAAGGGTACCAATGCTTAAGTGAATGCAGGGTATTCAACTGGAATTCGAACTCGGCTCACCGAATTCTCTTTCCGAGCCGATATCCACTGCACCACAACGCACATCCGTCACTATACACATACAGCACCTGGTATTCCCAAGCGATCACCCATCTAAATACTGAGCAGGATCAACGTTGCTTAACTTCGGTGATCGAGTGAGAACCGGTGTATTCAACCAGGATTGTTGGATCCATACTTTTTTCTATGTTTTTTTTTTCAGTCAATCAGTCAGTTGAGTACCATACGTGATACGTGCTTGGGCGATCATATGTCAAAAGACACATGACTGAGTTGGCAGAAGATTATCCCACAGTATGTTGCCATTGCATTCTGCGGTAGACTGGTTGCCAGCCAAAGCTATAGAACCCAATCTGTCCTGTTATTTAACCTATAACTGGAGGGAAGAGACGGATTAATACCTTCCCCACGGGTATTTGTGCGTAAGTGAATGCAAGGAATTTAACTTGAATTCGAACTCGGCTCCGCGACTTTTCGTTCCGTGTCGATATCCACTGCACCACAAGGCACATCCAATTACCGGCCTGTTTATTCTAAAATCCCAATAAAGAAAATGTGCTTTTACGTATGGTTTGAAACTTATAGGCACATTTTTATTATTTATTATTTATTATTTATGAGGATGTGCGTTGTGGTGCAGTGGATATCGGCTTGGAACGAGAAATCGGAGAGCCGAGTTCGAATTCCAGTTGAATTCTTTTCATTCACTTACGCGCAAATACCTTTGGGAAACGTATCAATCCGTCTCTCTTCTCCATTTATGGGTTAAATAACAGGACAGATTGGGTTCTATAGCCATGTTCGGCAACCAGTCTACCGCAGAAAGCAATGGCAACCTGCTGCGGGATAATCACCTGCCCAGTCAGTCGTGTCTCTTTCGAGACCTGATCGCCCAAGCGTTTATCATGTATGGCACTTAACTGACTATTAAGACTCACGAATTCGTAGGTCAACACACTTAAATTTACACTGTTTAAAAACAGGGATACATATTCAAACGTACATTTTCTCAGTACTACTTTTAAAATAATGCTAAAATATGTTATAACATAAATAAAATCAACAAATACATTATCCGTATATAACAAAAAGAAAAAATGTTCTTACTAATTAACATATAGCTAGCTTAAGTACCATACGTGGTACACGCTTGGGCGATCATGTCTCGAAAGAGGTGGCTTAAACCTTTTCCATTAGCACCTAAGTGAATGTAACTAACAGAACTGGACTTGGAAGACAGCCCTAAAATTTCTAATTCAATTACGCCACACGAACATGCAAGCACACCCATTTAGGGACTGACATGGCTCGATTTTTCTCAACGTTTGTTCGACTGGCTCAAATCATAAAGTATGCAAGGCAAGCAGCGTTAGTAGCCTATTTAACGAATGTTTTCTTGCGAATGCATAGCTGCAAAAAGCCAGAAGAACGATAGTGTCAAATGTTACGTCAGTCGGTCATTTAAGTGCTACACGTGGTACAAACTCTCGAAAGAAGGTTGCCATTACTTTCTGCAGTAGACTGGTTGCCAACCAAGGATACAGGACCTAATATGTGCTGCTATTTAATCCATAGCTGGAGCTGGACAGGAGACGATTTAATACCTTTCCCAGGTTATTTGCACGGAAGTGAATACAAAAAATTCAACTGGGATTCTAACTCACCTTTTATTCCGAGCTAGATTTCTCATTTCATTCCACTGCACGAAAACGCATATGTGTCGTGGGCCTATAGGCATCGGTTCGGAACGAGAAATAGAAGAGTAGAGTTCGAATTCCAGTTGGATTTGCTCCATTTACCTACGCGCAAATACCCTTGGAATACCGCAAAAGGTAAAGGTAAACTACTGCTGGAAAATCTTCTGCCCAGTCAGTCATGTCCCTTTCGAGACATGATCGCCCAAGCGTGTGTTAGGTATGGCACTTAGATGAATAAAACGTTACGTTGTGAAACAAAATACTGGATATAGGTGAATGTTGAGATTTCCGGTGTATCAAATGGATATGGCGTACACACGATGGCTAATTGCTGTTAAAAGTGTCTCTTCTCTTTATTAATTCTCGTTAAAATTGGTTAGATATTTATCTGTTTATAGTCTTCAACAAAACGAATTTAAGTCCGTTTTACCTCTCTGCCCATCTATTTTGACTCACTCTGAAAATGAATTACATCAGTTTTAACTCTTCCTGCACCATTTTGTCTCGCCTCCAAAGTGGACCTACACCATTGTGCATATTAACAAAATGAATAATTTCTTCCTAGGATCTTTCACACTTTCCCTGCTTACATATACGTCATATATTGGCGTTATTTTCGTCTTCCGACGGTATTTTCCTTTACGTTGTGGACTGATGGATCCGGTTTGTTTCTTCGCTTTGATGACACGACTAACAGTTAAACAATATCTCCGATCCCTTTGTAAGTGCATTAGTGCAGCGTGACAATTTTTGTACACTTCCTTGGAGTAACGTTCATCGCAGACAGTGGCTGTAGGGCAACTAATCGACAGCCGAGACAATAGTGACAAAAATCTGATGAAATCACGATTTGACGCATTAATTTTCAAGGATAAACAAATTTCATCACACACAACGAAAATAGATTCATATTTCTGCACACTACTACAAATGAACTAACCTGAGGTCAAAACAGAAACTGATTACACTCTGTCACCCTAGTGGGCTTAAAACTGATTGTATAGTGAAAGAAAGTAAACTAAGTCAGTTTGTTCAATTAATTCGCACCAGAATGTACCTGTTGTTAAAACCGGATTTAGGTTTACCCGTGTCAGCATTTTTGATTCTTAATCAAACCAGAGCTATATATATCTAGTTATTATTTATCCAAATAGGAGTTTTCGGCGTTAAATAAACTGGAAAATTCTGATCGCAGTACGAAAAAAGCAAACAGAACCAAACAAGCCACAATACAATAATCATAGAATTTTTTTATTATATTCGTATAGATATCAAATATATCAATATTCTTAAACTAGATATTTCTTTGGGACATTATTCATAAACCAAGAATGAGTTTATGCATTTAAATATATGTCAGCGTGGTAATCTGAAAAACAACTACAAAATATTTCCTTCATAAGATGCAACAAGGATAGAAAGTAACGTAAGTCAAGTATGTGTCTTCTCCTTTTCATTTGTGCACCGTTATTTTATGGACCTCCACATCTTCCTGTCGTTTGTAACCCTTAATAGATTTTGCATTTTTGTTATTTCTCCCAAATCCTGTTCGGCCATCCAAGTATGTTACGCGCCCCTTTTCTCTGTCACTCTTTCCTGCAATCTGTCCCATAATTAGTAAATTTTTCAAGCCCGTATTCTTCATTATATGCCCCAAAAATTTCAACTACTTCTTCCTGATGCTAAGCATAAGTTTCCTTTTTGTTTCCATTCTCTCCAAAACTTCTTTTTTCTCACATGGCCGGTGAATTGTATCCTGAGGATCTTACTTTAACGTATCATCAATAACTCCTGAGCTTGACATATAGATGGCGCCACTAATAAAACATCTATTTTTATGAAGTAGTGAACTTCAAATGGCACGTGACGAAATTTGGGCTCAGTCGGATTATTAGTTTTTAAAATTATGGTTATTTAAGTGAAGCTATTGTTGCAAATTTTCAAAACAATGGAAAAATCTGAGTTTCGTGTGTTGATAAAGCATTGCTTTCTGATTAAACAAAATACTGTGCAAGCAAACCAATGACTTCATAAGAGTATTCGGACTCTTCTTCGTCGGAAACAACTGTTAAGAGGTGGTAAGGCTGACTGTAAACGCTGTCGTACAGACACAAATGATGCTGAACTCTCAGGTCGCTCAAAATTGGCACTTGTCCCGGAAACACCTAAAAAATTCTACAACCCTTTTTGGCCGATCGGGAATTGAGCTTGCGTGCGATAGCAAAGGAGTAGAACATATCAGAAAGCAATGTATTTGCCATTTTGCATAAACATTTGTCAATGAGAAAGCGGGGTTCAAAGTGGATGCCGCGTTTGCTCACAATCGATCAAAAACAACTACACGTTGACGATTCAGAGCGTTGTTTGCAAATGTTTCAATACAGCAAAAAGAAGTTTTTGCATAGATATGTGACCATGGATGAAACATGGATCTACTACTTTACTTGGGAGTGAAATCGGCAGTCAGCTGATTGGACAGCAGCAGGTTAAAGCCGTCCAAAGCGACCAAAGACGCAAACACCAGCAGGCATGGTTTTGACCTCCATATTTTGGGATGCGTAACGTATTTTCTTCATCGATTTCTTTGATAAAAAAGAACCCTCGATAGCGAATATCAAATACCATTACTGGTGCCTTTGTAGGACGAAATTGCTAATAAACGGCCACAAATGAAGAAGTAAGAAGTGATCTTTCACGAAAACAACGCACCGATCGTAACGATGGCAAAACTACATGAACTGCATTCCGAATTGCTTCCGCATCCATCCTATTCTCCAGATCTTACCCCCAGTAACTTACTGGCTGTTTGCAGACCTCAAAAGAATGATCAAGGGAAAGAGATTTGGCTCCATTAAAGAAGTGATATCGGAAACTGAGGCGTATTTTGAAACCAAAGACAAATAGTTCTACAAAAAAACAAAAAAAAAACCGCATCGAATTGTTAGAGAAACATTGGAATCAGTGTATCCCCCTAGAAGAAGACTATGTTGATGAATAAAGCCGAACTTTGCTTAAAAGTTGTTTTATTAGTTAGTCCCGGGATATATTGAGTGATGTGTTATAACCACATTTCGATTCGTTTTAAGTGTTCTCATCATCTTTGAGAATATTGTCCAGTAATTACTGCCATACAGGAGGAGAGATATAACGTAATAGTTCACTACTCTTGAATTCTTTTGCAATGAAATTATTGTCTCTTAATACTCTTCTTAGATTTTGGTGTGCAACTTTGGCCATCACAATACTCCATTGGATCTTAGTGTCTCACTTTTCGTCCGTTATTAAAACATTCTCATATATATAAATTTCTGTACCTGATTGAATTTAGAATCCCCGACATATAATTGGATTTTGGGGCCTATCCTTTGGAAGATAATCATTCATTCCGATTTTCAAAAGATTTATTCAACCTCTGTAGTGACCTTGAGCGAATTAAATGTGCTGCCTCTTCTCATTATTGTTGTCCGTAATTTTAACAACGTAAGATATGTAGATTAGAGATTGATGTTAGCAGACGCAGAAAAGAAGCTATAGGAAATCTTAGAGAACGTAGAAATAGAATGTGATAAAAAAGAAGCACCAATTGTAAGATATCAAAGTGTATGTATGCCTGCAGAAGGAACTGCGCCGGAAGTTAAAAAAAGTGGGGGTAGGGGTGTCCAAAATCAAGCAAGTAGAAAAATCCAAATATTTGTAAAAACTGTAAAATTTGTAAAATTGTCTATATAGATAACGGAAAATTTTAACACCGTAATCCAAATGTACATTTGAATAGAGAAAGATGCCTTAGAAAAGATAAACTGAGTATTTTGTTAGCATCAAAAAATGATGTTTGAAATTTTATGTCACTAGCAGTATAGCCCGGCGTTGCTCGGGTGTAATGAAAGCTTTAAAACTAATTCATGGTCCTGGCGCTCAGACTCAACCTAAAGAATATTTGTGTGAAGTTTGGTGGGAATCGGATAAAAATTGTAGATTTATATAAAGGACATACAGACTGATAAACAGTACACACACAAACATCTTGCCTTTTACATATATATATATATTATCGATTTTCTGCACTATTGTAAGAACTGCAAACCTTGAAACTTTTGAATATCATTAAAATCGGACCAATTCTTCCATAACCCGATTTTTCCGTTTATCGATTTTCGATATTTATCGGGGGTACCTCGACACAAAACCTAGCTAATCACACTTGCAGACGCTTATAGTACAACTGTGTAAATTTTCAAGAAAATCAGATCAGCCGTTTCGGAGTCTATGGGTAACGGATAAACACACAGAGACATACACAGAGACAAAGTTCCATTTATAAATAAGTTTAGATATCAGATTTTCTGTAGGGCAGTTAATGCAGGAGAATCTCCTCACTTTCATTAACAGAAATGAGGTTCAACAGAACTAAGAATGTCATACGTAATCAAAAAATTTTTAAGATAAATAGAAAAAAGCATCCTTATGCTCGCAATCATGAAGAGACAGCTGAAATGTATTGGACGCATAATGAAAAGTGATGACATAGAGATTTTTACACACACAAGATATACTAAAAGCGTTACATAATCAATCTAAAGTGCTTGAGTAAATGATTGAGAGATAGTGATAGTGCACTAGCTGCTACAAAGGAGAGGAAGTTGTGGAGGGTTGAGACCGCTTTTTTTCATAAAGGGACATTGAATATGGAAGAATAATTTCAAGTCAAGTTTCTCCACTGTATTAGGAATATTTCTTTGGCGTAATATTTTTTCTCATTCTGTGACAGCGCGTTTGACAGTGTTAAGCTCAGTCGATATGAGCCGCCTTCTTACCCAGAATTTTCATAAGCACCCCCCAACCGCATGACTTGTGGATATCTTGCGGCGAACATTACTGCAGACTGAAGTGAAATAAATAGGCCCTACAACAGAGAGTTTGTAAGATATGTACAGTGATTAAAAAATTATGTAAAAAGAGAGATGACTCGGTCTAGTTAAAGATATATACATACATATCCTGCTACATTCCAGGGGCCACACAAGTACTGCAGCTGCCGTAGAAGCAGTGTATTATTGGGCAGTATAGCCTGACAAAACCCATTCCAGGCTGATTAATTTCTTTCTCCTAGACTGACTTCCAACCAAGGATATAGAACCCAGTCTGCCCTGCTATTTACCCATAGCTTGAGGAAGAAGAGATAGACCCATACTTTTCCCAAGGTATTAACACGTAAGTGAATGTAATGAATCAGACTGGAATTCGAACTCGGCTCTCCGATTCCTCAGTCTGAATCACTATCCATTTCTCCACAATATCTCCATTGAGGAAATCGGTAGGAAAGACAACAATCTCGCAGTTTAAAATACATATACTGATTAATTATTTGTCGATTTTAATGAAAAGATATTTTTTTTTATTTTGAACAGTTTGCTGATAGAAGAGTACAGTAAAGTGCTAAATGTCAGCATAGGCGTCAGCGTTGGCTATTAATGTTTTTATAAACGACTGGGTATATCCATGGATGGCCATCAATATTTGTAAACATCTGGGTACATCCAGCGTTGGCTATCGATGTCAGTAAAAATTTGGGTACATCCAGCGTTAGCTATCAATGTCAGTAAACATTTGGGTATATCCAGAGTTGGCCATCAATGTCATTAAACATTTGGGTAAATTCAGCGTTGGCTATCAATGTCAGTAAACATTTGGGTATCTCAAGCGTTGACCAACAATGTCAATAAAAAAATTAGATGCATCCAGCGTTGGCTATCAATGTCAGTAAACATATGGGTATATTCTGCGTTGGTTATCAATATCATTAAACATTTGGGTATATCTAGAGGTTGCCATCAATGTCATTAAACATTTGGTAAATCCAGCGTTAGCTCTCAATGTAATTACAAATTTGGGTAAATCCATCGTTATCTGTCAATATCATTAAAAATTTGGGTACATCCAGCGTTGGCTATCAATGTCAGAAAACATTTGGGTACATCCAGCTTTGGCTATCAATGTCAGTAAACATTTGGCAACATCCAGTATTGGCTATCAATGTCATTAAACATTTGGCTATATGCAGCGTTGGCTATCAATGTCATTAAACATTTAGGTATATGCAGCGTGGGTTATCAATGTCGGAAAACATTTAGGTACATCCAGCGATGGTGATCAATGTCATTAAACATTTGGGTATATACAGCGTTGGCTATTAATGTCATTAAACATTTGGGTATATCCTGCGTTGGCTATCAATATCATTAAATATTTGGGTACATCCGGTGTTGGCTATCAATGTCAGTAAACATTTGGGTATCTCCAGAGTTGGTCATCAATGTCATTAAACATTTATCCATAGCCAGCGTTGGGGCTATGAATGTCATTAAATATTTCGATATATCCAGCGTTGGCCATCAATGTTTGAAAACGTTTGCATATATCCAGCATTGATCATCAATGTTTGTAAACATCTGAGTATATCTACAATTTTCCATCAATGGTTGTAAACTGTTAGGTACATCTAGTGTTGGCCATTAATGTTAGCAAACATCAGAGTATATCCTGCGTTGGTCATTACTGGTTGTAAACGTATTGGTAAATTCAGCGTTGTCCATTAATTTTTATAAACGACTGAGGATATCTAGCGTCGGTCATAAATGATAGTAAACATCTGGGTATATGCAGAGTTCTCTATAACTGTTAGTAAACATATATTTTAATCTTGCGTTGGCCACCAATTTTTGTAAACATTTGGGTATATTCAACCTTTACATAATATGTTTTTAAACAACTGGCGTAGGACATCAATGGTTGCAAACCTTTGGGTATATCTAGTGTTGATCGTCAATATTGGTAACGTCTGTGTATATCCAGCGTTGGACAAAAATATTTTTGTAAACTTCTGGGTAAATAAAGCGCTTGACTTCGATGTTCGTAAACGTCCTGACATATCATATATTGAACCTCGAGTATTTATAAATGTCTGGCTATATCCATCATTAACCCTCAATGATTGTAAATGACTCCGTGTATCAATGCTTGTAAATCTGGCGTTGAAAATCAAGGTTTGTCAACATCTGTGTATATCCAGCGTTGGTCATCAATGTTTGGTATATCCGGTATTGACCATCAATGTTTGTAAAAATCTGGTTATATCCAGCGTTGGAAATCAATTTTTATATGTGTCTGGGTATATCTAGCATTGGCGATCAATTGTTTGCCATCAATATTTTTGAATGTATAGATTATCTAGCGTTGGACAAAAATTGTCTTAATCGTCTGGATTTATTCAGTATATGTAAACATCTTTGATTATCCAGCGTTAGCAATCAATGCTCGTAAACGTCATGGTATATATATATAGTGTATCGAGGCAGCAAATAATTTTCTAAACATATACTATTAAATATAAGAAACAATGAATGTCTATTATGTTTACTCATGAACCCTTCTAAACGTTGTATTTTGGCTTTAATTTCAGTTGAAAATAAAGACAAAAATTCTCCAACATTTGGATAATTTTTTATTAATTTGTTTCTAAGCTTTCGGCTTGCCTTCAGATATTGGAGGCCATGTACATTAAATCCAAACAACCCACACTTAATAAAATCACTTTTAAATCTGGCCATAACATATTACATTGCATTTGAATAACTGATTTTGTTGTCATTTCGCGCTCTCACGCGATACACTAAATTTAATTTATATATATATATATATATATATATATATTAGTCATCCACATACAAGTCTGTTTTACTGTATCACAGCACATCAGTGTGGCTAGACACATCCACTTGCTTCTGGCCGGAATAAAAACTCAACGGATTTGGTGTCAGTCGGAGTTGCTACCCTCTAAGATATAGTTGCATGGAATCAGAGAAAGGGAAAATTTAACCTGTTGTATATAAGCAGGCTATATCGTGTTGAATACACCGATCACCGAGGTTAAGCAACATCCAGCCTGGTCAGTACTTAAATGGGTGACCATTTGGGAATGCCAGGTGCTGTAAACGTAAGGACCAAGACTGGTCCACCGGTCCTCCAGGTTTGGTCGTTGGGTGCAGGGCTAACAACTCTGCCCCGTAAAAAGAAACAGTTTGTTACAAAAACAGCAACAAAAAGTTGCTGCCCTATGCACCATTGGGTGTGATGGATAAATGATGATGATGATGATGATGATGATGATATAAACAGTGTATACGCTAGTCATTGAAATAACTAAATTCAATCCAGAAGAGTATATCGCAGAAGTGGAAACTATTTTTAAAATGTTCGTCTCCAGAGAGCTCAATCGTAATGAGAGCATAAAATAGTTGTCACCCACATACAAGCCTGTTATATATATATATATATACACAAACTTATGACTCTACTCGTTTCGAAAAACCCTCCGGGTATCTACGTGGAAGGAAAAAATGATTGTAAAATTGAAAGAGCTAAGAACATGAACATCAGTCAAAGGAATTCAAACAGAGCAAGTATGTAGCCCAAAGAAAAAAGCCGAGACGAGTAATCAATAACACTATATCCGGTACTGTATATATATATATATATATATATATATATATATATATTGCTTCTATTGTCTTGATTGAAAAGGGTGAAGGATGAATTTAGTTCCGCGAAACTCAAAATATGGAAGCATAAGTTAATATTTTGTTTTATTTATACTTTAGTCTTGACATCGAAAAATTTAGGTTCAAAATCTGATTACCTTCAGCACGTTTTTCGCAGTATAATCCTGATTGTCAACTTTTTCGCTCTTTCTCTTTTGCGAAATTAAAACGTTTTTTTATTTTTACATCTCTTTTGCTCTCTCGTTCTCTCTCTCTCTCTCTCTCTCCCTCTCTCTCTGATCAAACTTACGGTAAGTAAATGATGATCCGAATGTGATGATTTAAAATACATCCTTTTTTTGCTCATAAGATCTTTCATTTACATTGTCTGAGTTTTTAGCACATAAAGATTTACAAATCATTTTATGCTATATATATATACACGATATATATATATATATATATCCACGAGATATAGGAAATTAAGAACAGTGTACTTATCTTCGGATATGCTATCAAAAAGGTCTTGTGTCAAACGTAATCGAGCTTCCGACATTTCAAAGATCAGAAAGGTGAACAAAAGAGAAATAGCTCTTGTATGTATTAATGATTGTAAATTTATTTAACGAAAAGAATGACATCAATTTTGTTGTTTTGAAATAACATTTATGTTTGAAATTTCTGCATAATCTTTTTTCTTTGAATGAGCAATTAATAGTTCATTTTTTCAAAGTCGTACGAAATAGATTTGTGAATGAAAGACGAGTTTGGTGTCACCGATGTGTGTACAACTATAGTAGGTGAACACATTCTGAGTGAACTGAGTGAAAATGAAAGCGGAAATTCTGTTTCTGTTCCTCTTATTTTTGTTGACGACAAGTAATCAAGAAAGAGAAGAATCAATTAATGCAGCGTGAAAAAGTGAGTGAAAGAGTGCGAAAAGTATAGGTTGTCAGCGTTTGGCGTCAGTCAGACGACTAGTATCTCTCAGTAATGTTCTTTCTTACTTTGTTGACAGTACATGAGCAAGAAAATAAGAAAGTGAGAGAGTAAAAAAATGCATGTCTTCTGGACTTGGCGTCCGGTTGAATACTTGTGATTCACTGTGATTCTCTCATTCTTGAAAGTACATGAGGAAGAGGGTGAATCAATGAATGCAGCGCAACATAGAAGTTAAGAATGTAAGAAAAAGTGGGGCGCTTAGACTTGGCGTCCAGCAGACCACCTGTCAATCTCTGAAAAAAAAAGCTAAAATTTAAGCATATTTATACGTTTGTGAAGAATAGAATCGGATCAGTTTTTATTATTTATTTCTTGCTCCTGATTGGCCAATAAATAGGAAGCTGTATTTAATTTGTTATTGCAGACGACAGCACTTGGCGAGCCAACTCTCTTATAAAAGAGTATTTTTTTTTTTTGAGAATGTATAAATGTAAATGTATAAATGCAAATGCTCGGATTTTCAGTGCAATCAAATCTTACGAAATCCGACAGAAGGAAATGCCTTAATCTAACATGTTTCACTTTTATTAAAGCTTCTTCAGTGATCTGTTTACATACAAGAAATGAAAAAGAAATTGAATTTTTTTTTAAACAAAAAGGGAGTATATTGGAATGTTGTTTGGGGTTTCAGTATATTGTGTTTTTGCATTTTTTTTAAAAAAAATCATTTATGTCTTTTAAACAGATCTTTGAAGAAGCTTTAATAAAAGTGAAACATGTTGGATTAAGACAGATATCCTACTTTGTTCATTATTTATTCTTTCATCTTGTCGGATATGTGTGTGTCTAAATATATATATATATATATATATATATATATATATATATTTAGACACACGCACACCCACTCACACACACACACACACACACACACACACATATATATATATATATATATATATATATATATATATATATATATATATTTTTTTTTTTATTCAAATACTTTAATCCAAGCGGAAAAAGCAGGAAGGTAAATTCCAAAAACCCGATCCTAATTAATATTAAAAATTTGTTTTAATATTAAAAAATGATACAGGAAGAGAGCTCCATGTAATAAAATATTACAGAGCAAATATAAATTAAATCGGGTTTATTCAAAGATGTTGTATGTCCATTTCGACATGAAATCCCGACAGGGTATAACGCATCACCTCAGCAACGAAAAAAGTCCTTTCTGAAACTGGAGAAAAAAATCAGTCTATTTTTTAACTCATAGATAGATATGCAAAAAAAAAAACTTTTTTTAAAAAAGAAAGAAAAAGAAATAGAAAAAGAAAAAGATAAAATAAAATAAACAAGAAAAAAATTGGCATCGCCTGGGTTCGCAAAAAAAGGAAAGAGAATTGTAACATAAAAGGAATAGACGGCGTGTTGAATTGATATTAGGTTAAGCAATACGGAAAAAAGGTGGGAGGTAAGAGAGATAAAGGAAGGGAGGGAAAAAAGAAAAGAAAGAAAAATAATTTTTTATATATTACAGACGCTGGACATATTCAAAAACCTAACTTCCCAAAAACGTTGAATTATGAGAAAAAGGCCTTTTACTTAAAAAGGTATATTTATTTTTAAAGGGAAAAAAAGACATAGGAATTTAAAATAAATTTTTTAAAAAATTATGTCATTTAATTTTAAAGATACCGCTAGGTATAAATGAACAATATATATATATATATATATATATATATATATATATATATATATATAGTGTATCGAGGCAGCTAATAATTTTCTAAACATATACTGTTAAATATGAGTGACAATGAATGTCTTTTATGTTTAATCATGAGCCTTATTCATTGTCTCTTATATTTAACAGTATATATTTAGAAAATTATCTGCTGCCTCGATACATTATATATATATATATATATATATATATATATATACATTATGCACACAAATACAAGTGGACACTTAGGTGAACATTGAGAGACAACAATGCATTACATGCTTGGACACAATATTCACATCATGTATGTTTGGTAGTATCTTAACTATATATATATATATATATATATATATATATATATATACTGGTCAATGGAGCATTATGGGTAACAAGGTCAGATAGTTCAAGTTTATTTTGTTATATGAACAATTATTCTAAAGACTAATGGCTATACCTGAACTTGTGATCCATAATCAACCATTGACCAGGATATATAAATAGTTGACCTCCCTCTCAAGGCACATTGACTGAAGACTGCATTCAAACAGAAAAGGCTGTACAATTTGGTGCCCACTCTTTATATATATATATATATATATATATATATATATATATATATATAATCAGTGTACAATATGCTGAATTGTCGGCATTTTATATTATTAATTTCATGCATGTGCATTCTTTGTTTTTGATTTTGTCGACTGCACAATATAATAATATGCTCATTTGGGCAGCATCTGTGAGAAAAAGAGCACCAGACACAATTACAGTTAAATATAAGAGACAATGAGTGTCTATTATGTTTAATCATGAGACGTTCTAAACGTGGTATTTTGGCTTTATTTTCAGTTTGGAGAATTTTTTATTATCTAAATTTTGGAGAATATTATTTTTTTATTATTTATGAAGATGGATAATGTGAGCCGAAATCATAGAACCAAATTAATAAAAAATTATCCAAATGTTGGAGAATTTTTGTCTTTATTTTCACCTTAAATCAAAGCCAAAATACGATGTTTAGAACGGCTCTCCATTAATAGACATTCATTGTCTCTTATATTTAACAGTATATGTTTAGAATATATATATATATATATATATATATATATATATATATATATATATATATATATATCATAGCAATAGTTATTTCCAGTTAAAGCGAAACCCTAGACTGAAAGAAAAATGAATGGATGTAAGTCAAATTTTGATTTCCTGGTATCGATATCAAACAAGTTATTTTCGTCGTAAACTGAAATTGAAGGCTAAATAAGTCCTCTGAGTAAATGGTGTCATGGCTGGGACTAAGAACTACAATTATATCTACTTAGAGCAAAACCAGAAGCTAAAACTAAAATAAAATAGCCGAAAAAAATAGTGACATACAGGCAGATAAACAGACACACACACAAACATCTTACCTTTTATATATATATCATTAATTTTCTTCACTATTGTAAGAACTGCAAACTTGAAACTTCTGAATATCGTTTCTTATGTCTTTGTCTATGAGTGTATCAAATTTGATTAAAATCGAACCACTCCTTCTATAACCCGATTTTTTCGATTATCGATTTTCGATATTTATCGGGGGAACCTCGACACAAAACCTAGCTAAGAACACTCGCAGACGCTTATAGTACAACTGTATAAATTTTTAAGAGATTCGGTTCAGCCATTTCGGAGTCTATAGGTAACGGACACACACACACTGAGACACACTGAGCACACACACACAAAGATCCATTTATAAATAAGTTTATATATATATATATATATATATATATATATATATATATAACGCTTTCACACATTTGCATATATATCAAACAAGTTTAGATATGATGGAAAAATGCATGGATCTCGTATGACATAGAAAAAGAACACTCAGGGACTGGATTTCAAACGACAGTGTTAAAAGCAATCGGAAACATAAATGATGGTTCGTAAGGGGGGGACGATAAAAAGTGAGAAAGTATCGTTAAATGCGTGGGGGGATATAAGGGGGCGATAGATTAAACGTGAGTCAGAAGGGCCACTGCTCAGCTGCAAAGCATTTTTTAATTACTTTGAAAAGTCCGGATACCCGAGGGCCGTGCGTGGACGGTGTTGACCCGAACTGGAGTTAAAACGCGTGGCTTCGGCAGATGGAATTGAATGTTTTCGATCTGGAAGGCGACAGAGGGATGCAAAAAGGAGAGAAAAAAAGAAAGAAGATCACAAAGAGAATGACAAAACATTAAGATAAAAGAACAACGAACAGGCTAAAAATAAAAGAAAGAAAGAAAGAAAGAAAGAAAGAAAGAATAAATTACTGACTGAAGTGAAGGGGCTACGCAAAACAGAAACTTAAATAAATCAAAAGAAAGAAAGAAAGAAAGAAAGAAAAAAGAAAGAAAGAAAAACCACAATATTTGAAATGAAAAGCCTAGAAAAGAAATAATTCTAGAAAATGAAAAGAAAAAGAAAGAATGAATGAAAAAAAAGAAAGATAGGAAGGATGAACCGCTGAAATTAAGAGGTTAGAAAAATGAGAGCAACAATAGTAAAAGAATAAGAAAAAAGAAAAAATAGGGAAGAAAGAAAGAAAGAAAGAACGAAAGAAAGAAAGAAAAGAAGGAAGGAAAGAAAGAAGAAAAAAGGAAAGAAAAAAGTATGAATTACTGAAGTGAAAAAAAATGAAAAGCGCAAAAGAAAGAAAGAAAGAAAGAAAAAAGAAAAAAGAATGAATGAATTACTGACTGGAGTGAAGAGGTTACGCAAGAAAGAAACTTAAATTAATTTAAAAAAGGGAAAGAAAGAAAAAAAGAAAAAAGTAAAAAAGAAAGAAAAATCACAATATTTGAAATAAAAAAAAACAGAAAAGAAAAATTGTAGAAAATGAAAAGAAAAAAAGAATAAATGAAAGAAAGAAAGTAAGAATAAACAGCTGAAATTAAGAGGTTAGAATATGAAAGCAATAATAATAAAAGCATAAGAAAAAAGAAGAGAAGAAAGAAAGACAGAAAGAAAGAAAGGAAAGAAGGAGGAAAATAATGAATTAAAGAACGTATGAATTACTGAAGTGAAGAGGCTACAAGAAAAAAAAATGAAAAACGCAAAAGAAAGAAAGAAAGAAAGAAAGAAAGAAAAAAGAAAAACAAATGAAACTAAGAAAAAAGAATGTCTGAAATGAAGAGGCGAGAAAAGAAAGAATTATAGACAGAGTAAAGAAAGAAAAAAGAATGAAAAAAGCAAGAAAGAAAGAAACAATGAACGACTGAAATTAAAAGGCTACAAATTAAAGTAATAAGATAAAGACAAACAGATATGAAAGAGCCAAACGAGAAGTCAAAGAATGAAAGATATATGCTCGTGAAGGAAAGAAAAATACAGAAGAAGAATGAACAGCAATAAATAGTAATCCAGAATGAATGAGTGAAAGAAAGTACGGCTGAAATTAAAAGGCTGCAAACGAAAGTAATAGAATAAAGGCGAAATAAATAAATAAATACATAATGAATGAATGAATGAATGAATGAATGAACGACTGAAATTAAGAAGCTACAAATAGAAGACTAAACTCCGAAAGGAAAGTAAGAAAAAATCATGGCGTAGAATTCGATCTATAAGAAAAAAAATGAAGAAGCAAAGGAAGAACAGTCTAAGAAAAAAAAAAGAATAAAAAGGCCGGAAAGATAATGAGTCAGCGAAAGAAAAATTAGAAAGAGAAGCAGAAGAGGAAATCGGCAACTAACTTAGTTGTTGTATCTTTTGCAACGGTGGACGGTTATGTCAACGGCGGTAGCAGCGAAGCCATTCACACAGGCGGGATAATGTGATGGAAGTGGTTAACGCAGGGGCAAGGTCAAAGAGTACAGAAGCATGTGAATGGCAATGGTTTTGAGAGACGAAGGAAGAAGAAAAGAAGACATGTGATGCCGTTGCGGAAAGCACACTTTTTAGATATGTATTAATGACAATTGAGCATCGCTTAAAATTTGCTTACGTCTTTCGATTCTGCCATGTAATTCGGTAACCACATTAAGAATTTGGTACGAGCATTTTGCCCCGAACTCTGAAACATTTTTAAAGTCGAAATTCTCACAAGAATCCTTAAACTTGACGAAAGAAATCTAGTTATCTGTTAACATCTTTTCCGCAAACAAGTGACATTTTCACTATTTTAACGGCTCTTGGCACAGAACCTAGTAATTGTTAAATTTAGTGCCACTGTTAAATCGAAAGAAGCATATTCAGCACGTAGAAGAGATATTCAGAAAAAAAAGATTAAGTGATGACGTATACGAATTTTTCATGACGAAAATTAAATATTTGGGCCAAGTCATCGACGAAAAACAACAGGAAACCGAACCCAACCAGAGTAAGTGCGATTAAAAACATACGCTGCCCGACAAATGTGTCATCTTTACCAGCAGGTTTCAAAAATTATTTTATTATTTTTATTTAGAACATGCATTTTTTGCGAACTCCATTAATAATGATAAAATATTTTACTAAAAACGACACCAATTAAAATTGGACAACCGAATACCAGAAAGTATTCGAAAAAATAAAAAATATTCTAAAGGTGAATTTGTTTCGGATGTGCATTGTGGTGCAGTGGCTATCGGCTCGGAACGAAAATTTGGGTAGCCGAGTTCGAATTCCAGTTGAATTCTTTGGATTCACTTCGGCACAAATACCCTTTGGAAAGGTAATTATTCGTCTCACCCCTCCAGTTATGGGTTAAATAATAGGACAGATTGGGTTCTATAGCCTTAGTTGGTCAACCAGTCTACCGCAGAAAGCAATGGCAAACTACTGGTTCTATCCAGTCAGTCATGTCTCGAAAGTGACATGATTTCCCAAAGCGTGTATCACGTAAGACACTTAACTGACTGACTGAATTTGTTTCTCTAATATTTTGATCCAACATTCGAATTAATCGTCGCGAGCGACGCTAGTATTTACGGTATTGGTGCCTTAATTTTGCATAAGCACAAATATGGCGATAGCACAAACGTCAAAAACACTTTTATCGGCTGAGAATAATTATAGCCACATAGAGAAAAACGGGTTCGAAATTTGTTTCACAAATTCATTCACGGTAGAAGGTTCAGCCTACAGACGGAAGAACGTCAGTTTTTATGTATTTGCTAAGTTAAACAAGAAATAAGAAGAAGCCGATGGCGACGTGGCTTGCCTCTGTTTTTCCTACAAATATTTTCATGGCCTCTCCTCTAACGAGCTTTTTCCCCTGACGCCCCGTCCAAGTGAACTTAAGCGTTTGACATATAGGTCCCAACCTTTTACCTTTGAAATAATTAAATGCCGCCAACACTTCTACTCCAACAGTTTCTTTTCTCGCACTTCCCACCTGTGGAGCTCCTTTCTGTTTACTTACTTCTCTGATAGCTACAATCACCAAAAATTTAAATACAAAGTCA
This sequence comes from Ascarosepion bandense, assembly GCA_037127315.1. Lineage (NCBI taxonomy): Eukaryota > Metazoa > Mollusca > Cephalopoda > Sepiida > Sepiidae > Ascarosepion > Ascarosepion bandense. The sequence continues at coordinate 668,114 of JBBBDQ010001156.1, forward strand.
AATGCTATTTTTTATCTTTTTGTATCTCGTTCATCATAAATCCTTTCTTCAGTACCCCCTGTATCCAGTCTTTTAACTGTAACCCCCTGTGCACTAGTGGGTGTCCCGTGTTGCTTGAGGTCAAATGATTGAAAAATACTTTGAATACAGTCAAAATCAACATATTCATTAAGCCAGTTTGTTCTTGTCAAATTACATATCATTTGCATTTTTGTTGTGTGTGTATTTGAAAGCCTTCAAGTGAATCGGATTCTGTTACTTCGTATACTTTTTGTAGTTCTGTAGGACCAGTCCACAAGACTTGAAGAAGATTGGTTCTCAGTAAAACCTACAGCCTTCATTAGCTCGAAGCTAACTTTTAATGAACAGCGTGAATGAGTCAATAAAGAAGAGGACAGCGGTCCAAAATATTATAAATAGTTACATTACCAAACTTCAGAAATAAAGAGAGAAATAGCTACTTAGGTCAATAATATGCACAAAAATTGAGGAACACGTGTTTGCTACATCCAACAGCAAGGCTTGTTGTCAAGAAGTTGTGAAGAGTATAGAACGACCTCTTAATTGGTGTTTTCCTACGTCCACCCTAACCAGCCTTGGTAAAAGCTGCTAGTCTCTCAGCAATAGGAAAATAGTTAACTCCCAAACTGGTGTCAAAACACTATGAAAGTATAAAAAAATGGATTTTTATAGTAAAATTACCAGCAACATATTTGACACTCGAGAAAAAAATCCTGCTTACAAATATAGGTCAATGAAACCTGACCTACAAAGTGATTTCTTACTAATAATATGTATTCCATACGTACGAACCTATCCAAAACACCTTGTCACCATTAAAAACCCACTGACTTCAACATGCCATTAAATAAAGTAAACCTTCTTAAATTTCGTAGCTGTTATTGACAGGAGTTTCCTTCCTAACTTTTATTTGAAGTAGTGCGGAATGTTAGCATCCTGACATTTTTTTTTAATCGTGTCGCCCCAATCAAGACATTTTACTGCCACTGTTGTTATGAATGTTATGAGGAGTGAGAGGTTGCAGGGAGTGTCAGCAAGAGAATAGGAGAGGGAAGAGATTACTGATGAGATTGGGGTGAATGTAGAAAAGCATGAGAGAGAGAGAGAGGTTGTAATTTAGAGAGCCAGGAGATGACTATTGACTTTACATTTAAATTCTTTGAGATTGCGACTGTCAGTAAAGCAAGTATGCAGAAGAGAATTCCACAGGCGGGAAGTGCGAGAAAAGAAGCTGTGGGAGTAGAATTTGCAATTAAAATTTATTGGGTTCACATTATAGGGTGGGACCTAGTTGCTAATCTTGTCGCTCGAGGAAATTTGTATGTCATCATTGCCTCTTCGATTTACATACTCTATCCATTATAGTTGTTGCAGCTGTTGGTAGACCTCAGCTGATGTGGATTCTGTTATTTGGTACCGATCTAGGTTTATGCTTCTGTGATGCTAGTTTACCATGTTTGAAGATAGACGATCTTTGCCAATTACTCTTAGCTTTCACTCGTTCCAATCTTTTTTTTTTCGAATCACTTATCTTAGAAATCGTTTCTATACAGATAACATTTTAGATATTTTTAAACGAATTCGGCACAACGCATGGCATCCATTTTGAACAGGTAAAGAGGCTCATCCCTTGTTTCCTGTTTAGGATGTGGTTTCGGCTTTCTTTCTTTTTTTTTCCCTTTAATTTTTTTTTCCCTAATCTTCTTTCACTTTTTTTTCTTTTCTCCATTTTTTTGTTCTCAATTGGAGGAAATAGACTTAACTATCGCCCGGTTCACACTCCACCCACGTCTTTTGAACAGGTGAAGAGGCTCATCCCTTGTTTCCTGTTTAGGATGTGGTTCCCGATTTTCTTTTTTCTTTTTT